>CAJQUW010010982.1:0-266350 GCA_907163375.1 Prostheceraeus crozeri
ATTATACTTTGTCAAAGTGACTTTCAAATGTGTTGTCGATGGTTGTAGCCCAAATTGTAGAACCCAAATAGAAACAACATGATACTACATGTATTTCATTTCATTGTTTCCCAAAAGAAACTGAAAGATTCAGGAAAATATTGGCTGCAAAATATTCGAGAATCTGAAGAGGGAATTTGGAATCCCATAATATCTTACAAGTCACAATAATTCTTAAAATGCTGACGGATAATCGTCAGTCCCTTGTTAATGGCAACAGATAGCTGTTTCGTGCTACAACTTCTAGCACCAGCTATAAAACGAAATTTGTATGGATCCTTGTGCACCTAAGGCAACCAGAACATTTTTCGAAGTTTACGATTTTTATCAGTGCAGTTAATGCTGAAATGTTCACCAATGTAATCAGAATGATACTTGATGATTCACTAGAGAATATGCATTATCACCGTTCGGCAAAGGATCACCTGGATTTAAACCTAATTCATTCAATAGAACTTTAATATAAAAATTTTTACAAGAAAAAGTTTACGAGAAATCCATTTCTTAGACAAAAAGAAAAAGTAGAGAACATAAAGTTAAATTGGCTTCACTGAGTGATCAAAAGACGCTACCTTTATAAAAAATCTCTTGCTTGGTGATAAATTTGCTGATTACATAAAAAAGTAAAAGCTGGCCTGTGCCAGCCTACACCGGTAAGGCCGGCGACCGGTTTCCATCTCTGGAGTCAACAATGTTGACCTTGCAACGGTGTTCGCGTGCTTAAGCTGTCATGAGAAAATGTTGAATGAAGTTTGAAAAAGAGCTTTTGAACTGATTTGAATAACACTTACATTATTCCTGCTTCTTGCATCGTAAGGATTCTAAAGAGACCAAACACGAAAACCTTTAATGAAAAATTGGCCGAATATGATATTTTCAAATATTTTTCATCTTAAACAATATGATTTTTGATAATTTTACGGCATCACTATTTCTCTCCCGATCCATCGATTTCGATGAGCCATACATCAAAAGAAAGCTCAGAGGATACTCGTTCTCCTCGTGTCTGATTCATTAATAAACATGCTCACATACATGTATTTTCTTATTGAAAAATAACGAACGAATTGAGTGATACTTACGTTTTGACTACTGTCCAAACGACACAATAACGGATACAAGTTTATGATACCTTATTTGAAAGCTGAGAACGTGAGCTTTCGAATGATGCAGGACGCGCTCATGCGTGACAAGACTGGAAGGCATGCAAATCCATTGAACTTAGTCACAATTTAGATGGTCCGTTTTTTATGAACTCTTTAGTGAAATAAAAATTAGTATAAATGGTATAAAAACATGCCAGCTACTCCTAGAGAGGTGTGGAGATGGTTCCTACCCCCGAGAACCGGTTTAAGAAATTACAATGAAAAGATAAGGACAACAGACATTTTGGTCCTATAAACGAACTTGAAATACAATTTTTCTACATCATTCACTCTTTCACTGCACACTAACTCACCGTCTTCGAAGTTCACCAATAAATGAAGGACGATGTCGATTGATTGTATTCAAAATAATAACGTTCTTCGATATCGACGTTCTTAAATAATAACGTCATAGATATCCGTCGTCTGGCGAAATTGAGATCGGTTGAAGCCTTGTGAAAGAATCATCACGTCATCACTGACGATATATTAAAACGTGAGAAATCTATTTCTCTGATGTTTCCTATTTATTAGGATCCTGTTCTGGTCAATTACATTTCTCTGGTGTTTCCTTTTGAGATCCTATTAAGAATAGAGCTATTGTTGCTACAAAACCTGCCGGGATTTTACTAGGAAATGGTGGGTTTCACAGGTTATGGTAAGAAACATATAGGATTCTTGCCAGATAAGTAGGATTCGAATCAGTACATGTACCAAAAGATAGTAAATTAAATAATTACAAACTAAAGTTATTCCAGCAAATCACTGCGGGATTAGTTTTCTAGGAAACCAAAACAAATCATCTAGTTTTCCAGACAACCAGTGAAAAACCAAAATTGTTACAGTGGGAGTGATAAGGGCCTATGTGCACTGTGCAGGTCCTAAAACAGCAGGCCTATCGATATTTGTTTGAAGTTTTCTATGGTTCCCACCGGATAAAGTCTGCATGCCTCCATTGAATCTTTTTCTACGTGTAGGTCTAGAGTCCATTGCGTCCATTTCCACAGTGTAGTCGATTATACACTGTATATGTTTGCGATTGGCCCACACTGTTAATGATTAAAATCGATATATGTAATCAAAACCTTGCAAGGCATCCATAAAGATCTGTGAGACCGGTTTGATTTTGATTAATCCCTTTCATATTCTACATAAGGATCCTTTGATGAGAATCGTGGATTCTAGGGGATTCAGTTGAATGAGATTCAAGGGATTCCATACAATCCCCAAGAAACCCATATGATCCTATTTTCATCGTGAATGACATCATGTTTTCTAGGGGATTCAGTTGTATGGGATTCTAGGGGATTCCATACAATCCTCAAGAAACCCATATGATCCTATTTGCATCGTGAATGGGATCATATGGGATCCCTTACAATCCCATATATTCCTTTAAAAACCCATAGAAAAGAGTCACTCGGGTTGAATATGAGTGTTTTGGAAATGCTATGAGTGTCCATTTTCTGGAAAATATGAGTGTTAAGGATGATTATACGCATTCAAGAATAAGCTCTTAGGTAGTTCAGAAAATTACCCAAATGTTGACACACGTACGGAATTACCCATAATTTATATATTACATCAGGCCTGGGTATTCAAGATTGCATGTTAAAGATGCAAATATATACATGTACAATCATAGAGCAAAATTGAAAATGAATAAACAGCAATAAAATGAATCAACAGTTCTGTGTGCCCGAGATATCAAAATCGGGCTCACAGAACCATCTGCGATATATCATGTGATTGTGACGATTTTCCTTTGCTTGCCTATTTTCGAAAGAAACGTGCTATCAAATTTTTCATCAGCTGTGAAATTCATGATGACCACCCACTTCATCCGCTAATTCCTTCTCGTTTGCCAAGAAGTGGTCATTTGTGCATCCCAAGCGTGAGAACATCTCGAAGACCTCACTCATTCATTCCTTGGATGTGTGTACTCTTAAATGAATCATCTTCTTTTGATGTGTAGTACAATGCATAAAGCAAGTCTTGTGTTAACACGTAGCTACCTTTCAAGCATCTTTGGTTTGGTCCAATGTTGTAGCTTGTCGTTATTATCTATCATTTTGATGTCACTTTCATGTATTTCACGACTTTCACTGAGTGAATAAGCGCTTACTTACTTACTTAATAATGTCTGCGAAAACAATGTATGAAGAGCATGGAGTGGAAAAGCGTCCAGTTGCAGCCATATCCAGTTTCTAAATGAACGTCCCTAAATAGGGTATGTAAGAAGCGAAAATACGAGAAGCATAAGTTGAAGGCACAAATTTGGTCTTTTACAAAACCATTGCTCGCTGGCTTTTCTAAACAAATCCATGGATCATTTTGTAGGGTGTA
Organism: Prostheceraeus crozeri; assembly: GCA_907163375.1. Lineage (NCBI taxonomy): Eukaryota > Metazoa > Platyhelminthes > Polycladida > Euryleptidae > Prostheceraeus > Prostheceraeus crozeri. The sequence continues at coordinate 3,531 of CAJQUW010010982.1, forward strand.
CAATCCCGGAGCAAAATATCAATTCCGGGATTGAGAAAACACTTATAAATTCATGGAGATTGCGGACTCTGTCGACGATTGTGCCTTTATACACGTCAATATTGATTAAATAGGCGTGCTGATTCCAAATGGTAAAAAATATTTAATAATCAATTGTAATTGTAATCAATTTCTTGAATCATTATTTGCACTGAGGCACCGCGTGTAAGATACCTTCACATTTTACGAGATGAGAGATTTATGAAATATAGGCTTTCACGTCATGTGCACCTGCACAGCATTTTATTGCTCATTTCATTTAAATACAGATTAAAAGATATGGGAAGAAGATTTGAAGAATAACAAAAGGTTAGCCAACCGAAAGTCTAACGAAGTTATAAATGCATGATGTCTGCTTGAAATGCCATTTCAAAATGCACATGTCATTCAAGGTGAGAAAGCTGATTCGATTTCTGACTTTCGTAGTAGAGGTGCCAGCGACGTTGAAGGCACGTCCGCACTCTACGCTAGCTAGTGGCACAGAACGAATGATAAGAGCTTAGCTCGGACCTTGATTGGATGTAATGATCTCCGTGTCGAATCGCTATCAGTGGCCGATTTGCGCAGTTAGAAAAAGAACGGAGAAATATTGTGCGGATCTTGTTTATTCTTTGGTTCTAAATTAAACGACTGATAGATAACGCAGTCAATTGCGAAAAATCCTTGGATTTTATGATCGCAAATCCCGGGATTTGAATCCCGAAATTGTTTTGAGGATACCAGAATTGTGCACCCTAATCATCATAAAGGAAATTTGACCAATGAAATCTTTAAGAGTGCGGAGAGTAAATCCAAACAACAATTTCACATACCCTTATATACATGTATTATTGGCAATATTCTCAAGAGGAGTATATTTCCTTTTAACTTTTCTCTTTCAGAACATGTGGAATTTGTGCTTTTCTCTCAGGCTATGGCTTAGCGCTGACTTTGGTGAGCTGTACTGCTATCTCTGAGACATGGTTTCCTCCAAACGAACGTAATAAGGCTACTGCATTCGCTTGGATTACTGGTATAAATGTAGCAGGTGGTCTTTCATTCTTTATTCCAAAAGTGTTTATCAATGACGAAAACGTTATTAATTACACGAGACACAACGGAACATCGATTGGGTAATTAGATAGCGGTTTGTATATTATATGCACAAAAGCTAATTTTAGGACCTACAACCATGAAAATCTGACACTACACCTACATCTACATGTATCTGTAATTGACGTCGCACAGTCTAATTCACTTGCACCCACAGTTGAGACTGAGAAGTATAGCACGTGAGACTTCTTTGCAAGTGTGATGCACCACTTATCTAAACTCAATGGAGTGGAACAGACGAACACAATAATAATATTGCATCAAGATCAAACGTTGCTAAACACTGGTAGGTTTTTTCATTTCTTTCATTGTAATGCGCTTATTGCCGACTGCGATTATGTATCGATGAAGTCGGTAGCTATTTGTAACTTGCAATTAATAGAATTTATTATTTGTAGAACGTTGGAAATCATCAAAGACCAATTAGAGAACCTTTTGTATGCGGAATTCGGCGCCTGCACGTTACTATTTTTCATAGTATTAATATATTTTCCCAAAGAGCCTCCTACACCACCATCTCCGACCGCAAAATCTGATAGACACAATCTGAAAGATAGTTTTCTGCATTTACTGAAGTGAGTATTACAACGTTAAAATATTTTGTCCACTGATAACGGTATATACTTCGCCAATAAATCTTGCTTATTTCAATCGTACTGCCTTGCAAAGGAAGGAAGGGAAGCTTATGAATTGCGATGTTAGCAACTGTACCCAAAAATGAAAAAATAGGATTGAAAGAATATACATAAATATACTGAATGCAATTATGACAAGAAGCATCAAAATCATCTCAAAAGAGGACCAAGTTTGGCGGCATGATGCAGTGCCCGCATTACGACTAAGCATCCTGAAGATTGATATGATAAAGTGAATCGAAATGTGGCGCCTTCATATTTAAGCTGGCACTTTTAGCACTAATTTAGTAAATTTAGATTGATTGCATGCTAGTTTGGGTGAAAAATGCTTCAATGCCATAAACTGTAGCGATTCTGTTGACTACAGCAGAAGCTCACTCTCAGAGAAATCCGACTTTTCATTTTGCTTTACCATTTTAACAGGTGACCCCTTATTTCTTCATATTGCTATAAATCCATAATAGCTGCGACTCTAATTTTTTTGTGACTTTTGGTAGCTACGCAGTCTTTATCGATCTCGTGAAGGCCTATGATAGGGTGCCCAAACAATATATGCGCAATGCCTACGTCTGAAGTGTGTCAGGAAATTACCGCCTAGGCTACTCCAGCATATGTAAAGCGACACGTCTGCACAAACAAGGTGATCAGCAGGTACTCTTACAGCAGGTAAAAAGTCTGAAGTGCGTGTGAGTGTTCACCAGGGATCGGCTCCTAGCCCGTTCCTTTTTTGCAGTGATAATGAACTGCCTAACACCGATGATGCACAAACGGAAACACCGTGGAACATCATGCATGCACGTGATGTTGTGCTATGCAAGGAAAATAGGAAGGAAGTGGAGAAATTGCTGAAGCGTTGAACAGGAGCGCTAGAGAGAGGAGGCATGAAAGCGAACAGAGCGAAAACAGAATACCTAAATGCGGGATATGGAACACAGAAGGAAGGATCACCTAGTTGAAGAAGCGGTGCCATGTGTGAAGACATTCAGGTATTTCGGGTTCACGGTGCAAGAAGACGGAGGAGGAGAAAAATAAAACAAAACAAACAATTCTGCATCACAAACACGCATTTATTAAATCCTCAATGTGTATGCATTTTTGATTTTATTAAATGAACTCGCGGTGAATGCAATTGGGTAGTGCTACCATGTGAGATATGCAAATTTTTGCAGCTTTGAAGAAACTACCGAAATTTAATGATCATGATAGTAATGCATAAGGAATGATGGTATTTTACAGATTCTAAGTGTCATGACAGCCTTGGTTTAACGTTTGTTATTAACAATTCAATGGGTTCCTAATACTTTCATCCTCAACCTCAAGAGTATTCTCTTAAGCGTGATCATATCACAGGCAACCTGCCACTAGCAGAACAAAATCACATAATCAAAGACAATGATATCCATTAACTTTGAAAGATGTAAATGGATCCACATCACTATTCAGATTCAAGAAATGAAACATGAATTTAGTGAATCACAAAATCATGCCGTTGAAAATTGAATGAAGAACTTGAAATTTCAGCCAAGAAAGCAAAATCGGATCTTCCATTATAATACGGTTAAGGAAATTCCCTTGACAATCAGCTTGATTTCCGCTTCATTCCTTTTGATATCCAACTTGTTTCATACTACTTATAAAGGGGCAGCATCTCGGTAGTATATAAATTTGCAAAATTTTTTAAGAATTTTTGCAAGACTTTTTTAAAAATGCTCAAATATTTTTTTGGACCACGGGAACGTAATCTCCTCAACAAACATAATCCTTTCATATAAAAATTTTCACTGTATACAGATACTTTTTTAGTAGACACTCTATCTATATATCCCTACTCTATGAGTGGTGCTGATCCATTTCTTATAACTTCGCGTGACTCATTGTCATGTTACTCTTAATGCATTAACATATTCATAGATATTCAAATGAAGTGCATTATGCCTATCTGTTTTAATAAATTATCTTGATACCGATTTATTTCGTTGGGTAGTCGGTTGAAATTTGCAACTAAATGGCATGTAAGATTTGACTATGAGTGCTTTACAAGGGCTAAGTTATGTACCAGGGATCGCAATTTTCCCGTATTTTACGACATAAGTCTAATGGAAATATTTCAAATTTATGCATCCAAACCCAATTAAAAAGACATCATTGAATCAACGGTGAAAAACGTTCCCTCCGAAGGCAACCACGCTTTCACACAATGAACCAATACAGAAATCATTCACTTTCTTACCTATCACACAGTCAACGCAACAAACCTTATCCTAATAGACGCAAACGCACACTTACCCGCATGATTCTCAAGACTCAGCGACAGCAGCGGAGATTTCCAACTTTTTGGCTACGACCGACTGCACCACACTCAACATCAAAACACCTACGCGCCTCCCTCCGGCCCACAACCAATAGAACTATTCGTCAGACATATCCATCACATGTAGTCAAACTACATGTCGCAACAACATGGAAAACCTTCAGCAATCTCAAATACGACCACCTACCCATGCAAATGCCACAGATACACATGTTCACAGATCAAACACTTTTTGTATCTAACTACAAAAAAATTGGGAGTACTTCACCGAACATATCGAACAAGTAATCTCAAAAACAACCCACCCACCAACGCTCACAACATACTCACAAACGCAATTTTACAAGCAGAAAACTCCATATACCAAAGGATCCAACAAATCAAAACATCCATAACACTGACTCACATCAAACAGGCCATTCAACAAAGAATCAGTATCCATAGTCTAAACCGAAAAGACCCACAACTCAAAACATTCTTCACGGAAACCACAAAAAACATTAACCAATACAGACAAAACATTTGGTTCAGCAAGATTTCTTCCAACTGGTCCCACACCAAAAACACGAATTTGGAAAACCATATACGCTCAATGACAAGGGCGGAAAACCACCCAAAAGTTCTTCATCATCTTCAACAAACTTCTTTACCACAACCGTGACATAGCGAACACCTTTAACAAGCACTTCATTGCACCCGCAAAATCGACAAATACACACTCCGCCTCACTACCACCAACACAAAAGTCACACCAACAAAAACATCAAAGCAGTCTTCCCACAAGGAGTAGGTCTCTCTCCTTTCCTCTTCAACTTCTACATACAAGACATTCCTCTTCCAACAGACACTACACTCAAAGCAACGGTCTACGCTGACGATACCACCACTGTCACTCACGTAAACATCAAGACAGCCTTAGACAAGCTCCAACTTTACCTCGACACTCTACTCTCATGGACAAAACAAAACAACCTCCACATCAACTCCAACAAAACTCAACTCTCACTCTCCAAACCGGATCCCAACGAACACACACCTATCATCCACATTGATAACATTCCACTTGCATTTCCCAACAACAACCGAATCCTGGGCGTTGACATAGATACTTAACACACTTTGAAAACACGTCACCAAAATGTGCCAAAAATCAAAGCACACCATCAGCATACTCTCATGCTTTACTTCCAACAATTAAGAACAACAGCAAGAGACCGTCGTGCCTACCAACAATGCCATCCCACGTCTCCTCTAGGAATACACATCCCGAGTCTGGTCACCAATCATTTCATAAGCAAGCATCGACAAACTGCAATCAATACAGAAGAAAGCGCTCAGGATCGCCACATGATGCACACGCGACACAAACGCACGACACCTACACGACGAAACACATGTCCTCCCCATTGCTGAACACCTCACACCACATGTAAAACATCTTTTAAACAAAGAAAATGTCAACACCACCCTCTTCATCTCTTCATGAAGCAACCACCAACTCTCAGGCAACAAAACCCCACCACAAACTGAAGTTAAATATGGACAAATCAAAGGTGATGGTTTTTACACGAAAAGGAACACGGTTTGTGTCCAAGTTCCGTATTCCTCGGGTCAAAGAAACAAAGATTCTTGGCATTACTATTAACGATCAGCTAAACTGGAAATCGCACGTCCACCAATTGTATGTCAAATCAATGCAAAGGTTCCACATATTGCGAAGACTGAAAAACATTTTAACAAGCTCAGAGCTGCACACAGTGTACACGTCAATCATCTGATCCATGCTAGAATATTCAAGCCCCCTGTTTGTTGGCATCAATCGCGAGAGCGAGTACAAGCTACAGAAAATTGACAACAGGGCTCATAGACTGATCTATGATATATACTTTGGTAGCCGAAACAAAAGGTTGTGTAAATGCAGAAAAAACGAATTGAAAGTTAGAAGAGACGGTAGAAGTAAGGTACTGTTTAAACAAATTGAGGGAAACAAAAATCATGTGCTGCATCAAAGAATACCAAAGAAGCTGCGAAGTCAATACAGGGTCCCACTCAGCAGAACTCTTCAAAGAAAAAACTCTTTCTTCCCGCACACCACGTCTCTATTGAATTCTGACTTGCGCATTATGCGCCATGTATGTACTTAATTTGCAATGTTTGTAATTGATTTGATTTTTATTTTTGAGAATATAAACATATTATTATTAAATAAACAAGTGAATATCATTTTCAACTCTGGAAAGCACTCCTCACCCCTCACACAAAGTCACCCAACTCGACAACAAAACAACTCCTCAAACAAACGCACAGCCATCACATCGGCACATACTTAGAACACAGACAAAACAATAAAGTCGTCAACACAATCCTACACAGTTCGCAAATCAGAAGACACAAATCAGAACACTCGACAGACTCACATACAGAACACTGCCACAACTCCACACCAGCAAACCATCTCTTCTAAAATAATACTTGCATAAGATAAACCCCTCTGTCCACTCTTCACTTCTTTGACCCCTATGTAAATCTCAACCCCACAATACAGAACACCTCTTCTCCTGCACACACGTGCACATAAGGCTCACAACATGGGACCTATGGGTTGCCCTTGTCAGTTGTGAGGAGCTCATCCGTCGATGGAAGCGGGTGGTTACTCCGCCCAACACCTGACAACACCCTGCCAATAGCAATTGGAAGAATGTTACCAGCGTGTTGTGTGACAGAAACGTCAGTTTGACATTGAAAGGGAAAATCCGCAGCACCGTGGTGAGACCAGTTCTAATGTATGGTATGGACACAACAGCAGTTGCGAAGAGCCGAGAGTGAGAATGCTGCGATGCACTGTCGCTATAACGAGAAGGGACAAAAATATGAACGAGGAAGTCAGAAGGAAACTCCTAATGCTGCACAGGCTGCCGAACAAACGCAAGAAAAGCCGTCTACGATGGTTCGGATGGATAAAGATGAAGACGGGATGAAGAGGGAAGAAGAGCTGAAAGGTTGGAAATAGGAAAGCGAAAGAAAGAGTGAAAGACTCAGAAGACGAGTGAGAGACTGCTACCAGGAATACATGAAAGAGAAGGAGACATGGACACAACGAGATGGATACCGAATTTATATATATATAGGATCAAATAATAGAATAAATCAAAATGGTAAATAATATTAAAACCAAAAAAGCACTCAAGGAAAAGTCAGAGGTATCAAAATTCCCGACCGGTTTCGTCCTGATCTAAGCGGGCTAGTCATGGGAATGAAAATGATTTATTCAAACTCAAATATACATAAAATGAAACATAGAAATTATTCTATGTTTGACTGAGGTCTAAGTAAAGAATGAAATCAGTCTCCTTCTTCTCACGATCTATGCGACTGGAATGTACATTCATTTGGTAAATGGGAGCCGCTTCAAACTTCGAAGTGAGATGTCTAACACAATGAGCTATGTGCTTGCTCATATTGAGAATTCTATACTCTTATGGTCAATCTGCTGCCGATGGATAGTCAGACGGTTGCGAAAGATATCTCCCGTTTGACCTAAATAGAAATCTCTACACGCATTGCACCTTATTGCATAGATAACATTTTTAGATGTGCAAGTGAGATTCCTATTTATAGTAAACAACCGGGTGCGATCATTATTACCCACCTTAAACTGTATTGTTCTTCCTAATATCAAAGTGGGACAACATTTACACCTCGGTTCCCCACAAGGAGAAATACCTTCAATGGTCTTCCTATTGTTGTTGCTAAGGATTCTAAGCAGAGAAGGCGGTTGTTTGTAAGATCTGAAAAAGCGCATGCTCTGGAATGGATCAATTAAACACAAACTTTGAGTGACCGGTTTGATAGTCAGACTAAAAAGGTTTTTCAGCAGAGAAATACTACTGAATCTCAGTTTGTAAGATCTAGGAACTATATCCCGTTTGAAAGAAATCAATTCCTTAATAACCAGCTGCCTTCGCGCAGTAATAGAAACCGCATTAATTGGAACTTTAATCGGATACCTAGAAATAATGGATTCACGAATAATGACTATTTCAGACCACGAAATAACCAATATTCTAGGGGCAGATTCCAGAGGGTCAACAGATACAACAACAGAATAATACAGATAATTTTTCTCTGAATGATGATGATACAAATGTCACTGTTCATTTTTTAGGATGAACTGTGTCCCTACTATCAATTTGTCATCTAAGGTCCTAAATGATGCCTGCAAATTATTACTTTCGAAGGGTGGAAAATTTTCCCCTTATCAAAGTACAAATCTTATACAACTAGAAACTGAGGTTGCAGAATTCTGTAGGACTTAAAGGTTAAAAGAATATTACAAGGATAACCAGAATGAGCTCGATCAAAATATTGTTATTGACTTTAAACGCAACCCCTCTACATTCACACCGTCAAAAGGTTTAAATAGCACATTAGATAATATGATAGATGTTATCACTGATAAATTGTCAAGTATAAAAACTTGGGTTATTGAACCTCGTTATACATTTACCATTACTTCTGATCTCCATATAATGTATATATATATATATATATATAATAAAATAATCCCGCTCCCAATCAAGAAAAACTAGCCGTTGAAATTGCCCGACCGGTTTCACTAGCTGCCTGCTAGCTTATCAAGGGCTACTCATTTAATGAAACAAAATTTGATACAGACTAGGGCAGAGTTTCTACATGTAGTAGGCATGCAAAATTATAACATAGCCATGCAAAATTCTAATCACACAAAGAAATAGGGGAAATGAAGAAGATATCTCACGGAGCAGATTTCATTACAACAGCACTATGCTTAATTACGGTTAAGGGTAGGTGTAAAGATGTTCATTGGCTGGTAGTTTCATGATAGGCATCACATTGAATGGAGGGTCATTGTTCTTGGAACACATAGATATATGTTTGCTTACATTCAGAACACGATAGTCCTCATCCCTTATTTGCTGACGATGTACTCGTGCTCTAGCTCGTAAGCAGTCACCCGTCGGTCCGACATAGAGAAAAAGACAGCCCTTGCACTGTAAAATATACACAACATCACTCGAATTGCAATTCATGTTTTGTTTTGTATAGAAAGTTTTGTTCTCATTGTTCTGTTTATAATTGAATTTTTGTCCCGTAATAATTGCTTTACAGCACTCACATCGGGGGGTCTCCACATTTTGTTACCCCATTTATAGTAATGGGGTGTTCTTTACTAAAAGATTCCGAAGAGACGGTGGTTGGCGATATGAGCGCCTTATTTTATAGTCTTTGAATGGAGTTGTTAATTTCAGATTTGAAAAGACAGGATTATTTACATTCTCATAAAAATTCTGGTTGTTTGGATTATGTGTACATACGAAGGAGACAATTTTATCATCTTTTACATTGTTTTGGTGTTGTTCTGATGATTTGGATTTTTTGATTGCGTCCTTAATCAATTTCTCCGGGTAACCTAATTCTTGTAGTCTACTTTTCATCTCTTGTAGTCGAATTTCTTTTATGTCAACTTTTGATACCAGTTTATTGATTCTATTCGCTAAAGCATACGGTATGTTGCGTGTGGTATGACGTGGATGACCTGAATTGAAAGGAACGTATGAATGACTGTCAGTGGGCTTTGAGTATATGTCCGTTTCGATCTTAGTACTTTCTCTGTATACAAGTACATCCAAAAAGTTAATCTTATCATTTTCTTGTTCAATAGTGAATTAAATTTTGTTGTCCAGATTGTTTATGTAGTCATGAAATTCATTGATATCACCGAACTCAGTCCTCCATATGATAAAACAATCGTCAATGTACCTGATCTATGAGAGGCGAAACATTGCGAATAATGATGGAGAGAGAACTTGCTGTTCACGTGTGTACATATTCTCTTCCAAGAACCCCATTACTAAGGTTGCGTAAGTGGGCCCAACTTTACTGCCCATTGCGGTTCCTGAGATCTGCTAGAATGTCGACATTTCGAAATTGAAGTAGTTATTGCTTAAAACAAAATGCATTCCTTCCATAAGAAACTCTTTAGAAAACCTTTGTTCAATTATTCCCCATTTTTTGATAATCCAATATTCCAAAGCACGAAGTCCTATGTCCAGGCTGATATTGGTGTAAAGGAAAGTTACATCAAAGGAAACAAATTTATCTTGATCATAAATGCGTTCAGGTAGCTTCGATAAGAAATGGAATGTATCCTTGCAATAACTATACAGCTCTGGGATGATAGGTTTTAAAATTTCATCCAGTAAATGACTCAAGTGGCTAGTTGGTGCATTATTGCTAGAAATTATGGGTCGAAATTTTAAATTTTGAGGAAGTTTTATCTTTAGATATCCGTAATGATCAACATCTTTGTCCGATAATGTATCTAACAGCTTGTGTATTTTAGGCAAACCGTATATAAAGGGGCAAGATGGATTGAATTTTGAAAGAAATTCCTTCTCTTTCTTTGTTAGAACACCGGTATATTTTTTGCAAAATGTTTTCACTTTATTGATTGTTGTCAACGGATCGTATTTCTCCACTGATTTGTAGGTGCTAGTGTCATGAAGGTGCTCATTTAGCATAAAACTTCTGTAATCCGTATATTGCAAAATCACAAATGCCCCTCGTAAAAAAACCACCGGTGGCCCTGTGGTTAGAGGGTATGCTTGCACGTCCTCTAGCTCCAACGTCGCTGGTTCAAACCTACCCACGAACTGATGAGGCCCAACAGGCCGAAACATGTCTCGTGGTGGCTACATCTGTTGAGATTTTATATATATATATATATATATATATATATATATATATATATATATATATATAGAGTCAAACAAAAGAAGCAATAGAGATGGTCAATAATAATGTAAATAAATTGATTGATGAAAACAGAAAAAGTCGTGAGTGGTGTTGCCGGTTTCTGTGATTTCATTCACATCCTCAGACACCACACTAGTTAGAAATGAAATACAAATTAGAGACAGTTCAGCGGGGGTTTGAATTTTCTTATGAAGTAGATTTCTTTACTTTCCCTATCCGCTTTCGTGGCGCTAGAATTCATTTGGTAAAATGGAGCAATATGAAATTTAACATCTATGTTTTGGCAACAATCTTTTCAAGCAACGGTTGATCTTTTTAAGTCCTCTTGGACACGTTATCTCGATGACTGCTTTGAAATTTGGAGATCTTCATTTGGTGATATTCAAGAATTTTACAATGCTTTAAATAATATTCATCAGAACATACAATTCACCATGGAAACTAGTAGGCCCTATAGAATCGATACAATTTTTGGACGTAAAAATATATCACAATCAGAATGAAATTTAAACCGATATATTCTATAAGCCAACAGACAGTTCTACATATGTACCATATCAGTCGGGCCACCCAAAGCATGTCTTAAACAACATTCCATATAATTTAGCTAGAAGAATTACGATGATAGTATCGGAAAATGAAATGAAAGTATTGCGTTTAAAGGAATTACGGAATAATTTACGAAAACTAAAATATCCAAAGAAACTCATTAATGATGCTATTGGAAAAGCCCTTACTCATGCGAATAATAACACAAACAGAACACAAAATGAAAACATTCAAAATGACACAATTCCCTTTGTTACCATATTTAATCCAAATAACCCTAATGTTTATCAGAAATTAATCAATCTTGTTACTGGCAGTCTCCACTTCATAGATGACTTTACAAACTTAAGAGTAATCAAATCTTTCAGACAAGGTAATTCTCTTTTGCAATCTCTCAGAACGGTTGATCAATCCAATATTGGCATACATACGTGTAATATTACTAAATGTAAATGTTGTGACCATATCATAACCGGCACAAAAATAAAGTTCAGAATGGAAAACAACTCATACATCACCTTTCAACATTCGATATCACTTCAATTGCTATTCAAGTAATCTATTCTTATATGTTAAAATGCAAGGGATGTGAAAAATTCTACATCGGACAAACCAATTATTTTGCGCCATCGCACCACAGCCATCGTCAACAGATCAACGACGCGAATCTATGTTTCCTAAACGTGAGCAGACACATACGAGATTGTTGCCAAAACATAGATGTTAAATTTCATATTGCTCCATTTTACCAAATGAATTCTAGCGCCACGAAAGCGGATAGGGAAAGTAAAGAAATCTACTTCATAAGAAAATTCAAACCCCCGCTGAACTGTCTCTAATTTGTATTTCATTTCTAACTAGTGTGGTGTCTGAGGATGTGAATGAAATCACAGAAACCGGCAACACTACTCACGACTTTTTCTGTTTTCATCAATCAATTTATTTACATTATTATTGACCATCTCTATGCTTCATTTATTTGACTATATATATATATATATATATATATATATATATATATATAATAAATCAAAAGAATTAATTACGCAACTTCGAGTATACTAAAAGTTTCATGTTAATACAATCTTCAAAGCGTAGAAAAGGATAAGTTATTCAAAAGATGGTAGAGGATACGAATTACAAAAATGACCGTGATATTTGATGACGGTATAGTTATGATGTAATGTTTAATGTGTATGTTGAGATATCATTTCACACTTGCTAACAGGAATTTACGTCTATGTCTACATGTTGATATCAATTCACTTTTTTTGTTCAGTAGGTCTTTTTCTTTATAGGTAAGGATGTAGTATTTCTCTAAGAGACATAGATTATATCGTCTTGTTCCACATTTGTATGGTGTCGTTTGGTCCAGTATTTCCCATTTCACTTCGTATTTTTTGTTGTTGTTATTTAGCGACCATATTAGTTTGGATAATGCTGTTTCGTTCTCATAATTCAAGTTGGTAAAAGACGTCTTGTGATTTCTGTATCGTGTTTTAAAGTCATTTTCTGTTTGTCCAATATATACCATTTTTTCATTGTCATCTGTAGTTACTGTTGCTTTATAAACTACGCATCTTGTTAGGCATTTGTTTTGTAGTGGACACTGTTGTTTGTTTCTACAATTGCATTGACTTTGGATGGGTTCATTGTTTTGTTCATCTTTGTTTTTGATTAATACCTTTGAGTTATGTTGTTTGATAATATTTTTCATGTTTGGCATACAACTATAACTGAGTTTTACATTGTTCTTGTTGAATATAGTTTTGTACTTATGATTGGCTGGGAAGTGTTTGTTTTGATGGTACAGAGACCTGGGATTTAGTCGGACTTTTTCTCCTGAGCAAATTAGAAAGACGTTTTGGTCGAAACAACATTGGATTATTCCGGGATGATGGCCTTGCAGTCCTAAACGATGCTTCAGGACCTGACTCTGACAAAGCAAGGAAGGATATTATCAAAGTATTTCAAGACCACAAGTTAAAGATCACTGTCGAAACTAACATCAAAACAACCGACTTCCTTGATGTTCATCTCGATTTACCAACCGGAAAATACAGACCGTACATCAAGCCAAGCGATGTAACCCAATACATAAACACAAAATCAAACCATCCCCCGAGTATCATCAAAGAAGTGCCTCTCATGATAGAAAAAAGACTGTCCTCATTATCATCTGACAAGAACGAATTCAACAAAGTGAAACAACATTAGCAAAATGCATTAAATAAAAGTGGACATAATTACAACCTAGAATTCAAACCATCAAAAAGCAGAAGTAGAAGAAAGAGAAACATAATTTGGTTCAACCCACCCTTTAGTCAAAACGTGAAAACGAATATTGGACATAATATAATAATATTTCTATCATTTTATAAACAAACACTTTAGCTATTTTTTTAGCTATATAATTTAGCTAATTTTTTTAAATCTTGCTACAGGTAAATTACAATTTAAGCTTTTTTGGGTCCTATTGAAATTGCTCTACTGAAGATGAATGCTCAAATGAATGTTAGGTCATTAAAATAGCGAGTGTGACAAAGCGGCTTCTCATGAATACAGAGAAACAGATGGCAGAACAATAATGAGAACGTTTAAGAAAAAAAAAGAATTCAAGAAGATGTCAACAGCTGCCTGACTAAAGTGCATGTGTTAAGAAATTAGGGGTATGAATAACGTTCAGCTTTACTCAACAACAAAATTTTGACGCTTAAAGTATCAACCATTGAATGGCTTATGCGAGGAGTGTTTGAAGTGCAACTTTTTCTCAAGTCAGAATCATCTTATTGACTTTTAGGACAAAGATTCTCTAAATAAAGGCTGCTACTTGTTCGCCAAGTTGAGTGAGACAAGCATCGCAAAAGGATTCAACTTGATAATCTTATCAACTTTGCTCCTATTCAAACACATCCGTTGTTACACTTTTGATTCAAGTGGACTATAGCGACAATGTAATGTAGCTTCAAGATCTATCAAGAGAGTCTCAGAGAGCGATGATAATTGTGGGAAATGCAACGTCCCTTTTTGACAGCTCTTCAAAGTAAAGATTCCCACCAACTTGATCTGAACTTCCATATTGTCGAAACAAAATGAATTTAGAAAATTAAGTCAGATGAGAACGCTTTTAACAACGGCAGACTGCTACCCTATTATTATCCTGAGCATTGCACCGAATCTGTCACGTGCGTAGCACATCCAAACAGCTAAAGATTTTCCACTCACGTGCATGACACATTACATCATTTCGAATGTTTAAGAATTTCAGGTTTTCTTCAAGCTGTTGCATAAATTCCATCAGTGCAAACGTCATGCGATTAAGTAAAACATATTGTATGTGACCACGCCATAGGCACTGACAGTGTATGCAGGGTAGAGCTTCAACATATTAATTGGATTCAGTATTTATTCAATTTGTGCAGAAACCAATTAAGTTTGAAAGCAATGAAGAAATGAAGAAATGTTGACTATTAATCTCACTTGCTTCACTTTTATTGGAGCATATTGAATTTATTGTGTCGTGACGATTTAGCAGCCTAATCGTTATAATTTATACCTCAACAGTTCGTCTTGCTTTAGAGTGCAATAAATCCCAGATCCTAAGCTTTGAAATTTTGCTCTTTATGACTGACAGCGTCGTACGGGAGGTGATGTTTCATGATTTGACAGATCAAAAAGATAATGAGCTCTCCCTGCTTCTTTAGACACTTTATTCACCTAAAATGTGAATAATAAAAATGAAATCACAGCGTTTCGTCCACCACGGAGTGGACAACAAACTACAGCCTCTAAGGCGATGGGTTTATATACAGCGAAAACTTTAGAATACGAAAACTGGCTGATTTCGACTACGAAACCGATGTACAAACGAGAACACTATTGTAAGCACTATTGTTCGTGCTCATACACTACGAAAGCGATTGGCCTTCCTATTGCATCATTTTTTATCATCCAATAGGACGAGAATACTTGCTTTCGCAAGTAGCTTTCGTATTGCACAGCTTACAGTGTACAGGTAATGATAGCTAGTCAGTTACTATTTCCGATTCAGTGTCGGACAATATGATTTAATGCAGTTTGCTTCAGCAATGCTGGTAAGAACAGGGACACTGAAGCAATCAATAAATTCAACAATAAAATCATCTAAACTATGGTCGAATTATTATGAGAGTGCACAATATGATCTGAGATAGCACACCTATCGTCTCCTTTTGCAACACTTCTTCGATGCTCTGCATAACGGTCTGCAAGCAAGCGATTTTTAGAACCGATGTTATATTCGTCACATGCAGTACACGTGACTTTGCAGACCACGTAACGCATACAACAATGACATTTATTCGGTAGCTGGAGACAAATATTACATGGACATTTATTACTAGGCCTGGAACTATTCAAATTGATAACGGTATTTCTATCCAGTTTATTTGCAATGGATATTGGTAAATCGTATTTCTTGCTTAATTTTCCTAATTGACGAGTGGAAGCATTGCTAATAAAGTCATGTTTTAGAAATACTTGATCACCCTTATTCATGCTGTTTTTATCCGGAACTTTCTATGGAACTTTGTTGAAAATCCGTTATCTTTTTAATTTATTTTCCATTTCTTTTTTTGCATAATTCTGAACTTTCTATATTGAGCAACGATATTCAATATACTTGTAGGCATTACTGACGAAATCAGATTTGACGTGACAAGGTACACAACTATCAAAGTGAAGGGTATTTCCGGAATGGCTTTCTTTAATGAACCATTTATATTTTACTTCATTATCTGTAATGTATATACCTATATCCAATAAATCCAAAATGTTGTTTTTAGGCAAATCAAGCATAGATGCAATAGAATTCTGCACTTTGTTAAATGCACTAAGGATTTTATCTACGCAGTTAGCATTTTTAGGGAAAGGATCTAAAACGATATCATCTACATAACGCTTATACAGATCTGGTTTGATACCTTGTTTAGTGGGACGTTGGGATTTCATTTCTATTATTCAAATTCTAGGTGAATAAAGTGTCTAAAAAAAACGGGGAGAGCTCATTATCCTTTTGATCTGTCAAATCATTGCTCTTCATGACTTTTTCGAAGGTGTTCTACATAGTATAGGGGTGGTCAATTCGCGACCCGCGATGTCTTCTTGTGAGGGCCACTGAAGATTTTCAAAATTAACTGTGATGCGGCCCATACACTATTACAAGTATTGAAATCTATAGTATTGGATTTCTGCAACAATTGTCTTCCTCGAGAGAGTGAATTGCTCAATTTTGCTCCATGAGCAGAGTTTCTACAAACTTTGAAAAGAATTAGTTTTTCTAGAAAGTCAATGTTTTCCAGGAAAACCATCATAAAGACAAATCATTCGTGTCCAGAAAATCAGTTTGCTTTTGAAAAAACCAAAGAATTTTCGACAAAACCGATGAAATTGATGTGTAGGAAGGGAGCTGATGTTAAATTAGCATGCTTCTGCGCATTTGCTACTGTTATGTCGTCTGACATACCGTGCATGGATGACACTCACCTGATCCCTTTATGGGCAACACGATGACAAAATGATGCTGCTGGATGTTGTAAACAACGGCGCTGCGTGCATTAAGCAATAAAGTGAAAGTAGTGTCGCAAAAAGCAATCGATTAAAAAAATTAGGAAATCCTCAAGCGCTTTCACGCTTTCATAGTAGTTGCCAACTACAGATAAATACCTTTGATGATTAACAATAACCAAAAAAATCCTCATCTCTCTTTTCGAGTCTTTTTCATGTGACACACTGTCATTCAATCATTGAGGGAAATAATGATAGCTATGAATCTTTACAAAGTTCACCGATGTCGAGCTAATATTCACAGGAAGCTGCTACTCCTCAGGTGCTGTTATCATGATAACTCGTGTTCACAGCGCAATATTGTTTTCAGCATGCATGTCCGCTCTAGTCATTCAGTACTCTAGAACATCAATCATCGGATCTCTATGGTCACCTGCTACCTGTACAACACCAACATCTTTAGTGGTCACCATGAACACTTCACAGGAGACCTCTGTGATGACAACGCGTTCTTCTAAGTCAGAGGGCCAAGGTGCCTGGACGACACAGCAAATAGATACAGCTGCTGAGAAGGCAGAACACTCCTCGACCAAGTCGCCTAGTGCGGAGATGCTTTGAATATTGATTGCATTGAGTCAATGATTACATACTGTTGCTTACTTTATTTACGACAACTGATTGATATTGAACACGCCTCTCCATCGAACTTATCATAATGTCCATCAAACTCAAACATGAGGAACTAACTAAATTTCGATGCTTGCTTTCAGGTCTAAAACGTTGTGGGTCATACTTTTGACTTATGCTGTACCAAATGCAATTAGAAATTCTATATTTTCTGTCTTGGACGAAGTAGTGCGATCTTATGGCATATCTCAAGACACCAGTAACTGGATTGGTGTCACTATGTCATTGTCCGCCATCCCATCTGGCATCATCTTCAGTGTATTGTCAGATTACAGGAAGAGTCTTATGAAACCACTGATAATACTCAGTGTCTTTGTCACAGGTGTCTCTTATCTCTTCTATACACTGGCTACATATGACATCCTCCCACCTACAAAAGGTAAGTGGAAGAAATTCATTGAATTTGAAGAAGGTTGCCCATGTAAGAGAAATAATATACATACAAATATATTTTACGCAACTGAACGTTTCTCATAATAAATGTTTCAATATCGCTTCTATCTGTACGATGGACTGCAAGTAGTTGACCAACTGATGGAAGATCATCACAGTAAGAATGAATATTTGAATACCACGTGGAAGGATTTGAACCCGCTACCTTCGAGAAGCTGTGATGTCAGTGGTCACTCAGCTATCGACGCGTTTGATGATTATGAGTTGACTTGGGATGGTGTTACATCTAAAGCTCGTCGCGGAACGATTCATTAATACTTTTCAATAATGAAGATTTTCCCTCATTTCATCGCTAATTGTTTTGCATTTCAGCTTGGTTTTATACTACTCTCATCGCTTGTTCATTTTTTGACAATAGAGCAGCTCCACTCATCTTTGAATATGTTTCAGAACTGTTTTATCCAGTTAGCGAAGAGGTTGCCACTGGATTCCTAAATATAATGATGTTTAGTTTTGCAATATTCGTGATGATTCTTGTATTGATCAAAAAACTTGGTGAGGTATGATAATTCCATTAACCACGAATTTGCGTGATTTTGCAAATAAGAGTGATAAATATTACTTTAAATATAAATGCTTCATTTATCCGAAGTAGCCAACAAGGGTGTTATAACTTGTTGTCCTTGTATAAATTATCTTATATTGTATAACTGTATCTTATATTGCAGTCTCATCCACCATGATTTTGATGTTCTTAGTGATCGGTTTTGCTATACCATATTGGATCCAGTTTCTGCAATAAAATTACCGGTACTAAGCTTACCCCAGACTTCCTTTCACAGCCCAACTTTGGTAATCATGGCAATCCCTTGGATCATTCAAAAAGAATTAGTCAGGCAAATAGAAATTTTTCATTCATTTTCTCTCTCTCTCCCTATCTCATTAGTAGAGATATTGTCATATCTACTGCCATTCTGTTAACATTGGCATCCGAGCAGTAATATCAAATTGAGCTTTATGCCCTGAAATTTGCAGAGATTTTTTTCGCATAGGATCACTTGTATATTTTATTGAAGATTGTGATTTCAATAATAAATAATAATTTCAATAATAGCGGAATTGTAATGCTCGCGTTGCTGCAGTTGCAGAGAAATTGCGGACTTGGAATAATCTCTTACAGCGATAGAATATCGCCGAGCAGAGTACAAGATGTTTACATTATGAGGATGCAAATAGTTCAAATATTTAGATTTCATTGTCAGCTACGGTTAAGTATTTGGCTACATTGTCGGAACCATTAGAAACTGATACAGTCGTGTTAAAGAGCATATTCGCGGTATTTTGTATCAGACCGAAAAAATCCAAAATCACCGATTTTTTTATATCGTTTTCTGATCCCAGAAATGTTTCAGAACTGTAATTTTTAACTGTAATTGAATGAACTTGTTTCCTACATGTATATCAAATCAAATATTTTTCATTGTTATTTGTTGGCCCAGTAAGGGTTTATTCCTTAAAATGACTAATGGGTGCGGTCCCTAGTGTTCAGATTCGTCTCCTCTAAGTTCTATTACCTTTCGGATGCGATTAGGCATACTGCCGATCAAATTTCTGATCATCTGTTGATCAATCTAATTCCAATCCTGCCTCACTAAAGATTCCCAATGATAAAAATCATTGCCAGTAGAAATGACCTGCGAGAAGTTGGACTTGGTTGGCCAGAAGACCTTCCATCAGGCCGCTGACAGCCTCTTCGCAACCAAAAGTAAATAGCACTTTGGGGACCTTTAATTGTTGCGACAAAGTGGCAACTGACCGGCCACTTCTGATAAAAGCCTCAACTTGACCCTTAAGATAGCCTTTCTGGTCAGCTTTCAGATCAGGAGTTCGCATGTTATTGAGCGACACAAAACAAATGAAATAAATGAATTCGATGTATTTCGCTTACATAGGATTGTTCTTGTTTGCCAATGCATGCATTGTTCTCGTCTGCCTATGCCTTCTGCATACGTGAGAGTAATGTGTCACGCTTTCTGGTTATTGATAAAAATGAGAATTGAATCCCAAACAAATTGCAAAGATTGATACATTATTTAGTCTACTGACTGCTATATTTAGAATATAGTCATGAAATGCTCACAAGAGTAGTTTCAGACCATGAGCTTTCTAAACATATAAAAACTGTTGAATTTGTAAACGATTTTCTATACATAATATACGGTTACCTATTTCAATTCTTTATTAAATAATCTGTATTAATGGCTTTTGCAATACATTTCAGCGCTGCTTATTTTTCTCCCAATTTGACGAGTTGGATACGGGGCACGGGGCACATGGTTAGAACCGGCCGCCAGCCCGGCCCCAGTGATACATTTTGAAGATCGGCTGGCTGATTATTCTAATTTGTCTTATGTCGATCAATTCGACCAATTGGCAACATTCATTTCACAATTTCTTGTCTGAAAGAATTACAATTTGTAAGATCATGCACATATTGCGATTGCTTTGATTACCTTGATTATCTTGATGAAGTTTTAATCGCTCCATTCTGGAGGAGTCCCTCCCCAAATGTTGTCCACCTCTGCCGGTCGATCGCGTGTTGTCACCAGTGCTGGTTGCAGTATTGGACTAACACAATGTTCCACCGTCTTGGAGGTCTGTCACGTTGTCTGGAACCAATTCTTCGATACCACTCCAATGTTCTCCTGGTCCAACTTTCGTCTGTCCTGCGCATTATATGGCTAGCTCATAGCCATTTACTTTTCATGATGGTTAATGTGATGTCCTTCAACTTCGTCTGGTCTATGATCCAGAATTCGTTTTGCGATCGCGGAGTGTTATCCTCAGCACGATGCGTTTCATGCGTCGTTGGGCTACTGCTAACTTGGCCATGGATATTGCTGTCCTTGTCCATGTATATGCGCCGTACACCACTGCTGATAGAATGCACTGGTTGAAAACTTTGATCTTTGTGCAATGGACCGACTTCTCATTAGGTCACCAAACTTTGCGACCGCTGCCCAATCAGTCCTTATTCTGTTGTTTATTTCGGAAGGATTATCTTCGCTTGCGCTCACTATCTGGCCGAGGCATCTGTGGTGCTGTAATGTACATTTCCAGGGTCACATTTCCGATGGTGATGACTCCCTGTCGTGCGTGCTCGTTAAACATCACCTTCGTTTTTTCAGGATGTATCAAGAGACCGACTTCTGTGTTTTTGTTGTGGAAGTCTTCAATGAGTTTTTTATAGTTCTTCAGGTGTGCATGCCTTTAGGACCAGATTATCCGCTAATCGTAGGTTAGTGAGTTCCTTCGATGTTAATTCCTTTACATTCAAGATTCATTCTCCGGAAAATTATATCCTCGAGGCAGGCATTGGACAAGTTTGGAAATATATTATCTCCTTGTGTAACTATTCCACCTAATTGTATTTTGTTGTTGTCATCATGTAATCGAATTACTGATGTTGGCATTCTTGTAGATTTCGTTGAGGATGTCAATGCATGGCTTCTCCACCCTTCGATTTTTGAGTGCATCAAAGAACAGGGCGAACTCGGCAGAGTCGAAAGTCCTTCCGTAATCGATGAATGCCATACAGAGTGGCATGCCGAACTCTTAGCACTTTTCGATAAGTTGGTTGGCAGTGTGCAAGTGGTCCATGCTAGAGTATCCAGATAGGAATCCTGCCTGTTCTGTTGTTTGGTGAAGATCTAGCCATTGCCGAATTCCTTGCAAAAGCCGGCAAGAGACTGATTGGACTCTAGTTTCTCAGGTCAGCCTTGTCGCCTTTCTTATGGAGGTGAATGATGATGGCACTTTCTCAAGAGTCAGGTTTCTCTTTGTCAGTGATGCACCTGTTTTTTTAAGTGTGTGAGAACCTCGATTATGGGCTCACCATCTAGCTTCAGCATTTCATTGGTTGCATGATCATCTCCGGCAGACTTCCCACTTGGCAGTTTCTTGATTAATGATTCCACTTAACTCTGAAGAACAGTGGGGACTTGGTTTTGATGCTGCATGGATGCTGGTTGCTGGTTCATTTGTGGAGCTCTACTGCCAATTCTCTTTTTATATCTCCTTCGATTTCCATCACATTATAATTGTCGATATCTTCTTTCCACATCCATATCTCTTTAGCTGTCTTCTCCTGATCTTCAATTGATGGGTACTGTCGGACAGTTTGTCAACCTTACTTTTGCCGTGTCGGTGAGGATGGACACGATGTCCTCATTTATGCTGGTGACGTTCGTTGCTACATTTACTGCAGCAAAGCTTACTTAAGATAGGCAAATGGTGCGAAGTGGTGGTAAACTGAATGCGAAAATCCTTGCTTTTGTAAATAATATTGCAATTAATGTGAAGTAAATATTGCAATCCGTATCCTGAAATCTATCTTCAAATTTTTACTCAAAGCCGTTGAATTTGTTTTGAACAAACAAAATTGCTGATAGTTGGCAATAATAAAGCAGTTTAGGCAAACCAGAATAGCAGTCACAACACATGAGAAAATGTAATTTTTTGTTGCTTCTCTACATTTTATGGAATCATGTTCAAAGATGCAATTATTTGGAAGTGCATTAAAGACTTGGTCAGCTCTACATGTTTATCTGAATTTTCGGTTGGTTTTGTTTGAGGATCCTAACTGTAGATGAAACATGCTCTTCGCAGTGCGTAGCGAATAGCAACGTCGACACTGATCAAATGCCAATCAATCTCAATCTATAGGCAATTTTTTACTTATACATGAAAATTCAAGCCCGTACACTGTAAATCATGGAACACTATTTAAGCTTTAATCCTAAATGAAGAATGCAGAAATTTCCGAACTAAAATTCACATAAGTGCTAAAATGCTTATCATGCTTTAATTGAGAACTAGTATGATGAAATAAAAAGGAATGGACAAACACGCGTGAAATTCTGATTTAGCTGTAGTGATGACAATAGACTACTGCGACCTGCGTTACTGCACTGCCGTGGCATCACTTCGCAGTTAAATTCACAGATCCATCGCATCACTCACTTGGGGTCCTCCCCGACTGTGTTTGAGTTCTGCCAACATTTGCCATCTTCTCCGACAGTGCATTGAGTTATGCAAATGTCTCCCCACTTCACCGACAGTGCTTTGAGTCCCGACAGTCGGGTTTTCCATCAAACCCGACTGTACTTTGAGTCCTTCAAATATTTACCCATTTCACCGACTACGCTTTTAGTCCTGTGCATATTTCATTAGTCCAAATGCATTTGCGTTAAGATGCGAGAACAGTTCTCAGATGGATGTTGTAACTTGCTTGTGGTTCTACGCTAGGAGCTACCGTAGTCTTTATAGTACTTACCATTAACGGGGGTGTCGATCCGAGCGGGTCGTTGTCGGCCTCGCCCTCCCAGCGTACACGCAGTCGCCGAGGTGAAGCGGTGCCCATGTTAGGCGGGTGCCTCCACGGGCTTACTGGTGGGTCGATCTCTTTAATGGTCGGCTTCCGCCGAGGCGAGTCTCCCGATTTGGTTCGGGG
The DNA here is from genome assembly GCA_907163375.1 of Prostheceraeus crozeri. Lineage (NCBI taxonomy): Eukaryota > Metazoa > Platyhelminthes > Polycladida > Euryleptidae > Prostheceraeus > Prostheceraeus crozeri. Next base: position 27,088 of record CAJQUW010010982.1, read on the forward strand.
TAATTCTCCCGGCTGTCGACCGGGTGAAGAAGCAGCGGCCTCAGAGTCTGGTGGCTCCGGTTTAATTAGCAGCTGTTGTGCGCGGGAAACAATCTCCTCCGCTAGAATAGAGATGTCATCATCGTCAATAAAATCATCAGTGCATTCTGCCATGTAGACCGGAATTGCTAGAACAAGCAATCCCGACCAAGATCACAACAAGAAACTCTGCTCACCTGAACATTGCTAGCAGGTAGTAAAAACAATTCCCGCGAAAAGTACAGGCAATTAAAAAGTAATACAGTAAAAGTCAATAAAATTAGTTCACTTAAAGACCCATACCTTACACTATCCCCTCCTCCACGAAGAGGATCTCGCTCCTGCGAGCGGTGCCAGTCTACACACGGGGTAGACGTGGGCGGATGATCCGCTCCGCGTATCGCGCAAGTGCGTGGCGCTCCTCCGCAGTGTAGTGAGGGTCTCCCGTGTTCACCAGTGACCGCTTGAAATGTATTGGGGTTAAAAAATATGCCCCTACATTATTGATGCTGTGGAGGCGATCTCTCATGCGGCGGTCGTGACCAAATTTGTCTGCGGGCGCGTCGATGAAGAACATCGGGATGCCGGAGAACTTCCGCTGAAGTTCCTCGTTCAGGGAACGGAACCCGGCCCGGACTTCCTCGATGCTTCTCGCCGAGCGGTCGTTTACCCCTAATCCCACGAGGATTGCGGCAACGTCATTGCGGCGCACATCGCAGTGGCGAACAATGCCCGCACCTTGCGCTGCTCGGAGGCCCGGTCTCGCAATCGAGCGATATGGGGCAGCGGTTAAGGGCAGGCGGGTGAAATTGTAATCGCCAACCACCAGCGTCATCTCGCGGCTGTCTCGGCTTGCATCTACCGGTTGCCGGGTACGGGCTGCAGGAGATCTTGATCTCGTCCGTAATTCTTCCTTGGATTCTGCGTCCATTCGCCGCGCTTGGATCCTCCTCATTGCAGGATGGATATCCTTCAGCATCCTATTCCTCACCCTGTCTCGCGAATTGCCGCGGTTGGGTGGTCTTGCCCTGTCTCGTGAATTCTCGCGGTTGGGCCATGCCCTGTCTCGCGAATTTCCGCGGTTGGGCCTGAGGACTTGGAGGACATCCTTCGCTATCTCGGATGTCGTCCGGTCGATTGTGTCCTGCGCGAGGCTTGTGTTGGTCGACGGCTGGTCGTCTCTCACGCTCCGTGGTGGTCGCAAGATGGAGCGTGGTTTAATCGCTAGCTCCGGTTTAATTAGCAGCTGTTGTGCGCGGGAAACAATCTCCTCCGCTAGAATAGAGATGTCATCATCGTCAATAAAATCATCAGTACATTCTGCCATGTAGACCGGAATTGCTAGAACAAGCAATCCCGACCAAGATCACAACAAGAAACTCTGCTCACCTGAACATTGCTAGCAGGTAGTAAAAACAATTCCCGCGAAAAGTACAGGCGATTAAAAAGTAGTGCAGTAAAAGTCAATAAAATTAGTTCACTTAAAGACCCTTATCTTACAATGAATATGGGATATAGGGGCTAGATATGCCGTGTGGCATTTTTCGACTAGTGGAGGTATTTGTGCCATGCATCTCGCTAAGTGAGTACTAAAATAAGTAAGTTCGAACCCGAAGGGTTCTAAAGTTATTTGTTTGCGTTAGTAAGGCTTGTCCGATACGACGTTTTCAGCAATTATTTATTCGCTGAATATGCTGCTGCAAGAGGGCTTCAGTTATTCGGTCTTCAAAGTTAACTTTCTTTGATTTCCTCATTATTAACAATAGATTTGAATTGCTCATGAAGTGCCTGCAATGTTAACACACGCTTTGTGTTTCATGTCATCTTGTTTTCTTTATAGGTAGTAATCTTGAGTGCACAATGTATACCATCTTGTTGAATTTTGAGCCTTTATTATAAACTTATGGGTGAAATAGGCATAAATGCTTATTGTCAATAAATAATGCATACCGGTATTGAATATCAATGCTAACTACTAAGATATGCACTTCGTATCATAATAAGATTCAATTATGCGATAATAAGTCACTAATGAGCCGAAATGTAACTGCTTTTTAGTAAAGCATCCAGTCATTTGAGAGTTTTTTGAACGAGTTACATGTATAAGTCTACAAAATAATGTTAGAACAAATGGGAGCTACTGTGTTTCTGCGGACCGTCCAACGAGGTCTGAAACGAGCAGGCGCTTCTTGTATCATGCCTCACAAACGCCCTCTTCTGACCCCTATTCATGTTACAAAGAGGCTATCTTGGGCCAACAGCACTGTGAATGGACTGTGGAGATATGGTTAAAAGTCATTTTCAGCGACGAAACCAAGATAGAAGTACGCGACAATTGCCCAAAGTTTTTAGGAGTAATGGACGGTTATCCACCAACAAAGTAGCATTGTGAGTACACTGTCAAAAGTGTCATAATATGGGCCTGCTTTTCCATTCACGGGGCTGGTCGAGCATTTGTTATCAATAAAATGCATGAGAAATATATCACTGAAATATTAACCAGGCGTGTTATTCCACAAATCGAAGACTGGTATCCGTCAAATGAAGCAATTTTCCAAAAAGATAACGCACCTTGCCATGTCAGTATAGTCGAACAATGGATTTCTTTGAAAATTCCGAAATTCGGGTGCTTCCATGGCCCCAGCTCCAATTGAATCCAATTGAGAATTTATGGGCCATCATCAGAGCAAAAATTCGCGCAAGAGATGCTTTCATAAAACAGACGATCATATCATCTTTCATTGATATTTGGCATCGTGACAGAGAAGTTAAGGAAATGTGTCAAAAACCTGTATTTATTATGCCCCGTTGAGTCACTGCTTTGTTGAACGCAAAGGTTCATCACACAAAATACTGAAGTTTTGTTTGCAAATGCATACTTATATGGAAATATATTGTTGTTTTGATGTATAAATTCGATCTCATGGGATAATAATCATAAAATTTTTAAAAATAAAATTTTAAGATTTTTGTCACTCAAAATCTACAAAATTCCATCATTTTGTCGCGCACTGCACACGCAAATACGAGTTTTATGGAAGTGATACTTCCTCATGCTTTTAGAATCGGAATTGTAGAAAACTGGACCGCCATCCGAGAGATAGGGATGAAACATACATGTAGACTGCCATGGCGGTCCATTACAGGTTCTACGGCATTTCAGTTTCATTTCCTGTTCATTTGTAATCCAGAAAATGTAGTCACTTGTAATCATTAACTTTACAGGAACTATCTGGCTGGGAAGTGCAATGACTGCAGCGTTTCTGCTGTGTGTTCCTCCATTAATTACTTTGCGAACCGAATTCCGCCGTTTGAACATTGATAAAAAAGGAATAACAGGCAATCAAGAAACTTTTCTCTGACATCTGTGTTTATTCCTGTTCTTTTTTCAGTAAATTAGTTAAGACTTCAAAGCTGATTTGATGTCAATTTAAGTGAGTTTCCAACATTTTAGGCGATATTTTGTTGCAGATAAAGTTTTCTTGCGTGATATGAGGTTAGTTAATTGAGCTTTTTTCAGCATGAATTAAGCATGTTATAATAATAATTTTCCACACGGTAATAATATCGAAGTGACCTATAAAATAATTAATAAGAAATTTTCAATATCTTTAATTTTCGAATACTTTCCATGCGGTAATCACGGTGGTCCAGAATGGGCTGATTAATAAAAAAATCAGAAGTGCCACAAATCCTACACGATTCTAAAGCTTTTTGATAGCCAATTCTTCCCAGCACATTTTTTGAAAAATATGTCGATGTCTTTATGAGAAGGATATCTCTACGAGGCAGTGAAATCGAATTGCAATATTTTAGATTCGACAATATCAGTTAAAGTTGATGATTCTTTATTAAGTAGTATGATAACTATATAATTTTATATTTTTAAAAATAATTCAACTTTTTCCGCTTTGATTCTTTGTCAAAGAATCAATAGTTGCAGAAGTAATTAATCAATTGTTTTCTGATTCGCCCAAATCTATAAATCATTTTAATAGGCTTCATGTACAGACAGTGGTCGATTGAAACAACAGAAGAATTTGTACTGGTAATCAGTTTTTAGCATATGGGCTTTGATGCGAGGATTAGTTCTGCGAATCATTTAGGCTGCGTACATGCATGCATGTGCATATTATGCTTCACATCATTCTGTTGGCTCAACCCCTTTTAGCATTTGATACCAAAACTTGAATCTTAACGAGCAATATTAGATTTCTATGCTTGATTTGAATCTTAGGATGGTAAGATCATAGAGAGCATCAATAGCTTATTCAATCGTTCATAGTTTGTGACACACCAAGCCCACTGACTACCGATTTTGCTTTTTTCACTTAGCTGTCATGCAGAGGAAGAAATCTGAACCGCCCTATCTATTTGTGTTTATGCTCCATCCTCGATCACCTTGTGTAGGCATATATTGAAGTGAAATGCAATAAAATTAATAAAATAATTTCGATATCTTTAATTCTGCAACGAATCTTGTACACTGCTTGTCTTCAATTCGACTAAAATCATGTGAAACCCCACGAAAATTCACACCTGCAAGTCATGCAATCAATAATGCGGAAAATTCAAATTGTAATTACCATCTACACATGTTAATGCTTCAACAATCGTTCTCTTTGGTAAAGTAAAACGTAAATGGCAGTGACGCTTTTCCGTACCAAAAAGGAAATTATGCTCACAAGTGACGTCTCCTCAACTTCTATTGCCATTCACTATCTCGGAAACTTTTCAGCAAGTTTCTAAATGGTTGACATGAATTCTCTCTCTCTTTTATGAGAAGTGCATTACTATTGCTCATAACTATCATATCGAAGAAATTTCGGTACTTATGGGTTACCGGGTACCTCCCAAAGGTTTTCAAATTTGTCTAAAATCTGCAAAAATCGTCACCAAACTTCAGGGAGATGTAGTTAAGCATATTTTCTACCCACAAAAATTTATGCAGATCGGACAAGTACTTTTTGCATTAGAGACGATAGCGTGAAGTGTAGCGATGTCAACATCTTGATCAAACTTCGTCTGTTCGACGCACTATTGTTACTCGTGTGTGAATTGTTCTCTGTTCGTTTTCGTCTCATCAACTGTTATTTGAAATCTTCCCACAACCATTACCTTGCCACACCCTTTTTAAATCAAGGATATTAGTTTAAGAGATGTGGTCTGGTCATCATCACTTCACGAGTTGCCGGGAAATTACTTTGTTGACCTCAACTGCTTTCTGCTCCGACGATGAGGTCGGAAGAAGTCAAATCAAGCTGTCGGCATCGCTGCACTTCAAGTTTTCGCTCCTACTTCAAAAAGTACTTGTCCGATTTGCCCATATTTTGGTGTGTGGGTAGGGAACATCTTTACTTACGTGATTCATTTCTACGGATTTAGACAAATTTGAAAACGTGGGGTGGGGGAGGGATAACCCACAAGTACCGAAATTTCTATAGAAGCAGACTTATTATGTGATGTTCAAGTTTTCAAGTTACTGTCGGCTGATAGGTCGGATCAACGTTTCCAATAAGGTGTTTTAGAAAGAAAACATGGAAGGTTTTCATGAGCTTGATGAATATAGACTCCTACATGTATATCTAGAAATCTATGAGCTGTTGTTCCCACAACTGGCACTTTTACACAATCGACAAAGACAACGACACAATCTAACTGGCACTTCACATCATTTCAAAAAATTGATTATTGATATGCTTAATTAGTTAATTAATTATTAATAACTTAATAAGATGCTGAAAGGAAAAAAGTTCTGACTGATCCAATCAACACGAGCTTTGCACAGTGAGCACAGCCGTGTTCATTGATCGCACATTGTCGTCGCAGCTGTCATTTTTCGTTTTCTGCTGAATCACAAACAAGCAGACGCAAATTTTCCGAAATGAGGCTCTACTCGGGTTTCCAGCAACTATATTCAGATTGAATTCAAATTAACTTTTTATATCAGGATGGAACACAGATCAGAAAACTCCCATCGGAGTGGGTCGCACCATGTAGATAAAACCCATCCAACCAAGATTCGCAGTCTTATCGAACATAAAGAAACTGAACTTTACCTCCCTGCGATTCTCAGGGGAGCTGAAATACTATTCGCTTCATCATTCTATGCTGAATTAATCGCGAAATTTGAGGATTCCGTATTGCTAGATTAATATTTCAACACACAAGTATCAATATAATTGAATCAAATTATGAAATCCTCTTCAAATACGATGAGGAAGCTGCAAATTGAACTTGGCTACATTGGTGGTTAAAAAAAGCATTGTGCATTTGTGACAATGTTCTGACGCTTGTCTATATTGAATATCACATTTTTTAATTGCTTCTTTGTGAGAAATATCAATTTTAACAGCCATGCAAGCCTGAAAGTTATGACCGGCTGCAGCATGGAGTAGAGTAGGAACTCAGCATTTATTAAATCCCCAATGTGTATGCAGTTTCGATTTTATTAAATGAACTCGACGTGAAGACAATTGGAATTGTTTCCAAATGTGAGATATGCACATTTATGCAGTTTTAAGAAATGACAACGGAAATGATTGATCATAATAGTATAATGCAGAAGGAAATGATATTGTTTTACAGATCCTTCGTGTCATGACAGCCTTGGAGAGGTAATTGCTTGTTAAATTGGCAATTCGATGACCTACGCTATTGCTTTCATGCTGAACCTCAAGATAACATTCTTAAGTGTGATCATATCATAAGCAACCTGCCACTGTGTAGCAAAACAACAGAATCAAAGACAATGATTTCAATTAACTTAAAAAGATGTAAATGGTTCCACATCACTATTCAGATTAAAGGAAATGAAACATGAATTTAGTGAATAATCAAATCATGACGATGAAATTGAATTAAAAACATGAAGTTTCAGCCAAGACAGCTCAATAAGATCTCGACTTTTCATGAAGACTTCCATTATAGTGCCGTTCATTAGATTTCCTTGATCATCAGCATAATTTCCGCTTAGTTAAGAGGCTTATTGGCAAATATTCATTCCTTTTGATACCAACTTGTTTCATACTACTAATGTAGAGGCGTCATGTCGGTAGTATATAAAACTGAATCTTTTCACTGAAATTTTCACTGTATACAGATACTTTTTAAGTCGACACTCTACCTACATATACTTACTCTATGGGCTGCGGTCTACTCACACCTATTAGTATTCCAACTCTGATCCTCTAAAAAAACCATCCTTGAGCTAAATCATATGCTCGCAAGCGTGCTCTACATGTATACACATGCAATGAATGAGCTGACACACAGATATACTGGTATACAAGTATACAAAAAATTCTCTGAATTTGTTCTGGAGTGCTATCAAAAGCTATTGCGTATTTTTATAGCAGGTAGCCATTTGCGTGTTCGATAGTTATGGTCCTGTAATTAGTTACACTCTGTAATAATAAAAGACTAGAGCGCACACGGATATTAAAAACAGCAGAGCGTCATGGACATGCGTTATCATAACTTTTATTTCAGCTCAAATATCACCAAAATCTCAAGTTTTGGTATTTAGTTTCTGCAGGTGAAGAAACAACCCAATTCGGTGACTTTTATCGAGACACTGAGGCTAAAAACAATATGATTCTGAACAATTTCAATAGGGGAGAGTGGGGCAGAACGGAACGGTGGGGCAGAACGGAACAACTCGATATTTCTTTGTTTTTATCGTCCGTTTGTCTGGACCACGGTTTATAATGTGATATATAGTGATTTTTATATACTCAACACGTCTATTTTATCATAATGTGGGAATTCAAGTTTTGTGCCTCCAAAGTAATATTTTGGGGCTTTTGATATAATATTTGCATCTTCCAATATAACGGAAATAGGTACTTTGTAAGGATTTTGATGCATCACTGATGTCAGATCCTATAAGTAGTGATTATGAAGACATTTTAATCGTGTAGAAAGCAAAGAGGAGACAAGAGTTTGGTCAAAATTCAAAAATCACAAAAAGTATCGATAATGGGGCAGAACGGAACAACCTGTTCCGTTCTGCCCGCGGTGTTTTACACTTCCACACCCTTTCTTGCTGGTATACTGCTATTTTGTTTATAGTTCTTCACCTGATGCGGCAGTGTGTGAATGAAAGTACATAGGCTACCTGCAAACTCTACATGCAGAGAATTATGCAAGCTCGGAATCGGATATGATTCCTCGTAATTTGATTAACAAGACCATTTAGTCAACATAAAACTTCAATACATGCTTCATAGCATGTTTTGCATAATGTAAGCTACACTGTATAGTTCACGTTTCAATCTGAAGAGTATTTCTATGATATATTGTTCGATACCTATGATTCGAGAAACTTTTTTCAAATTCAAAATGAATTGAAATACAGGGATTCGATAACACAAGCGAAGCAATACAGCAAAGCAATATTCATTCATCGTTTCGACGTGTTGTAATGGTGCGAAATTACATAAGAAGAACGAGTCGCGGAAAATGGAGCGAAAAGTCCATGAAGCTTGCGATCGATTATGTGACCAACAAAAAAATGACAATGAGACAAGCTTCGAATACCTATGGGATTCCCATTGCAACGCTGCATAGACACTTACAAGGACCCGTTCAACAAATGGGACGATATCAGCCTGTGTTCAACTGTGAATTCGAAGGAATTTTGGTGCAGCATCTTTTGTGTCTCAATGAACAGTTTTATGGCCTGTCAACTAAAGATGTTCGACGTATTGCTTACGAATTGGAAGAATCCTTAAATCTGCCACATCCCTTCAACGACGAGCAAGGATGTGCCGGAAAGGACTGGGTGTCGTCGTTTATGAGGAGAAATGAACTTGTCATCAGAAAGCCTGAGCCAACCAGTGTGGCGCGAGCAGCCGGCTTTAATCCTCATCAAGTTGATAAATTTTTCAAGATATTGAGAACATGCCTTGATTTACATGGATACGGACCCCATCAAATTTGGAACGTGGATGAAAGCGGACTTACCAATGTCCAAACGCCCAACAAGATCATTGCAAAAAGAGGGATAAAGCAAGTGGCGAAAATAACGAGTGCTGAGAAGGGTCAGACTGTCACGGTGGTGTGCGCCATGAATGCTGCTGGGACGTATATCCCCCTCTGCTGATATTTCCGCGAAAAAGGAAAAATGAAACATTGCTGAAAGGAGCACCCGCGAATAGTGTCATGGAGGTGTCAGACAATGGTTGGATCACACAAGAAATCTTCCTCAAATGGATGAAGCAATTCATTGAGTTCGCCAACCCTTCTGCCAACAACAAACAACTGATAATTCTTGACGGTCACGTGAGTCACAAATCCTTGGAGTTCATAGAGCTAGCAAGAAAGAACTATTGTGAAGTCATCTGCTTGCCTCCTCACTGTACTCACAAAATTCAACCACTGGACCGGGTCTTCTACGGCTCCTTAAAATCAAATTACAACATAGAGGCTGACAAGTGGCTGCTCAATCACCCCGGTAAGCGTATAACAATGTATGAAATCAGTGAAATCTTCGGCAATGCGTATCATTCAACTGCAACGATACAGAAATGCATAACGGGATTTGCTTGCACAGGAATCTATCCATTCAACCCGGATGTGTTTACACACGAAGACTTCGCTCCATCCTTGGTGCATTTACCGGAGATAGAGATAATCGATTTGACACCCAATTACGGCAGTGAATCCGTCTCCGCACCGGCCCCAGCCAGCTCCGCCGCCTCCGCACCGGCCCCAGCCAGCTCCGCCGCCTCCGCACCGGCCCCAGCCAGCTCCGCACCGGCCGCAGCCAGCTCCGCGGCCTCCTCACCTGCCACAAGGTCTCCCATTTCTTTGGGTGGTAGTCCGTCGAGTCATGATTTTTCAACAACTCTGAAGCGACTCTCTCCTGCACCACGGGTTACGCGCACCTTGTCCAACACTAATAGGAGAAAGCGAAGGATTCAAAGTGCCAGCCTGCTGACTGAAATAAGCATCGGTAAGTTCCAGAGTTTATCTGCACTACATGTAGCCTACGTGCATGTACAATTGTACATGTATAGTTTGGTGTGGTCTTCATGCCTGAACAAGATATGATATTCTATGTTTCAGAGCAATCTGCGACAGGAGAGGGAACTCAGAATGATTCATCAACACCTGCTCCAACCAGCTCTGCTGTCCCTGCACCTTCTGCAACAAGGTCTGCACCACTGTACCTTCTCCAACAAGCTCCGCCGCCCCTTCAGCAGTGGTCCCAACTTGCTCTGCTTACTGTGGACGGAAGCCGAGGGGAGACAAGAAACAGACAGCGAAGACAAGTTGTCCGGTGTGTGATTTGCCCTACTATTCATCTACCGGCCTTGACTGGTTTCTGTGTGCTGAATGTTGTAAATGGGTTTGTGAGGAATGTTTTGGTAACAGTCTCTGCCAGACATGTCTGTTGAAATCTTTGTAATGTGGATTGTTGTGAATGATGGCTTGATGCGACGTTGATCGGTTATCTTGATGTTCAAAATTGTTAGCGTGATTTGACGGTATTTGGTCAAATAAAGTTTTTGTTTTGCTCTATTAGTTCTCAGCTTTGAAACAGGTTTGGAAATGAATAGCATAAAAAGCTCATCTAGGACTAGCTCAAAAATGGCTTTTAGGCCTACATGTAGGGCTAAGTGAAGTTCGTCGTAGGCGCATGTAACTTAAGAATTAGAATGACCAAATCAATAGCCGGCATGACATTTGAATGATTCTGATAGGCACTTTGCCCATTATACCACGTTCTTTCATTGATGATTAGGCCTATCGGGTATCTAGTTAGTCCTAACTTTTGAACTAGGATAGGCATTGTAATATATTTGATAATTAATAAAGTGAGTAGGGTAAAGCTTAAAACATGATAGATAGTGCATCATACAGGCCTATATTACAAATTGGGTCCATTTGGACCATTCAAAGCGAAACAATTATCGCTTTCCGTTCTGCCCCACACGATGTTCCGTTTTGCCCCACCATATGGGGCAGAACGGAACAGTTGTCAGTTCCACGATTTCTGCCATTTTCACCTGTAGTACCCATGTTTAGGCAGCATTCTTGCTAGTTTCCGCATTATACACCTACAAGCAATAATGCCTACAATTGACAACAAAAATAAAGTAAGAATAATCAAAGCAGGAGCTATTTCACGTTAAGTGTTCCGTTCTGCCCCACTCTCCCCTAATTGTTGATCAGATGCAGAACTAAAAAGTACAAAAATAATAGGAAATCGTATTTCAAATTTGAATTTCAAATTTCAAACATACACACTAAGCAGATAATTTCAAATTCAAAGATTTTGTATTTGTGAATATCTCTATATCAATAGGAAGAATCCTTTATGTAATCTCAACATATTCCATCAAGAATTGATGCCTCAATATACACTGTACATCAGAAGTGAATTTATACACCGAAATTAGTCAAGATATTCCAAACATTCAAATTTCAAAATAGTTCTCACGCCAAAAGTATCGTGCCAAATTTGTTATCCTTCTGTGAAAAGTTGCATAATGCATAGAAGGCTACCTACGATAAATCTGGTGGCCATAGCTTGCTTGGTTTAAAAGATATTCAAAAAATTCACCAGAGGGCGAAGAACGCACCTCTCAGTAGGACGAGGATTAACAGTATGCTGTGCTGATGGAAAAGTCTAAACATAATCTTTGAATGCCGGAAGCATTTTGCCATCAAATTTGCACGCTGGACGGACGTTTATCCTCTAGCAATAGTCAACTGACTCTTTTTTTAAATTGTTTCCTTGATTCTCTGCGGCGGTGGATTCGGTTTACTTATTCTATTGCGTAATGAGTTGATCACCGGACATTGATGGAGATAGGTGTTCGTTGTTTTGCACTCTCCTAACCTCTACAATAATTAACAGCGTGACTATAAGATCGAGATCATGCACGCAACACACAGACGCTTCACAGCAGAAATTCAATTTATATTTGTCCCATGCAATCGTGTTGCACATTCACGTGCGAAGCAAAACTCAAGAGCTTGCAAACTCAGTTTTTAAAAGATGGGCTTTTATACATTCTTATCGTATTTAATTCTTGGACATTGCAGTAGTCATGTAATAAAAATCATCTAATTTAAAGCCGCATTTTTTCAGCACGAAAGTGCATGAAAATATAAAAATAATATAATAACAATAATAAAAATAATATAAATATATTAAAATAAAAAGTACATTACAACACATGTATTACAATGCAAGAATTGCATTTTATAGCGATAATTAATTAGGTACAAGGAGGATGTGTATTTTTTTAACGCAGTAATGGTTACAGCAACCATCAACTTTGTGGAATTTGCTTGAAAACTACCGCTGAAGTAATGGACTTTGTTGGTGCTCATTTCTAAATATATTTTAAACGCACCTTAAATTTTGCATACGGGTTTTTGTTTAATTGAATATTTCCCAATTTAGCCTTTTCTATGCGATCATTTCACCATCATCAACGGATAAAGAGGAGTGAAGTCCCTAGCAATTCAAAGGCATGTTGGAATATTCCATCTCATCTCTATGAAACATGAGTCATTAGTCATACTGTACATGTAGCCTGTTAAGAATTGAAGTAAAATTGATACTCTAGAAATTGCAAGTTGAAAAGTATACATGATTATTATAACGATAATTGTGTGAATGTGTATAGATTATACGTGAAATCTGATTCTATCACATTCAATTAAAGTAAAGGCCTTAGGTAAAGGGAACATAAGCTAAATAAATTCTGACATGCATTATATATTAATAGGATGCTAAAAAACGAAATCTGAATTGCATCGAGGTCATTGATATTCGAATAAGACAGACTTAACACAAATTTCATTGCGAACAATAAAATGTGATATGCTACATCTCCATTTCAACAGTACGAGTTTGCGATGATCTTTTCTTCAGACTGAATGATGTCATCGGTGCAATCTTTGAAGAAGAAAACGAACCTTTGAATATAGTTAATAGAAATAAGAATTATTGATCATAATTATAAAATATTATGTAGGAAAGAAGAACTATGCAACCAAATACAGGTTCATAAATTTGAGCTCAAATGTAGAAAAAGTTTTGACAGAAATTTTGAATGCATGGTTAAACAAATGGTTAGAAACAATTCATGAATGCCAAATAGGATTTCGAAAGGGTAACTCTGCGCTATAGATGGAATTTATATTATACAAGAAATAATTCAAATATACAGGGTGTCCGTAAATTCGCTTGTCTTTTAAATTGAATATCTACATGAGAAAGCAGTAAACCTTTTTATCGCAAGCCATATTATATTGCGCAACACAAAGGGGAATTTACGAATCTAACAGTAAGAAGCCAATATTTGATGATTAAAATGTTCAAATCAAGTGTTTGAAATGATTGCCATCGCAATCAATCACTGCAGTCAATCGCCGAATAATATCGAAAACACCAGCGGCAAGTTCTTTGCGTGTGACTTCATTGCAGATATCAGTGATCTTCCCACTCAACTGGTCCAGGCTTTGTGGCTTACCATGATGGTATATCTTCGCTTTCATCCATCCCCAGAACCAAAAGTCGAGAGGATTCAAATCAGGTGAACGTGGAGGCCACTCTCGGTCACATCCTCGACTTATCACGCGATCTGGACGAGGAAGTTTCGTACCCTTGTTGCAAAGTGGGGTGGGACACCATCTTGCATAAATATACAGGAGGACAATCTGCGCTTTTGCGCAAGTTGAGGACGCACGTGCTCCTTAAGCATCTGGAGATAGGAATCAGCTGTCACTGTGTTGGAGAAGAAAAAAGGTCGTAGTCCAAACTTATCAGAAAATCCCATCCAGACACACAATTTAGGTGAATGAAGGGATTTTGAGATGCATGTTGATGGCTTAACATCTGACCAGATACGGCAATTGTGCGTGTTAACGATCCCATCGAGTGAAAAATACCCCTCGTCAGACCAGACAATGTCATCGATTACATTCTGATTGTCCAGAAGCCAACTCGCTAACTCACAGCGCTTTGGCCTGTCGGTCGGCTCAAGTGCTTGCACAACCTGTAATTTGTACGGGTAAAGTTTTAGTTCATGCCGAAGGATTTTATGGACACTAGTCTTTGAAATGATGCCAACTCTTCAGCCACTTTGCGAACTGACGTGACTCCTAGCTTTGATTTTGAACTAGTCTCCTCGACGACGCGATTCACAGTGGCAACTGTCATGTCATCCATTGTAGGACGGCCACTGCGAGGTTTATCATGAACCCTGCCAGTTTCTTCAAACTTTTTGATGATATCTGGAATCGATGTTGTCGTAAAAGAATCTTTGTGAATGCGTCTTTGAGTCTTAAACATTCGAAGGGCAGCTGTAGCACTTCTATTACATGCATAGAAGCACTGAACTATCTCTATCCGAGTCTGAAGATCCATTGTGAATAAGATAGGCAGCGATCGTACCACTTCACATTGAGATTTCGAACATAGCATGAGGAAACTCTATGATACAGATTTAAACTATTGGTTGACACACGCGTCTTTGTCATTGGTTAGAGAAAACATCACGTCATAGATATGGGATATTGCAATTCTATGCCATGAAAGCTTCAATTTGACGTTCTCAATTGAAGATGATATGATATGAATCAATCAATGACTAAGCATAGACTTCTAAATTTCTCTGGACAGATAGGTTGAAATTTGCCTCATACATGTTCAGGCCAGCAATCCTAAATTAGACTACTGCAAATAGACTGTCATCAAGCGTTATCAAATTTTAGAGAACGTATCGCTAGAACAATGCAGGTAAAGCACAGTATGTGTCTATATTTATGTACATTGGGAGTAAGGATGCATGAGAATTCATGAATGGTTATGCGTTGAATATATGTGCTAGACCTCCGCGTTATTAGCCAATTTTTGCGATTTTTCTTCTAATAAGTCTCAAATGAGGCATCTTAGATGTCATGAACAAATTTCTTGCACAAGCTGTTGAAATAGTTCATTGAAATTTCGGAAATCTGATTCATGTACGTATGTGCAGCAAGATTTTGCGAAGAAGTAATCGGAAAAGTCACCAAGAGAGATGATATATCGATAGCCTATTCTGAGCACCATCCTTTTATTTCTTTAAAGCAAGAAGCTATTTTCTCTTAGACAACTATTCAGCTGGATCTCATAGAATAGCTTCTTGCAAAGAATGCATGGCTGAAGCACAGACGCGTTTGGACTTCCATGATAAATTTTATTCAAAAGTTTTGTAGCTTCAGGGATGTCGAGCATTGCCAACTTAATATTTCTGACAGTGCATTCACTACAGGAATCACATTATTTTGCATTTCAACTAGCACCACTGGCATCATTTCACTTTCTCGAGTACTTGTCATTTTTCTCAGAAGGCTCTCCATCACAGGTCGGACCGCTCCATATCTGTTCCAACCTCCTCAGAAGTGGCTGCTCAGGTTGGGAATGCTTATTGAGTCCATCATCATTGTAATCATTGAAATATAAGAAGGAGCTTTCTGTTCCTCTTGATTTCAGGACATTTAAAGTGTGGGAATCGGCGGCTTCTCTTTTCCTCTCGAAATTGTCCCTTAGCATATTCAATGATATTGGTAGGATCTAGCGTAAATCTTCCGTCCGTAGACTTCAACTGCACCAGAAACTTTATCAGCCTTTCCCAAGTATTACACAACTGAATCCGATTTCGAATTTCTTTTACTGACTGGTCATCCTGATATTATGCAAAAGTCATCAGATTGATAACTTTGGAAAACTTGTGATATATGATATGTGCTTGTTGGAATGGGTTTCTTTCTCTCTACGTGATAGATGCGAACATTCACAGATGACGCTGAAGGGAAGATTTCAACTTATGTTCGGCATTTTGTAGTCCATGATCGCTTTGAGATATCACAAACCCAGATAGAATGATTTCCTTGCTGATTTTAGACAAAATCTTCTTTCCAAAGAATCTTCCGAATGTGCTTCCACTGCCAGGACATGTATTTACAAACGTGGCCCTGCCGAATCGCAGCTTTGTAGTTGTTTGGAGAAGAATTTAGACATAAAGGAATTTTGATGGCACTGTCCTTTAGATTACGCTTTTTCATTTTTTCTTCTTTGCACTTTCATTTTTTTCATTTTTTTCACTTTCTTCAAGCGATAATGATCTGTACTTCGTGATGGTATTGTCGTCAGGTTCGTGGAAGTGGAGTTCACACAAGACGGAATGTTTAGTTAGGATATAATACTTTCTACTAACTCGATGCAACTATACAGATTCAAAATTCCTGTTATGTAGCGGAATGCATTGGTGTTACACTATCATTGCATTTAGGTTGACAACCAGCAGCGGCATATTTATTTGGTATTTTGCATTAGATTGAATCGCACAAGAGACACATGAAATAGTCATTTATCCCTTCGATTATCTACAAGATTCGATCTTCTGTAACACAACTGTTGGTTGGCCTGAACATGCAGAAAATGATTTGAAATTTTGCTCACCTATCTGTCCAGAGAAATTTAGAAGTCTATGGACTAACCATGTTTTCATGGCTGGTGATGAAAGTTTCATAGCATTGAATAAGGGAAAATTTTGAGCTATGGCCCTAGGTAAGGTTAATTGACATAATTAACAGCACAGCTAATTGACTTAAACATTTACTGAAACTGAAATGAATTCAACAAAGATTAAGAACTATAATTGCTCATATAATATTCATTACAAAAATGACTGCATGCAGAATGTAAAATTTAAGCAGTTAAATAATCGAATATTCATTTCTTATTGTTAGATTCGTAAATTCCCCTTCATGTTGCGTAATATAACAGGGTTTCTGACGTAAACGTTTATTGTTTACTCATGTATTTATTCAATTTAAAAGTCAAGCGAATTTACGGACACCCTGTATAAAAGCTATAATCAGTCTCTCTATTTATGTTTCATCGATATATCAAAAGCATTTGATTCTGCAATTGAATTGCCCTGCTACGATGGGATGGAACATTGTCATCCATGAGAATCCAAGAAGGCTTTGTAAAGTAAATGGATTGAAAATCAATAACAACAAGACATAAATTATGATTCAGAATGATAAGCATGCTGATGGTGTTTATTTTGATATTGATTTCCATAACGATCTGTCCGCTTCATAAATAGTTAAAAATTAGTTAGAACAGCAACATTTTATAGTTTTAACAATAATTGAATGAATTTGTTTCCTATATCATACCAAATATATATTTTTTCTTTGTTGTATGTTGGCCCTGGAAAGGCCTAGTTCTTATAACGACTAGAAGCCAGATTCGTCTCCTCTAAGTTCTATTACCTTTAGGCATACTGCCTGTTCTATTACCTTTACGATTAGGCATATTGCCGATCAAATTTCTGATCATCTGCTGATCAATCTAATTCCAATCCTACCTCACTAAAGATTCCAACTAATTAAAATCATTGCCACGACAAATTCGTCGACAAACTTGCCGTTTCAATATAGACCAGACATGCTCGATTGGATTCAAGTCAGGAGATCTTGCGGGCAGTCTAAGGTTCGTATTCCTACCTGTCTTTTATACAATTCCCTGGCACGATGGCATGGAGAAGTGTCATCCATGAGAATCTAATCAGATGATGGATCACCTAAACTGAATGCTGCTAAAGGATAAAGATGTTCTTCGAGCACTCGAACATGTTCGGAGTTCATGTTCCATATGGCTCCCCAGATGAGCAATTTCCTGCAATCATCCTGACTCCTCGATGTAAAAAAGCGATCAGGAATGTTTTGGCCAGACTTCAACCAAAGGTATAGACGTGCATCTTTGAATTTTAATCGGACAGTCACCTCATCCGACCAAACAACGCGTGACCACTGATTCCGCCAGTGGCAACGTTTCATTGACCACTGTAGTCTCAGTTTCTTGTGTCGCTCGGAGAGATTCAGCTTCGATGATCTCTTGAACTCCTGACGACTGGAGTATTTCAGCTCCTTAAGTCGTCTCCAAACAGTTGTCCTGGAAAGATTTCAACCTACTAAAAGCTCAGCTAAAGAGGTAGAGGGGTAATCATCAACACTGATGATGTAGCGATTTGACCTGCGAGAAGTCAGCCTTGGTCGGCCAGAAGAGTTTCCATCAAGCCGCTGACAGCCTCTTCGCAACCAAAAGTAAATAGTACTTTTAGGGATCTTTAATTATTGCGTAACAGTGGAGACTGGCCACTTCGGATCAAAGCCTCAGCTTGACCCTTAAGATAGCCTTTCTGATAAGCTCCCGGTACAGCAGTTTGCAGGTAACTGAGAGACACAAAACAAATAAATGAATGCGATCTCTTTCGACTACACAGCATCGTCTGCACTCAAGGATTCGACACTCGTCTGCCTAGGCAAGGATTCTAGACAATGCACGGACACCGATCAACAGCCGCATAGTAAGGAAATCCATCTGTGTGAGAAAATGTGTGACCTGTCAGTCATGCATGCGTGAGAGCGATGAGTCACGGTTTCTTGTTATTGATGAAGATGATAATTGAATTCCGAACAAATTGCTAAAGATTGAAACATTATTTGTTCTTTCGACTGCTATATTTAGAGCATTGTTATGAAATTTCACACGAGCAATTTCAGAACATGAGGTTTCTAATTATACAATGTTTGTTGAATTTGGAAACGACTGTCTGTGTATTAATTTACGTTTACACATTTCAGTTGTTTATGAAACAATCTAAAAGACGGATCGAAAAAATGAAACTACAAATATCTAGATTTGTGGCTTTCACATAACACCAAAAATCAAATGAAATATTTACATAGAAAGTGAAATAGATCTGCATATTTGACTGCCAAAAAACTTTTAGAATTTGGCCATGTGAATGGGTTAGTTGTGAGGAATGCGTTTGACATGCAATCAATGTCAAAAATGAAATATGGTGGAGAATTTTGTTTTTATAACAAGCATTCTGAACTTATTAAAATTCAAATGCAATTTTACAAGCGTTTCTATCATTCGAATAGCACAACTGGATATTAGTGCCTAATAGGTGAATTTAGTCTTCTACCATTTGAATATTAATTTCGATAAAACAGCAATTAATTTTCGGATTAAAATAGCTTTTAGTAATAATGACAGCATCAAAAATGTTTGTTGCAACCACATCAGAAAGAATCTAACTGAAATAAAATATTCCCATATCTGGTGCTGGCGTATTCAGAAGCTTTTGAAACAATTGAATTTAACCCATCTTTGGCAAAATCAAGCAAATTTATAATTATATGAGAAAAAATGAAATTCTCTTGTTCAAACACGATTAATTGAACATTTCAAAAATGGATGGATGGAAAGTGCTAAAAAGAATCAAACCGGCACCGATTACTTACAATTAACGCGATTTGATTGTCAGCTAAAGTATTATTTAACTCATAGCCTTAAACAGAAAGACGTGATAACCACGCTAAAATTGAGATGTGGAAATCATGACATGATGATTGTGACAGGTAGTTACAAAAATAGATTTGCTTCCGAAGATCGAATCTGAAAATTTATGTAATGATGAAAAAGTAGAAACAACTGTTCATTTCATTGGTGAATGCCCCGTTTATCATGACAACAGATGTTTCACACCATCCTTTATTGATGTTTCCAAGCAAGACTTTTATGACATGATGCAGAAGCTAAAATCCGGTGATCGTGTATTGAAATTTGCTAAATGCATTAGTAGACCGGCAGCCAGAACGAGTTTCTGCAGGGAGCGAGGCCGAAAGTGATGTACACCCTATATGTCTACTACGAATCGGTGCGTCTGCCGAGTTCTAGTGAGTTCCTCTTCTTGTCAGACAAGATCAAAGAAAAACACATGTAAATCCAATGGGGCGCAAATTGCAGTTTTTGGCTAAAATGAAATTTTGTGTGTTTTGTCTGATTAAACGAAAAGTACTAAGTCTAGAGTCATAATTTTTGGCATGGAATGTCTTCAGGTCATTTCCTACGATGTGCATGTGCTATTGTCATGCTTCTGATCGACAATGTAAGATTGTGGGTGAATGTGGATAAAGTTGCTAAAAATGTTTGTGTTTGCCGACATTAAGAGACTCGCCAAATCTAGATGTATTTAGCTTTATAGACAGGGGTGCATGCACATCATAGGAAATGACCAATGACCTGAAGACATTCCAACCAAAAAATATGACTCTGGGCGTAGTACTTTTCGTTTGATTAGAGAAAACATAGAACATTTCATTTAAGCCAAAAGCTGCAATGTGCGTCCCATTAGATTTACATGTGTTTTTCTTTGATCCTGTCTGACAAGAAGAGGAACTCACTAGAACTCCGCAGACGTGCCGATTCGTAGAAGACATATGGTTTACATCATTCCGTGAAAGTCTCATTTTCGGCCTCGTTCCCTGCAGAAACTCGTGCTGGCTGCCGGACTATAGAGCTGCCGAACACATCAAAACGATGAAGTAATCGGAAGGACTATAACGTGATTCACATCATAGAAAACATTCAGAAATGTCAGTCCAGAATATCTTAAAGCTCAACGCAGCGAGAGTTCCGGACTTTGTAATAACATTTGAAAGTCAATTCGTGATTTCTTGTGGATTATAGGTGAGATGAACTTGAATTCCTTTTCATATTTACTTTAATCGTTATGCATTGATATAAATGCACATGATATTTTTGCATATAGTATTTCTGCTGCTTCCGGACATCTCGTTTAATGAATGATAATTATCTAAAAGGTGTTAGGTTGGATAAAAAAATATCTTAATAAAAAAATAAATGTAAGATTATCCATAATATCACATAGCTGATTTCTACCTACTTTTATTTCTATTCAATTAATATGTCGTCACTTTCATATGATGCGATGAATGATAAAAGTTGATTTGTAGGTCTTCTCATTTCACCGTCTATCATTTTTTCATCAGACTTTCTTTTCTTTATCTCATTACGGCGCATTGTGACAATTTAACCTTGGATGCTTGTTTACCGAATGTTGTGAACGTGCTTTCTGTATCAGAAAATATACGTTTTTGACCTTTGACTTTTGACTAATGGCATTTCATTCGATCGATGATGGTATTTGCTCGACTGAAGAAGATAATGACCAAAGCAATTCTAGTGCTGATGACCTTCTGAGGGAACATGTCTGAAACCAGAGCCGGCAAACCCACATAATTAGATTGCTCAACTCTTTCTGTTTGCCAGAAGTGCAGACTAATTCAGAGCATCAAACATACGTGCGTCGATTGCGGATTGCTGAAAATTCCATCAAAGTGCTTCTATTGCTACGATTCCTTCAGCTTATTACGCACAAGAGGCTTCTCGATAGGTTAGTCATTCTGATCATTATCCAAAAAGATAACAGGCACTCGAAAATTAGTTCACATGATGACTTCACCACCCTCCTCTCAGCATTCCTCACTGAATGCAACTACATAAAGCGACCGAAATGATACAATACGCACGCCACTGCTGGTGTCCAAAAGCCTACTGATAGTTTGAGTGT
Organism: Prostheceraeus crozeri; assembly: GCA_907163375.1. Classification (NCBI taxonomy): domain Eukaryota; kingdom Metazoa; phylum Platyhelminthes; order Polycladida; family Euryleptidae; genus Prostheceraeus; species Prostheceraeus crozeri. The sequence goes on from CAJQUW010010982.1 coordinate 48,573, forward strand.
TTTCCATTTCCAATAGTATGCGATATACGACTCTTCCCTTCTGTAGGCAACGAAGACTGAACGAGTAAGTTGCATAATTCTGTGGGTAAACCCGATAAAAAGGAAAGAGAATGAAGTGAGCCGTCGGCCGCTTTTTCCGAAAACAAATTCGACTTTATGTCCGATATCGCTGTTGGTTCCGATGATTGCGCGAAGCACGTTGATTTTCTCTCGAATTTCTGGAGCGACGAAATCATACATATAATTTTGCACAAGAGAAATGATTACTCTGATGTCAGCGTCAATTGAAAATTTGTATACAGTTTTGATGTTCTTCTGGCATTCGGAATTGTTGCTCAAAAAGAGCTCATTTATCCAATAATATCTTGAAGAAAAGCGCTACTATATCAACAGCCATTAATCAAAGACGATACGAGTCCTGAAACAAGCTACTTCGTCGTTGATGAATCAATGATGCCATATTTTGGTTGTCACAGATGGAAGCAATACATCCTTGGTAAACCCATCATGTTTGGTCGCAAAATGTGGGTTTGGGGAATGACGACATTGCCCGGTTATTGTGTTCAAATACAACACTATCATGGATCGCAGAGAAAGCGACTAAGACATGCGATCATCAAAGCAGCGGGAATGTTGTTGGATATAGCTTCGCACAAATCATCAAAGGAACATTTTCCAAGTAAATGCTTACAGATCTGTGGTCATGACACTATTAGGAAAAACAGAGTTACGTGTTTTTCATTCAACTAAAAAAATGTTGACAAATCGTGGAAATATGGAGGAAAGGGTTGGTGAGGAATCTGGTGTAAAATTGGTTGCATGGTAGGACAACAAATGCGTAGTCGTTGAATCAACATTATACAGTGCGGTTCAGCTCATAACAAACACATCAAGACACTGTCGCTCAGAAAAGCGATGGATCGGGCTTCAGCGTCCAGCTGCCATAAAACACTACAATCAAACAATGGGTAGTGTCGATATAGTGGATTGCAGAACAAGCCTGAGAGGAGAAAATTGCATTACCCCATCATAAAATTATTACTTGATGTTTTAAATACCCGTCGATCTTAGAAATTCTGTAGATAAAAAACAGTACCAAGTAATTCATCATGATCGAATATTTTCGCCGGTTCTACTCATGATCAACACCGGAATGAATCAGATGCAGGATTGCAACACAGTTTGAACATCGTTAACGTAATCGTTGCATAGATCAATACACACTTACAAGACAATCGCCAAAGAAAATTCAACACAAGTTATGATACTGAAGGCTAAAATTTAAGTAAACAGTGAATAAAGTAAATTCGAGAAAAAGAAAAATTCGAGAAAGAGGAAAATAATTACCATGATAAAATTGAATTTACAACTGTCTCTTTCTGAGTACATAAGTCAGGTTGAGTACGTTTTATTAGAATGGTGCACCTTACTTCTGCACCTGAATGCGTAAAAGGATAACCTTTTTCCGAGGCCCGAACAGAGGATCAGCTTTATCGTACTTGCAGTGTCTTTCAATGAATTCACGCGGATATCCATTACTGATCAGGGTACGTACTAAAAGTTCATGCTCATCTGTTAAAGTGTTCGGTGAGCAAATCCTGTTTGCCCTTGTGAACAGAGTCTTAATGAGCGCTACCTTGCGACAGATAGGCAAGTGCAACAAAGCTGATCCTCTTTTCGGGCCTCGGAAAAAGGTTATCCTTCTACGCATTCCCTTCAAAGGAGATACTTTCCACGACCGGATTGCACGTAAGCTTCGTGACGAAGTCACCTCGGTGTACTCAACGGTGCAGCTTCGAGTGATGCCCATTGCGAGACCTCAGTGGCACTGTAATTCGAAGGACAGTCGGGCTCTTGATACCGAATCGAAAATTATATATGAATTCAATTGTACCTGCGGTAGCCAGTATATCGGTAGAACTGAGCGCCGGCTGTCTCAACGTATAGCAGAGCATGTCCCACGCTGGCTGTTAGATGGAGATTCCCGCCGTCGTTTTAAGGCACCGAGTGCTATCATGAGACATCTGATAGATTGTGTCCCAACGAAGCCTCCCAGATCCTGCTTTCGGATCCTTCGAAGGTGCAGAAGTAGGGTGCACCTGAGTGTGTATGAGGCCATTCTAATAAAACGTACTCAACCTGACTTATGTACTCAGAAAGAGGCAGTTGTAAATTCAATTTTATCATGGTAATTATTTTCCTCTTTCTCGAATTTTTCTTTTTCTTTCCCTCGAATTTACTTTATTCACTGTTTACTTAAATTTTAGCCTTCAGTATCATATCTTGTGTTGAATTTTCTTTGGCGATTGTCTTGTAAGTGTGTATTGATCTATGCAACGATTACGTTAACGATGTTCAAACTGTGTTGTAATCCTGCATCTGATTCATTCCGATGTTGATCATGAGTAGAACCGGCGAAAATATTCGATCATGATGAATTACTTGGTACTGTTTTTATCTATTTGACGTTTGTTGTGTCAATGCATGGTTGAATTTTTTTCTGGATTAGAATCGGATTATATTGAATCGTGAACTGCTGCTTCCCTGCTTATATTGAGCAAAAGCTCGAGGCACAAACCAATGACAATACAAACAAATGAAACACGACATGACGGTCAGGGACATTTGATTGAACTTTCAAATCATGAACTTCTATTGAAATTCCTCAACAAGAATGCAAATTTCCGATGCATCAAATGCAATGTAAATCTTCACTCGGAGTCGTGATTTCTTCTCTTTTGTGCTAAAAGAAGCAGTGGTTCGATACTTTAATTTCAATAGAATTTCATCAGATCACAGTTAAGATCACTTTTCATAGCAATACTACTAGAAGACTGATTGCATGAAGCTGAATACAAAATCGAAATGTTGTGAATTTTAACACTGATGTGATGTAGAAATCGGTGTTCTGGGATAGAAATGAATATGTTGATAATTAATCACAAAAAATCGTGACTTTTAAGGGATTTAGAAAGAAGTGCTGAAAAACAACTTACTATTATGGTCTTTAGAATAGATACTTTCACACAAGTGTTAGGTCGCGTCAAAATTCTTGCGTCAAAAATTGGAAGTTTTATAAAAAGAAGTTGAAGCCTCTTTCAACATAAGTCTCTGATGCACCTTTCCAGTTCATGTATCGAATCGCTAGAAGTGCTCAAATCGAGAAAAATTCTTCAATTCCGACATTCAATGGCTAATCTTTGATTTCATTAATCTAACTTCAAGTATGCAGTTTCTCATTTCTAGTGTTTAATTATTGACGTCAGATAAAATTTCTCTCACATAACACAACTCATGAATAATTTTTACAATTCATTGATAGACATCTCTAAAAATCAATAAAGTTCCGTTTGTCGATTGATTTTTCTACAAATATGCCAAAAAATCGTATCTCTTTGGTTGACATGCAAAGAGATGCGATTTTTTGGCATATTTGTAGAAAAATCAATCAGCTGTAGTCAGGCACCGACAGCATGGAACTGTCGATGGTCCGCGAGGTGAGAGCAAGGAATGTTCGTTTGGATAGAGAATGTCTTTGTGTCCATTACGACTTCGTCTCCCAGATGAGATAAATATCTGCGACAATTCGGCTGTCAAAGTGTTGGACGGAGTCTGATAACGTTGAAACTGTTACGTGTGCGCCAGAGCAACGAAATTCAGCAATAGTGAAAGCTAACAGAACACGAATGGCAAACTGGTTCCTTCGAAACGCACAGACAGCAAAGCGTATATTGATGAGAGCGGTTTTCGCTTATGGTTGGGAAAACTATCGAGTGAGCTCCGAGAGGCCAACTTGTAACTCACAACTAACTAATTCTCCTTAGATTTAAAACGGGTAACTTTGGCATTCATCAAATCTGTGGCCTAGTTGATCAACATGGTCTCTTGATATTCCGAGGTAGGGGCTTCAAATGCCTATAGTTCTTGCCTGGCAGACCGATGAATGTAGAGAACGTCAAAGAAGTGTGCATCACCTTCAGTGAACTCTATACTTCAATGACATTGTGGTTGGCAATTTTGCTACCTAGGATTATATAGAAGTCTATGTACCTGTATAAATGAACTAAAGATGTGTTCGTTGAATCTAAACAGTAAATTTGACTTTTGATTCCTTTAGAAACAAGTTTTGCTTTTTTAATTGCATTTCACAAATTTTCATTTATATTTTTAGAAGGTTGTCATTAGCGAAAGTTCAAGTGAAATTAAAAAAAATACAATTAAAGCAGCAAATCTTAATCCTATAAAATCTTAATCTTAATAAAAGCAAATATAAAATTAATCTACATACCGTATATAAATATATTGGTGTTTTTATAGGGAACTGAGATGGATCTTAGAATGTGGATTCAGTGAATCTTTCTTCAAAAACATCCAGCATTTACATTTGTGTTTAGTCTATTTACTATCATTTTGACAATTGTACAGTTGAATTTGAGGTAAATCTTCAAGGTAATCCTACACCTCAGTTAATTAATGAATAATCTCAAAGCAAAATGAATTTTTATCTTTGATTTGAGATATTTGATTCTTGAATATCGTATTCTTATACATGAATTGGAAAAAGTATAATAAAGACAACATTGTTGTGTCTTTGTTATCGTTGGCATTCCAATGCTCCAACTTCGCGGCCGTGCTTTTGACTTAATAGCCGTGTTCAGAATTTTTCATTCCATTACCCCATGTGATCCAGCGAAGTTCTTCAACCTTGCAGGCTTGGCTCCAAGGACTCGTGGCCATGACTTCAAAACTCTTTAAGGGTTCAAGCCCGTGAATATTTTTTTCCCAACGTGTCATTGACGACTGGAATTCCCTACCCCTGACATTGCGAACTCTACATCCCTACCGAAGTTCAACAAGAACTTGTACAATTTGCAGTTTTAAAAAGCGAACTCTGAACTCTGTTACTTTCCCAGTAGGCCTACCCATATGCATGATCATCAATGATTGTTGATCATTTACTGCTCGAAAATACGCACAATGACGGCTACTACACATTACAATACTTAAAAATGACTTATTACTTGCGGTAATTATAATTTTCAAATGTGTGACACTAGTCACAAAGCGAACAGTAGACGCGTTACATTATTTCACAATGATGGACATTGTCTGTGAGATAAAACTTGTAAGGAATATCAGCAAAAAATGTTGACTTTCATCAGTTCTCAAGTTAGCGTACCTTCTAATTGCGTTGAAATTTAAATTTTGCGAGAAATACTAAGCTGATATCTGGTTTTTCCTCCCGCAGTGTTGTTTACTCTGAAATCCTGTCAGTTGAATTTCAAAAGCATCACTGTCTGATTGTAAAATGTTCATATTTGTACAAGCTGATTAGACTTTCGATAAAGAGACAATAAGATGTGCAGTCGCTGTCGCTTCTAGACAAGTCAATGCTGAATGTTATCATAAATTGAAACGGAGATAGAAGCGATGAAATCGTGATTGCTTCCTTTTCTATAGAGACAATATTAACGAAAAACTACTCGTGTTAAAAATGGTTGAGAGGATGCAGAAATTTAATATGTTTTCCTCCCGTCTGATAAGTGCTTCGTTACTATTGACAAATATTTATTTCATAAACAAAAGATATTTTCATCCTGGTTAGTTGAGTGGTAATGAATGTTTCCGAATAACAATTTCATCCCAATTATCTCAATTTTTGTTCCTATACACACTGTAATAATTTATCTTTCTTGCGCATGTTGAATACATTTGGTATCTCAATTTTCAGAAGAATTGTATTTTTTTACACATCATGCATCTTGTAATTGATGTCATCACAATGAGACTTAGCATGTGTGATGGATAGCATTCGAATTATGACCGTTATTGCATTGAATTTCGAGTTTTTGGGGCCTGGTTTACTTTTACGTGTTTCTGATATACTGCCAACATATTTTTAATTTTGGCCTGGAGAAAGTTCAAGCAAAAGAGATTTATTCAAAAGTATTCAAAATAATAAATCAAAAATTGAAGCTCAAAATTTGAATTTCACTTTTTTTCAATAATAGCAGTTTTGAGTAGGACCTGTATGCTGGGAATTGATGGTAGATTGCTCTGATAAACAATGCGCTTTGAGACACGATGCGATGAGACGCGTATAAGACGATATGCATGTAGACAAATATGTTTGAGGAATGGATAGTTGAGTCGTGTTGAATACAATTCAAGCAGAGATTTTTGAAAAGGCATGCACATTATAAATGATGTGTTAGAATGTGTTATGTATTGAGCAGTATTCACTTTATTACAAATAAATCTATTGTGAGCAGTGTTTGAAGGCTATAGCCATAGAAATTCGATACGTTGCAATAATTAAAGGTTGCACCACAAGCGATTACACGGGCGCGAAGTGCGAGTTTAACCGAGAGAGATGTAACCACAGAATTAGACAGGTCGTCTCTTCTTCCGTTTGACTAGAAGGGAAGCATTGGAACATGTAACGTAAATGAAATGGCACAATCTCCTGACTAAATACCATAGCAATCGAACAATGAGCAGCCAGTTCAACATTAAACACGCCAAATTGTGCAAACTTTCAGTGGCTGTTATCACCCGGATCACACAGCAAAGAGACACAGACGATGTCAAGTTCTACAGAGAAGTTTGTGAACGTTTTTTCATGCGCCTGCTAACTTTTTTAAAAATGATCGGAGGACCCAACATTATCGAGAAAACTTGTGCGCAATGATTTGTATTCTTCGAATCTGAAAGAGTCGTGCGATCGGAGCATTTTGAAGGAATTCAGAGCAATCCGCAAGCGACGCACGACTATTTTTCCTATCTCTGTAAAGCATTAAAAATTTCTTTTTGCCCACTAATTAAGTTCCTGCATGTGCCATCTGTTTGAATCAGTTTGCACTTCTAGCAAAGTGATACGATTAAACAATCTAATTCTGTGGATGTAACCGAATGGTCGCCACACCTTTCTGCCAAACTGACATTGCGTCCTCGATGTATGAGTTGTATGAATCATAGATATCGAACCGCGTGACCAATGATCTCTAAAACCGTTTCTTAACTGTCAACAGGCAGAATTTCATTGTCTAATTGGTTTGTCGGATTGTCATAAATTCAATTTCTACCCACGATTGCTGCATTTAGGAAGCATTCTTTGTCAACTTACCCGAACATTCTCTATCTCTCTTTTTTGTTTTCTATTCTTTTTGCAGCTAGCTTCATGATTAACTTTCAGTTGCTATTGCTATGCTGTAGGGAATGAACTTCTATGACACAAAATGATCAACTAGAGCACGCCTTTAAATGTTTTCTCCTTAGACATCGCAATCCAAGAACTTTTCTGCTTGGACATCAGCAGATCAGACGGATCTTCTATCCTTTAAAGATGGTCATCTTACTGTTTTGTATTAGAGCACAAAGTTAAAAGACCTCTATATTTGAAACTCATTCATTTTTGGATCTGGTTGTTGAATTGTTGAGATAGAGTTTCTGCAGCTACTTAGAAACCAGTTCAATGTGCTGCAAAAAGTCGCACTTTTCATAAATGTCAGTCTCACAACTGCGGGTGCAAGTGAATCAGAACACCAGACTTCTTACACCGTTGCTGTGATACAGGTGGACGCTACTATGCGACAATGAATGATTTGAATGGACATGGAAATTCAGAACAATAGTACGTCGTGGACAAGCGTCTTCATAACAACATGTGTTTAAAGGACAGTGACTTCTGGTTGATAATTAGAAAGTACTAGCAAGTTATCAGTGTGTTGCAGGTTTACAACTGTTGTGTGTTGCAACTCTACAACTGTTGCAGGTTTCATTAATTTGATTCTTCTTCAGATCTAGCAACATTGACCCAGATCGATGCTTGAATGATAGGCTAGAATGACTATCAACAAACCGCCATTGTCAATTCCAGTCTCACTAACAGGATAAAAAGACGTACTGTGGTTATAATCATAGAGTAGGGATTAGGTAGAGTGTCGACTCAAAAAAGTATCTGTATACAGATACGGGATTACGTTCGCGTGGTCCAAAAAATTATTTGAGCAGTTGGCCAAAATTTTGCCAATTTATATACTACCGAGATGACACCTCTATGTAAGTAGTATGCAACAAGTTGGATATCAAGAGGAATCAATATTTGCTTATAAGCATCCTAACTAAGCGGAAATTAAGCTGACTATCAAGGGAATTTCATGATCCGTTTTACAAGTCTTCATAAAATAGTCGACATCTTATTGTGAATTCTTGGCTGAAATTTAGCGATCAGAAAACCATCCTTTGCAAAACACTTCCATGTATTAAAAATTACAGTATTAAGAATTTCGGTAAACTGCTGCATTATACGAATGCATACAGGTCCTATTTGAAACACTGTTCGATTATGAGTTGTGTTAGTTCTTGCTGACGGATAAAGTTGCGCATTTCGCTTTCCATGCTGTCAAACTTACTGATGTCGGGTTTGCCATCTTCCATTGGAGAAGAGAGATGAAGCGTGGAGTTAGAGAGAGTTGAAAATAGGTGCACCAGTGAGATAAAGCATGTGCGGATCAGCACAGAATGAATGATCGAACAAGTGTAATGTTTCCTGTTTTTTAATAAAGAACAGGAAGACAGATTTTATGAAGTTTTAATAGCAAAGATTCCGGAACAAGCCAGGCTGTTTTTATTAACCGGGTGTTTTTATTATCTTTGTTTTTAACAAGCGGCATCTATTGTATAGCAATTGCAACAACATTAATATCATAGAAATATCTTGCGCAGAAGAAACTGAAGTACTAGGTTAACTGCATCCAAAAGAATGAGTGCATCACATCTATTGTGAGGCATGATAATCTGCTATATGTGTGCTTGGGATCCACTATTTGTTGCATAAAACGGGTAGTATTGTCTATAAAACTATTTTGAGTAGTGTCTAAAGCTATTATTAATATCCAATAATTAAGTAGATAAATGAACCTTGTTCATACTGGGAAGTACACTAGCAACGCAGCCTTTCTTCCATGTGGCCGAGTTGTCATTCATCCCAATCACATTCTCTTTGTGCAGAGTGTTTCCTACAATGGTAGAGTGTACTTATTTTAAAAGTCATAGGTTTGACCCGACCAAGGTTTGAACCAAGGTCTCCCGGACGCAGAGCGAACACTCTACCTCAAGGACACAACTCCAATACATTCGCAGATGAATGAACATGTTAATTGTGACTTCATTTGTACTTTTTCAATGGTCTACAAGTAATATGAATTGATTGCAGTGCTCAATTCTCCATCAAATTTTGCAAAAATTTAAAATTTCAATTTTATCAATTGTAAATAAAGGCGAAATGTTTGATCTCTCCATGGGCCGAATTTCATGAAATTTGGATAGATTATCTGAAATACTTATGTACTAAGAGTCCCGAAAATTTGAGTCCTAGCCATCATCGTTTTGAAGAAACATCAAAAAATGTCTACGAGACTTCAGAAACCCCCTTCCTAGGAGAACAAGGTAGATGTTCAGCGTCCTTTTTTAGTACATTTCGGCCTAAAATTTCAACCCGAAGGCGACCAAAATCAGCATCCACACTGCAAATCCCTGGATGCGAAAATTACATACAAACATATACCAAATTCACATACAATCTGAAACTACCATTTGATGCGAGATTCTCGTATGTTTACAGAGATCTGGTATGTTTTTCATACGAAAACATACTTACTTTCGCATGTGATTGGTATGTAGCTATACGAACCATTCTATCTGTGACTGGCTGTTTTACGATGAAATACGAGTACCAGTCGCTGGTATGTTTCATATACGAGACCCTATTGAAATTTGTCCTTATTCGTATGCCTTTCATATGAAGAGCCTTAAGTCAACTAGAAAAAAATTATGTCTATTATATGCTACTTTCAAATAACTTCGGTCAGTAATTTCATTCATGTACATTCTTATGAAAAGCGTGGTATTTAAAGTATTTGTTCTAAACTCGATTTACTATGAAATTAATGCCGTGTGTCATCGTTCCTACTTGTCTTACAACATTCACACGAAACATAATTACCTCAACTCCATGAGCTAAGTTGATAAACATCATTTCAACCAAACGATAAATTTCGAGCTACCATGTTTGACTTACACATCTCAAACATAACTATATTTGCTTTCATGAATTATAATGTGCTTTTATTTCAGATTGATAATAGGTCTGATTTCAAAATTACATAATGCATAAACGTTGATGGTTGTGTACTTATTGGTTATTTATGAAATGCCTTAGACTTGCGTGCATTAAAATCGAATGCAGTATTGTTTGACTCTTAAATGTCATTATCTTACTACTTACAAAACAGTAGTAGGTGCCATGCAACCTTAATACAATCTTTATTGAGAGAAGGCCTTAAATCATACGAAAAGCATGCAAATAGATGCAAAAAATATACCTGAAAAATATCTTGGTATGCATACTTCGCATGTGATTGGTATCGAGCAATTTACAGTGCAGAGGAAAGAGGAAATCAAAGCTAATCTAATGACATCACCAGAGCGCATTGTCTAATTGTTTGTGTGGAAGTGCGGTTAGTGTGTGTGATTTTCTGATGAATGAACGGGACATATTCTAGCTTCAAACGTCTAGCAGACTATTCATCATTTATATGTATTTTCAAAACTCTCTATTTGAGCAGCATTCATCGCGGCTTAACTATCCAATTCAATGAAACATACTTGTCTCCATAGGGGAGAGCTGCTTAAGATGATACACTGAAGCGCCGACGTCTCGTATCACGAAATAAAAGTTTTTAAATAAACACATCTGATGAATTATTTGGTTCATCCCCTTCAATTTAAATATGATTTTAGGCATGTTACGAAACACTCTATAATTAAAATTATTAGATGAATATATCTACTTTTGTAATATGCATTTATTGAAGAGATAATCTCGATAAGAAAATATCTCAAACTTAACAATTGCATATGAACAAAAATCACAAGCAATTGAGGCATCGTCTCTGTCGGCACATTCTACATTCGCCCAGTTTCTTTGCACAGTCGACATTCTATCCAACATTCACCAGAGTTGCGTTTAGAAAACAACTCGTCACAGAACATGCATTGACGTCCCGGTCGTTTGTCGCTTTCTCTGATCGCTTCTTCTTTGTTATCTATTGTGTCTCTTTGTTTCTCTTCCTGAAGATTCCGGATAACGTTCAAAGGACATTACAGACAAATCATCTGTTAGAACTCTGGTCCCAAGACGTATATGTACTCGTTTCTTGGCAGTAGAACTCGTAAAGCTTGACCTCCTGATCATAGTTGACCTTATCGCGGACGATGGAGATAAAGATGGAAAGACGGGACATCCTAGAAAAAATGGGACAGGATCTGCAACGGGGGAGGCTGATGTCGTAGGACTCTGCTCGATGGCGATAGAATTAGAATATCTCATCACCATAATATCTCGAGAAAATGGCATCTGATAAAGTAAGCCTAGAATTCTGCTAATGAAATAGTGTAGAACTGTGTCTTTGTTATAGTTAAAGTTTGAAATGGAAGACGTTGGCCGGACTAAAAGCACAGTTTGAGAGAATGATAAACCTTGACAATATAGGGAATTATGTCACTGACAGTCATCAAGCAAGCCAACAAAGGTAGTGAATGATCCAATGAAGAAGGCGATGTGAATTTAAGTGTGTAGTGATGTTTCGGCAGCAGAGCGACACAGCTCGGTGTACTCCTATTGTCCTCGCTACAACTGAGTCAGAATTTCACGCTTGTTTGTGCTTCCCTTTTCATTTCATTACATTAATACTCAATTGAAGCTTAATAAGCATTTTAGTACTGTGATTGTGAATTTAAGCTCGGTAATTTTGGTACTCTTTCTTTCTGTACTGAGACCGGAACTTACGTAGGACAAGATGTTTCAGAGTGCAGAGTTTTTAAATCACTAAATGGTCCATGTAAAACAGGGTTGTAGGGTTCCCTGATAAAGTTCGAGATGATCTGGTAGCTCCATCAGGGTTAAGAGGCAAGTTAGTTACCAGGCAGTCGAATTCTTGATTGCTTTGTCAGTCTTGTTGGGACATTGTATATACTCGCTTGATAGCTCCTAGTCTGAGTGAACATTGTCTACATGCCAAAGTGGGTTGGAATGGAGATTTAGTTCAAAAAAATTGTCCAAGCTACCATGATACATTTTCTGAATCCCTAGAGTGTCAGCATTTCAAATCTGTTTTCAGAAAAATCGCAATAATTTGTCCTTTTTTGCAATACTCAAAAATTCAAAATGGCCGAGTTTATGATGACATTTTGACCTATCAATTGGCTACCCAGCCTTGTAATCACCTGTGCAGGCTATTATCAGTGCATTGACAGCAAAATACATTCAATTACACCATTCAATACTTGCTTAGTACTAAAAAGAATTAAAGAAGTAGGCACGTATAATTTATAAGTAGTACTTATACAATGTCAGTGTAATTTTATAAAAAAGGAATGTAAACATATTTTTAATGAACATATTATCTTCCAAATAACTTATGTTATCCATCCTATGACATTAGAAATAAAATGTTATATATAACTTTCGAGCGCAAGTACAGCATATTCCTGTATACATGCTCAATGCTCATGCTCTTAGTCATTTATAGAGTTTCAACAAACTAAACTGCATCTACTTGAGTCGTGTATACATTCTTAAAACCCAATGATTTCTGATTGCACTCAAAATATCAAATTAATACAGAAGACTTTATTCTGCGATTTTGTACTATGAAAGGTAGCATCCAAAACAACATGATTAAAGAAAATTATACCACATGACTACAAGTGCTTAGAGTTATATTCTTGTATCGCACACAGCAGCTTTGAGGAGTACAAGGGATGTTCTTCTCCAACTTTGTACTTAAGTCACGTTGCTTTGAAGTCCGAATGAACGGCTTCGAATGCCTGTTCACTATATTTGCCAAGGCCGGCATTCTTTCTTCTGCAAAAGTCGACCACGTGGTAAAAAATGCAATGTACTTTTGGTGTTACAGAAATTCCAAGTGCCAAGTAACTGTCACGAAACTTATCAACCAAATCACGATATTCAGAGTGTAGTTCTTGTCCATAGCAAGACTCAACAACTCTTTTCAACATTTCAAATGTTTGGACGTACTTCAAAACTTGGATTGGGCAAATTGATCGTAGAATATCGACGCGAGAAATCAGTTTGTAACATGAATTACCATTAAATGATCCACCGTGTAAGGCCTCACGCTCAACATGACAAGATCTTGCCCATTTTATAGCTTCTGGCCATTCCATTTCCATAGCTTTGAATAGTGTATTCACGGGACCTATGAGCAGATACAGCTCTGGGGGAGGAAGTAAGTCAATCACTTCATCTTCTGGGTCGCCTTCTAAGATAGGGCAATGAACCACATTTTGGCAATATTTTGCCTGTGACTTATTTTGCCCAGTCTGTTCCAACCACTGCCTAAACTTGCCAGTTATGGAACCCAACGTTCGAAGACGGCCTCTTTGGTCCAAGGAAGTTCGATGGCAATCGCACCAAGTGCAGGGATGGTTAGATCCGTGCGACATCAAACCTAAAAGGATGTTGGCCAGCTTAAGAGAGCAACTAACTAACCTCGAAGGCAAAGAAGTACAAGCGTGAGGTCCAATCAACTGTGCCTGATGCCACAACTTTAATACATTGACATAATTCTCTTGGAGATTTGGGACAATACCAATGATAAAAAGTCGCTTGACACCACTATCTTTCCTCTGTGAACCTACATGAGTCGTGTCCAAATCATCAGGAAAAACAGATAAGCAAATTTTGAAAAATCCTCCTCCACCATCCACGCCGATCTTAAAGACCAAGTCAGCATCATATCTTCTAGTTTGAATAATACTGTCAACCAAACCATTTAAATCATTACAGTAAACAGCTGGCCTTTCCACTTTCTGGGAAGTACTTTTTTCAGAACTTATGAAATCCATTGTTGAGACTCCAAAAAACAATCCAAGGAATGATTTATTGACTGCAAGTTTTGCTTGATGTGCGATTCAACACTGCCTCTCTCTGCTGACGCCCTTATCAAACCTGACAATTTAATGGTCTGGTTTGTACTGAGGTTCATGTTAACCTGAATATTTGAAATATCTTTCGCACTAAAAATCGGTGTGCTGGCAGATGATGATGAGGCTCTCTGTGGTAGAACATCAACTCTCAAAGGACGGCCGGTTGAGGTAGATAGGACTACTGAAGATGAAGCTCCTTCCTCAAGCTTTTCTTTCAAAAGTGAGGATGCCATTTGCTCAGACGTTTTACCGAAAGACATTCTTTTCAAATTCTCTAACTTAGTCCACTGTGTGCAGCTATGAGACATTCCCATAGCCTATTACTGCTCTCAGAATTGGACTCGTGAATTGGCCGTCCTACTTTAGATTCTTTTACTCCAGACTTACTAGCTGTTTTGCAGAGCAGACAACCGCAATTAGGCGTGGAACGAGTTGGTGGTGGAGGTGGCGGAGCTTCAGCAAGCGTAGTGAAATCAAGCAACTCGATAGATCGATTGAAGATGCCTTTAGCATACTCAGACAGTGTAAGGCGACAAGTGTTACATACCACGGTTTGAAGTCTAATATCATTCGGATCATACCCAGTGACGAAGTATTGTTCGATTATATCTTGCATTGTAGGAGTTATAGAATGCATAGTCTTTGTTTTCCCAAAACATAACAAGCACATTTGCAAACGGCTATCTTCGCGTGTGTGCTTCGGACGTGGCATGGTGGTGATATGAAAGTCTGATTTACGAGAAGGGTTTATTTGTGAATCGATACATTTATGAAGTGATCATTGCATAGATATCTGAACGACACCAAGATCGCACAATGCTATCGATAGACGGCGCTAGTGTCGTCAGAGGTAATTGTTTACTGCATTATCCTCCAATCCGTCTGCACGATCAATAGCTTGTATGATGCATGAAATTTTAAAATAAAAACGACATGTATTGGTCGATTGATTTCATGTCCGTTTCCATGACATAATTCAGGACAAACAGATAAATCTAGATAAAACCTTTAAATACAACAGGATGAGAACTTGTCAAGCTAAAAGAACAATTGGCAATTGCGTCTAACTCCTCGAAAATTGAATACAAGCTAACAACAATACAATAAGAGCTGATTTACATTTACAATTACGTCTAGAACTGTCAAGGTCACAGTGCTAAAACAATGAAATTGGGACTGAAGATTCGTGTTCGTTCATCACGGTTGAACTATTGATTTCTTTCATGACCAGACTTTCAGCAGTGCGAGTGTACTTTGTGCGAAAAGCTATTTGGAAATTGTCATAGCTATTTCTATGAACGTGTTTGGTAATTTCAGAATCTTTAGGTCTATCTTCCAAATGTTCACGAATTCTGGTGATAAAGTGCCTACGAGTCTCACCAATATAGCAATTGTCACTTTGCCAACATTTCAATTTGTATACAATATCAGTATACATCTACAGACATCTACACATATGATGCAATTATTAGATTGCAGAGGACGTCATAATAACTTCATGCGTCATACGCTGTTTATCATGTTTCCGACTTTTTCAACGAATATTAACTATTCCGTTTCAAAAATATTTTAATGCAAATAATTATTTCTAACCAACAACATATTCGCATCATATATCCGGTATATACTACTTACAAATACAAAATGCCTACTTCTTTAATTATTTTTAGTGCTAATTAAAATCAGTCAATCATTTAGGCAACTGTACTATCGCGAAAGAGGTATGAATTTATACCAACATACTTAATATATCTACATCTAAACAGTCAATTCTTACAGTAAAACGCTTACAGAAGTAAAATTGCTCAAGGAATGCATTACCAACTTACGTAAATTATGTGATTTTCAAATGTCTAAGTTAATGTGTGAGATGCTTACTAAATAGCGTAAAAACTGTTTCATTCTACGTTGATTTGACAACAATTATCCTATTACAAGGCTGAAGAGGACACACGTTGTGCCTCCCAATTCTATCGCTCCTAATCTCTGTTACGTAATGACTTTTGGTGTGGTATTTTCATTCACGAGGAATTTAATCCTATACAGGTGGATCCCATTACAGAGTGAGACAGTTTGAAGAAGAAAGATGAAATTAAAGATACCGATGAATCCTGAGAAGGACTGATTGTTGCGTTCTCTACAGAAATAAAGTTTAATATTTTCAATTACCAGAAAATGTCCAACAATAAACATGTAAACGAGGAAATGCAGACTATCGAAATAGTGAACGAATAATTGCAGTCAAACGAAATATCTGGGTAGCCGTCAACAAGATGCCATGAAGCCCCGGACCTTATCTTCCCTACGTTGGAAGCCGGGCAGGAAAGTTGCTTCAAGGCATTAATGTCAAAAAGCGTCCGTCAAAATCAGTCAATAGAAGAGGTCATCAGCAGGAACTCGAATAGGATTCGTGTTTCGGCCCCTGCTCCTGAACACTCAGACCCATTCGAGCGGGGCCCTGCATGAATCATGCAGCCTCCAAAATTATAATTTAACAGTTCGATGTATTGGCTTTTAGGCAAGATGAGGCGATCTGTCTCGCTGAGTACAGTCCGAATTTTCTCAAAATGTATTTATGCTTATGTAAAGCTTTTTCGGCGGAAAGTCTCAGTTCGGTTTCGGTATAACCCCTGTGCTGAAGTAGCGTAAAGGTGTTTCTGGTTTTATCCATGAAATCATTTAATGAAGAGCAAATACGTCCATATCTTATTATTTGGCTACTAAATACATTAATTCCTGTTTTCCGAGGTATGTTATTTTCAGGGAAGGTCAAAAGAGTTACTTGAAAACTGAAATAATCCACTTTATGATACACTGATGTATTTAATCCAGAGTCAGTTATGCTCAGTTTGACGTCTAAATATTCTACTTCTTTATTATTGTTGCCACTCCTGTTTGCTACCAGACTTTGGGGATATATTCTAGGAATAATCTTATCAAAATGTTTATAATTGAAGATGCATAAATCATCGATATACCTGGTAGTGTTTGACAATAAACGTGCTAGTCCTATCTTTTCCTCAGAAACAATATCTCTCATATAACAGAATTCACAGTGTAGTAGAAAAAGATCTGCTAACAAAGGACTGCAGTTGCCTCCCATTGGTATGCCACATTTTTGTTTAAAAACGTAATCTCCGAAAGTGATGAATACTTCGTTAATTATGTAGGAAATCGCATGTTTGAAAGTATCCTTCGTGAAAATAGAATAACCGCTGTTAAGCAAGTATTGAATGGTGTAATTGAATGTATTTTGCTGTCAATGCACTGATAATAGCCTGCACAGGTGATTACAAGGCTGGGTAGCCAATTGATAGGTCAAAATGTCATCATAAACTCGGCCATTTTGAATTTTTGAGTATTGCAAAAAAGGACAAATTATTGCGATTTTTCTGAAAACAGATTTGAAATGCTGACACTCTAGGGATTCAGAAAATGTATCATAATAGCTTGGACAATTTTTTTAAACTAAATCTCCATTCCAACCCACCATGATGCGATAGTTTACTTGATAGTGGATAAATTTTATGATTTTTCGATTTTTTGAAGAAAGTGCTTGATTTATCACTACAATAGAGCGAATAATTTCCTTACAGACTCGCAAGTGGCTTTATATAGGAAAATGTCCGCTCGAAAGGTTGTTATTGCTAATTTTGAGCAAAATGTAACCAAGACAGGAAGATAGCAAAAAAGTGAATGTGGAACAAGGAATATGATAACACCCGTCGGATGTCTAGCAATTGAATGACTTGAAAGGCTTCTAAACGGAAGTAAGTGAGACATTAGCTATAAAAGGCAAATATCAAAGAAAATGTAGATAAACAGAAAGACAATTATACTGTCGGAAGGAAAGTGAGAATTCTGTAGTAAAAGAACAATTTTACTTCTCCCTCTTTACGTCAGCTGCATCAATATATTTCCTGAAATGAATTTCACTTGAATAATGTGAGATCAAATTTATTGCATTCTCCTATCTCACATGAAGAACATGTTGCTTGAAAAATATTTGATCACTGTCTCAAGTGCTGAGAACGAGCACTGCAAGCGCTGTTTTCAAAAGCGCTGTCGAGTTGAAGCAGATTCAATATTGTACACTGTTAATCATAAAGTCCTATTTTAGTACCAATTGAGTACTGCGTGAATGAGTACTAAAATTACTGAATCAAAATTCACAGAAGTACTAAAGTGGTTGCCAAGTATCAATATATGATGCAATATCAATATAGTACTCAGTAAAAGGGAAGGACATATAAGCGTGGAAATACTTGCTGAGCAAACGAAGGCATATTAATACACGTCTTATCTTATGTCAGTTGTCGATAACTGAAGAAGCATCAATCAGTCAGCAAATTAGTGGGTACCTCAGGGTGGATAATGAACATTAGCGATACAATAGCGATGCATTGATCGGGGTGCATCACTGCATTGCCATAATATCACTTCATGCTTCACAGCGCCGTACGTCTCTATTGTCACTGCTCGTGTTGGCTTGTTTGATAATACTTTGCTCCTACTGTCAGCGCGCTTGGTATTCTCTCCGACAGTGCTTTGAGGCCTACCAACGCTTGCTACAATCACTAGGAGATTCCAAGGTAAAAGCAAAATTTGGATGCATATCGTTGCATGGTGACAACAAATCTTCAGCGTTGATATCCCGGCAAACAACAAAGGTATCATCGATATACCTCTTCCACAAGATAACTTTGCTACCCATTTGTGGTAAAATCTCATTCTCGATCACGTGCATGAAAATGATAGCCACAGCACGAGAGATATTGTTGCCCATTTGAATCCCTGTCACCTGCTTGAAAGATATATTATTTATTTGAACGGTGTCCGATGTTAGAGCAAGGCGTAGGAGCTTTGAAATCTTGCTCTGTTGAAAGTCATGAAAGTCATGAATCTCATGAAAGTCGGAGTCTCTCTTATGTAACTCGAAGAAGCTACTCACAGTAGTCCTGGAAACACACTATCTTCGATGGGGATAGATCCAAAGAGGTTCGTTTACTATGTCTAAAGAAGCAAACTCACAACCATCAGAAAGACGAAGTTGTTCAGCGGTTCGAGGAAATGTTCATCTCCTAGTGCTGGTACTTCACCGTATCTCGACATTCTTGCTTCAATTGATGGTTCAATTTTCTCATATACTTTGTTTTCTAAATCGGCACTTGTCATTCCATGGAATTCATGTCATCCTCGCTCTGTATTCCGTAATGTTCTACGAAATGATATGCAGCGTGCACGAGCGGTTCTGACTCTATCAGAATTGAAGAGGGTGTGAACAAAGTGACGGAGCAATATCTTGCAAATGGCTACCCTGTTCGATTTATAAAAGCTGTCAAACGCTCTCTAGCTAGAAAAAGACGTATAAATGATGATGATGATGGCCTAAAGATATTTCTCATACTACCATTTCACAGTGAAAGAGACACTTGAGAAGTAAGAAGTAAATTAAATAAGAATGATATGCGTAGTAGTTTTTCTTTTCTTCTCCGTATTTTTTATAGTGGTTGAGTGGCAGATCTGATGGCAGATTGCTGTACATAAACTTGTGCTGTAGTTCGGTGAATTCAATTTGTCCTTTGTCTTGCAGCCTGTTGTGTATTGCATCGATCAGTTGTCACGTCGTGTGCCATTTCGCAAATTGTCATTACTTCACGACTTCAGTCGGTCAGTCTTTACTGTGACCATCCCGCGGAAGGTGAGGCCTCTGTATTTGTGATGTAAGTGTTTCATAGGGAATGTAACTTTGATTTTAGTAACTGTGATTTTAACATTGTTGAGAAAGACACTGAGATAGATGTCGAAACGCGTCCTGAATTACACTCGTATATTTGAGGAATTGTCGAAATGGTTTTCAATGTTCTGCTTTGTATCATCTCATGGATGTACAAAAGTGTAAAGGTGGCAACATATTTTTATACTGTGAACCGCTTGTATAAAGTTCCCATTCGTATATTGCGATAGTATGAGAAGGCAGTGGAGAAACATAGCAAACTAAAATTAGATAAAATCTTCTTTGAGAAATGTCTATTGCTGAATGTAGTACCGAAATTTTTGACTATAAAAGTTCCTAAAGTTATAGCTTTGAGGGAGATTGGTGATGATTGTAATAAGATAGTGTTAATTACACATTTGAAGTATGTTGAGAAGCAGATCAAAAATAATGATAAAAGTTTGATGTCTTTGATGCAGAGGATAGATAGTATTCTTCCTTGGTTTCGTTTTGTTCTGCTGAAACTACTTGTAGTAAAATCTGTAAAAAATAAAATCAAAACTGTTGAAGTTAGGGAGAATGATAAACTTAAAAGACTTTGGTTCTCGAATCGAACGAGTGTACCGGACGCCATAGTAAACCTTAGTAATTATCAACTAACCTTAGAGGAGAACGAGCTCTTAAGGTATGGTTTGAAACATAGCATTATCCCTAAGAATCTAGATAGTGATAAACTAAAATACGAAGTGGAAAAATCAATAGCTGTAAACATGAAAAATAATGATCAATTTGATTTGACCCCAACTATTAAACAAGAAATACAGAACTTAGTCACTAATTTTATTAAAGATGGTAAAAAAGTTTGTAATGAACAGAAAAATAAAAGAATACACGAAATTCTAAGTAAACTGGCTAAGCGTAAATACATACGTATATGCTCGCATGACAAAGGTAATGGTCTGGCCATTGTTAACACTGAAGATTATTACTCAAAGATGTATGATATCTTGAATGATAATAGTAAATTTGTGATGGTACCAGCTGAGGATGATATAACCAAACATCCAACCGTTACCGAAGAAAGCCGAGTTTACAGATATTTATGTAAATATGTGAAGCGATATGTGAGTGATAATACATATAAGTACATTATGCCGTCGGGTAGCGAGCCCGGAAGGATGTATGGTACTGTTAAAGTTCACAAAGTTAAAAAGCCGATGCGACCGATTATAAGTACGATTGGCTCTGTTAGTTATAATTTAGCAAAGTATCTAGATAGCATTATTAAAAAACAAATTGACGATACATATATGCTGAAGTCAACACAGCACTTAATTAATAATATTAATGAACATAGGAATCTGTTTAATGATAAAAATATTTTAGTGAGCTTTGATGTAGTTTCTCTATTCACAAATATTCCAGTCGATGAAACTATTCAGATGGCAGCGGATTTAGTTTATAGAGAAAACTTTTCCAATAAACCTAAATACGGTAAAGATGTCTTTATAAAACTATGTAAATTTGCTACTCAAGGATTTCCTTTTTGATAATAAAATATTCAAACAGGTTGATAGTGTTAGAATGGGTTCACCCCTTGCACCCACTTTAGCTAATCTTTTCCTCTCTGAAATGGAACGAAGTTGGCATAATGAGGAGTGTAGTCCCATATATTACTATAGATATGTTGATGACTGCATATGTATTTTTGATGACATTAGTAAAGTTGAGTGCTTTAAACAATTTCTGAATCAACAGCACCCGAATTTAGAATTTACCTCTGAAGTTGGAGGTAGAAATATTTCATTTTTGGACGTAAACATAAATATGACCAATACTGTAGAAGCTAGTGTTTTTCGTAAAGATACGTATACTGGCCTTTTATTAAGCGAATTGCCCTAAACAATGGCAGTCTGGCCTAGTATTAGGTATGATTAATCGTGCGTATATTATATCGAGTACTTGGAACATTTTCCATGATGAGATTCAAAAAATACAACACATTTTTAAAAGTTAAGTAAAAAGTAGCTTGAAACGTTCTGGCCTTCATAAATATCTGGCTGTCAACTTCATTCCTCGACCCTTGCATAGAATTCTATGTGTTAAAAACGAAAATGACTGCACTTAAGTTCATTGCGTCTACTGTGGTTGCGAGGATGGGCGAGTGAGCTGCACTTGGAAAAGTTGCGTGTACTTTCTTCGCTGTTGCATTTGTCCTTCAAGCTCGCAGGTCCCCTACATTGGTGTAACAATGAGAACTATTCGTTCCCGGCTTCGTTAACGTTGTTATCTCTTCTTTTTCTTCTTCCTCAGCCATTGTCAATCCACTGCTGGATGAAGGCCTCCACAACAGTTTTCCAAGTTGTCCTGCTCTGGTCTGCTCGAATACAGTTGGCTCCTCCTACCGTCTTGATGTTATCCACCCAACGAGTCTTCTGTCTTCCTTTCCGTCTCTGGAGTACCACTCTGTCACATCCTTTGTCCAACGTCTGTTCTTCTGCTGTGCAACATGCCCCGCTGCCTCTTTTAATAACATCTTTGACTCCAGTTCTTTCTCTTATCCAGGTGCTCGCTGTGAAGTGCTTAATTTCATCCTTTGCTTCTTTGTTGTCTTCCACGTCTCGCTTCCGCATGTCAACATCGGTAGAATGCGCTGGTCGAAGGACTGCCTTTTTAGGCACATTGGGAGGTCGCGTTTGAATACTAAGTACATCTCTGCGGAAAGCTTGCCATGCTTGAGCGCATCTTCGGGAAATTTTTGCTTTCGCTCCTTCTGTCATGCTCATCACTTGGCGCAAGTACACGCATGGATCACCTTCCTCTATTTCTATGCCATTTATCATAATTCGGTGCGGTGTCATGAATTTGTTTCTCATTAACTTAGCTTTCTCGGCTTTGAGTTTCAATCCACTTAAGCTGCTTGAATCTGAGAGTTCATCAATCATTTTTTCTGGGTCTTCCATTTTGTTGGCAAATATTACGATGTCGCCTGCAAACTTGAGGTGCCTCAGGTATCTGCCACTGATTGCTAAATCCTTTTGGTTCCAATCTGACTTCTTGAGTGTCTCCTCCAGAAGGGCCGTGAACAACTTCGGTGATATTGGGTACCCTGCCTTACTCATCTTCTAATGTTTGCAGGTTTGCTTTCGTCTTCCATTCTTATCACTGGCTTTACTTCATTGTACAGTTTTTTAATATATCTGTGTACTGGATATCAACTCCCTGGTTCTCCAGGCTTTGAATACACATCTATGTTTTACAGAGTCAAAGGCTTTTTCAAAGTCAATGAAGCCAATACAGAGTGGTTGGTGGTAGACCTACTCGTTCGCTTTCTTGATCAGCTGGCTCACAGCATGAATGTGGTCAGTCGTTGAAAAAGTGTTGCAAAAGCCTGCTTGTTCATTTCCTTGATTTTCATCCAGTGTTTTCGTAATATGGTTGCAAATTATCCTCGTGAACAGCTTTTATAGATGCGAAAGCAATGTGATAGGCCTGTAGTTCTTCAAATTTCTTCTATCGCCTTTCTTGTGAAGCAGCACTATCCTCCCAATTTTTCAAAATCTTCTTGGATTTCGTGGTTTTTGAGTATTCCGTTGAAGCTTTTTGCTAGCATTGCTGCCACTACGTCAGCTGCTTTAAGTAAGTCTATCACTAGTCCGTCGTTACCAGTAGCCTTTCCTTCTTAAATATTGCTCAGAGCAAACCTTACTTCACTTGTATGGGAAGCACATGATTTCGGTCTATCTCTTCAACTTCGTCGTTGTCGACGATTTCAGACGAGTCATATAACGATTTATAGGAAGAACGACACTCCTCTAGAACCTTATTTCTCTCCGTTATTATGTTTCCTTTTGTATCAATGATTGACGTTATCAAATTCTTTCCTAGACTTATTGCCTTTCGCACTTGTCGGTAACCTTTATTCTGTTCAATTTATTTCCGAACTAACTCGTTGTTAAATCTGCGTAGATCATTTTTTATATGTTTTCTAATCATTTTGCACAAGTCTACATATTCGACAGTTCTTGCCAATAGTTTATTGAGCTTAAAGTTCTCTCCTTTTTCCATGAGAGCTTTTGTCTTTTCCTATTTCTTCCATTTTTACTAGTTTGATAGGCAACTGATGATACAGTTTTAAATACGTCTTTAAATGCGCTGTAATCGGTTTCCACATCATCTGCTTCGTTTTCTGATCTGTTAATTCACTGAATTTGTATGATAGTGCTATTTTGAACTGTTCTTGCTTTTCTTTGATAACACTTGTTTCTATCTTATGTTGTCCTTTTGTAGTGACCAGCTTGACTCGTTCCCATTTTTCACTTATATTTATGGCTGTGCGGACAAAACGATGATCTGACATCTTTATGGAGTTGACAAATTTTAAGTTCTTGACTATCTCAGGCCTGTTAGTGCTGATGTAATCGATTTAATTGTTTGTTTCCTTATTGGGGTTTATCAAAGTCCATCTACGGCTCTTCTCCTTTTCAAACATGGTGTTGACAATGAACAGCTCATTTGCACCTGTAAATTCTAACATTCTTTGACCTCTGTTGTTTTTTCTGTTTGTTCCGAAAATGAGCTGTTCTCCTTTTCAAACATGGTGTTGACAATGAACAGCTCATTTGCACCTGTAAATTCTAACATTTTGACCTCTGTTGTTTTTTCTGTTTGTTCCGAATCTATCGATACCTTTGAAATCTGCCACATGTTCGCTTTTTGTTCCTATCGTTGCATTGAAGTTTCCCATGGTATAATGCATCACTTCATCCGTAGTACCTGTGCTTAATTATTACATACTTTATCAACATCTTGATCGTCATATTCTGATGTAGGCATGTAGACTTGCACGATCTTCATTGTATTCATTTTGTTGACTCTGATTATGAGTCATGAAAACCTGTCACTGTGTGTCAAAACTTTCTATTCGCTTGGCCACTGACTTGTTAATGAGGAAACCTGTTCCACTTCTGCCACGTTGGTTGACTTGCAATGCATGTAGTATACTGGCTGATTTCAAGACCGTAGCCGTTTCACTTCATCTAGTTTCAGAAAAACCAATAATGCTCCACTTTACGTTCTGGAGTTCGAATTCGAGTTCTTTAATGTGACTATCTGTGCTGAGCGTGCGACCACTGTAAGTACCTATGTAAAACAGGTGATTCTTAGCACCCTCTTTCCTCCCTAATGGAGGAACGCCGGGAACTGAGGGCTTTCGTATCTTGTCCTTTTTCATGTGGGATTTGAGCGCACCCACCACGCTTGCTCATGACGTGTTGGTGGGGGTTTTTCATCCGAGTGTGCCTTCTCTTATCCTTTGCCTGACGAGGCATGCGCTACAAGGCAGCAGGTGGATTTGGAGCCCGAATTGCCTTCTCTTTGCCTATGTGATGGCTGGTCTGAGATCCATTGGCAGCCCTTCAAATTGTCCGAGAACCATGTCTTTCAGAAGGGACATATCAGTCCCCATCAGGCCCTTGCTGGGGTAAGGTGCTATCTCTCAACAACATGACGGATGCAGTTTAACGTCAGTACCCAGGACCTTCCATTGTCCAAGTAATAATGAATAACAAAGAAGAAAAGAAAAAAACAAGAGTGGGGGATGGGATGGGCGCTGACTCGGTCTAACGAGTTCATCCGCCTTTTGATAGGTCATGTTTTTCTTCCTGCTGGATGTCCAATCACTCTCCTCACAAGGCAGATGCCAAGTGGGGGAGCCGGTTTAGTCGCCGACCACCCGACCACGGACAGGCAGTACTGGATACGTATGTTACCAGTAGCAGCCAGAAGCCGACCTCACTACCACTATTTTATCAACACATTGTTAATGATCATAGAACTAACCAAGACATATCTATGATATCTTTGACGATCTTTCACAAAAATGTAACTGACCTCAGTGAGCGTATGCAGTTGGAACTTTTTGAGATTAAATCACGAAATCCCTCTCTGAATGTACGTGTCCAGTAGACATTTATTTTTATTGCGCCAATCGAAGCGGTAGCGAAACGTTTCGCATCAAGTTGTAAAAATTTATTTTAACACATTTTCGATCGAGAAAATTTGATTTTTCTGACTTATATTTAATCTTTCTAGTACTCACAGCTCGTCATCGGCACTTGAGGCTGCGCTACTGGGCAGTTGAATCAAAATAACAAGGACCCTACGTCCTCAACAAGTCAGGATTGAATGCAAAGTCCAGTCTGTCAAGTGAATAAATGTGTACATTATGCCAACTCTCAGAATTCAGGAATTGATTGCAAGGAACTTCCGAATAGTTTCTATTATATTTGCAAGAGAAATCTTTGCTTTTCTTCTCTGCCATAACACCGCATTTTTTACTTTCTCATCATTAGCAGTTAATAGTCCGGGAGCTAGCGTGAAGTTGTGCAGGGAACGAGGTAGTACATAAAACTTTCACATAGCATAGTACACCTCTAACCTACTGCAAAACTTCGTGTCTGCCGGATCAGATCATTTGCTTTTAAGAAATAGAGAGGATAACAAAATCCTATGTATTTCCAATGGTAAAATTGTGACATTTAAGGTGTTGACTCCATTTTTTCGAATTTTTGCTCATACAAGTTACACAAATTGGTATTCTGTTGAAATTTGCAGTTACACCAACGAAAAGTGTCTGTTTGTACACTTTACTTCATCCTCTGTCACTGAATGATGACTCATTTAAAAGATCATGATCTGTAGATGATTTCTATAATAACCAGTTCAACAAAATACCAATTTGTGTAACTTTTATAAGCAAAAATTCGAAAAAATGGAGTCAACACCTTAAATGTCACAATTTTACCATTGGAAAGACATAGGATTTTGTTATCCTCTCTATTTCTTAAAAGCAAATGATCTGATCCGGCAGACGCGAAGTTTTGCAGTAGATTAGAGGTGTACTATGCTATGTGAAAGTTTTATGTACTACCTCGTTCCCTGCACAACTTCACGCTAGCTCCCGGACTATTAAGTGCTCATTTAATTCGTATTATCTAATTCATAGAAATGCAGTTTGATGCTAAATAAATTTTCAAGTTGTCATTTTCTGCATACGTGGGAGCATATTGCATTCCATCGGATGTTTGACTCGCTTGAAGCGTGTAGGAACGTGTGCTAATGACACGCAGATGTAACGATCGCTCGGTGAAATATTAAATACGTAGGTTGTCGAAGGTCAGAACATCTGGGAGATAGTTTTGTCATTTCTTGCATTAATGGAATAAGATATATTTTTCTACTGTTGTCTTTCAACTGTGATGAATTCACTTTTATATTCCAATATTTTAGGCAATGGCTATGAGACTTTAAAGAAGTCTTTCATAAAGTCATCGCAAAAATGTCATTTTGCTATTGCAAAGTCTAATTCCAACTGCTAAACAACTCTTTTATTTCAATGACCAATTAAAAATAAATAGTGATTGTAGCAAATTTGCAGCATAATGATGATTACGATGAAGATAGGAAATGCATCAAGTAATACTGCAGACTTCTATTAACTATCGCCCCACTGAGGTGTTGTGACAAACGCGCTCATAATCAAAACAAAATAAACCATAAGAATGCTCTCATCATAACAATTCAGAATATCATCATTGTTTTTAATATTCAATGTCACTGTGGATATATTTTCTTGAATTTTCTTTGAATATTGATTCATATAAGATTTAGATCTTTTCTTTCAGAATTTCTTTATGAAGACATTAATCATTGAGACATTTCGGGAGATTTTCTAGACCTAATCTCTCACGGTGTCTGTTTTTCTCCGATATTCTGTGTATGGATGTTATCTGAAGATTACAGAAATTTACAACTCATGTGAAATATCTATGCAACGTCTGCAAATATCTGTACATTTTCTTCAATTTTTCCTTTTGATCAGCGGCTCCATGGACCTGCCTCTTTCCAAATTATGATTTAAAGTATGACAGATTATCACTCTGATATGAAAAGCGACAACAATCGACGCAGCATGGGGGATTATCATGAGGTCTGCGGTGCCACGTGCGGCACTGTGTCTGTTAGTGAATTAAGAGTGAAAACTGCAGATTTCTATGGTGGAAACATTTCGATGTTGCTAAGTGTAGAAGCATTTTGATAAAATAACTTACAATAAATCGTCTTCCGGCAAGAATCTGCGAATGTGTTCAGCAACTCATTTCTGATTGGAAGCAGCAAGGGGTTCTCCAAGTCCAGCAGAGCAAAAAACCTCCGTTTTGTGCCTTGAACTTCAGCTCTACTCTCGCAGCATTCTTGGAAGCCACCCACACATAAGTCAAAAGTCACAGTGCTTTATTGCCGGCTTGCGATTTGCACTTTTCTTTCATCAATATCAAATTAGGGCATTTCAAAATCCGCATCATTCATCATAATACAAAAGCGGCGCATTTAATAAATCGATGGCTCAAATATGTCGCGATGTCTATCCTGACGGAACTTCTTTATAATGTTATCCACATTTATATATAATATTGGTGCTTAATGAGAGGGTCGATACTGACATGCAAATATATCGCATTTAAAAATTACAAATGATTCATACTATAAAAAAAGGACAGTATCTCACTTGTAGTGTATCAGTGGATTATTGACACAATTAGTAGAATACCAACTGTCGACCTTCTTGAAAAAAAAGTGTGTAGAAAATTTATTATATTAACAATGCGAATTTAATTAGCAAATTTAATTTGCTTAGTTAGCAACTTATCAATGACATTGGCCACAAGAGCCATCCGAAGTGTTCGATCATACACAAATCTCTCACAATCATTTGCATTGTACTTTCTTTCAGCACACTTTCAAAGTTGCATTGCAATAAGGTCAAGTTGCTTCACAAACTTCGATACGATACCGGTTTCATTATTCCCTTTGTTCAGTAGATGATATGTATGATGCATATTTGTTTTGGTTGAGCAGTCTTGTGTCTGATGGCGTGCATAAGAATGTGCTCACGAGCCTGTATAATTCACTATTTAAATCATAGAGTGACTATGTATACAGGCAGAGTGTCAACTTAAAAAGTCATGTTTGCAAACAGTGAAATTGTTCATGTCAACAGATTCACTTTTATGCGGAGATTCCGTTCATGAGGTCTAAAAAAGTATTTGATCAATTTTTAGAAAGCCAAATATTTGCAAATTATTCCTGTGTTTGTTGCGAATTGGTAGGCCTACTTCAGATTTTAATATTTGAGTAGTATGACACTCATTAGATATCAAATGGAATGAAAATTTGCCGAAATGAAGCTTATTTAAAAGGAAATTATGTTCTTTATAATCAAGGAAATTTCAATACAGCATTGTAATGCAGAACACTAAATTTCTTTTCGATATTTAAAAAAATTGACATTGTCTATACATCGGATTTTAATTAAGAAGTATAAGGCAATACATTTCAAGTCAATTAAAGCATTTATTGACTTTTGTAGCATTTAGAATTTGTATTCATTGAGCAATATCTGTGTTGCTCTATCTAGGTTGAAAGTTAGAGATATATGGTATTGTCTATTATTCGGCTATAGGTGGCTTAAGGGTGCTGCATTAAAATTGAAGGGCGCCATAAGGAGCATGATATTAGCGACCTAGCCTTTAGGTAAGTTTATGGACCTTACATTGAAAAGGCGACAGTTTACCCATGGATTTGCTGCTTGATAAATTGAAATTTAAAGTACAATTTCAGTACTGTTCCACATACTGTCTCACAATGCTGCACAGGAAGACACGCTAAATAAATCCAGGCCATTCATTCAGATCTCTTCAGGAATATACCTCTGCGTCACATGCACCATTGGTCATTGGTCGCTCTCCTAAGAAATCTCATTTATAGTCTTCACAACAAATCGTCGATCGCTCAGTTGGGAAGTTAATCATTTAAAGTAACCCACATAAAATCAAATTTCTTAAATGCTTCTACATGCACAGTGGATCCATGTAGGCATATTTAAAAGAAGAACTTAGCATCAATCGGCGAAACATAATAATTTAAAAATTCGACCGAATTCAACGTGATTGTGCAATAAGAGTGAATTAGCTATGACATTATTGATTTTTTTTGTTTCCATTGAAACTGAAAATTGAAAACACTCCCTTGTAATGGCGATGTTCCTAATTTTTTAAGATAAATAAAATTACAAAGTGTAAACCGCCCGACGTTTTGTCCGCCGCGGACTTATTCATGGACAGACTGGCATTGGTAAGCGATGGTTTAAATATCAAAAATGAATTCTCGTCAATTCGTGTTTCCTATTCATGGATGGACAATGGATCCTGATGTAATTAGCTTCAGCCACCCTAGTATGAATAGGGCTGCTGAGGCGATCGATGATATCGACATCAAAGTCGTCTATAGAAAAAGAACGATCAGAATGACGTAGGACAATATGATCTGAGATGGCACTCGCACTGTCCAGATTATCAATGCTTCTACGATGTTCAGCAAAACGATAACAATTTGGAAAATAGTAAAACTAAAATGGATCTAAAACTAAAAATCAATGGGTTCAACCCTTTCAAGTACCCCAACGTTAATAAGCCTACGACTAGTAACCATAACTGCTCTAACAAAATCAATTTAAAATTTAAATTTTGTGAGCGAAGCAGCTACCCGCAAAATTAATAAATTAATTAAGAATTACGATTTACCTATCAGAGTGATAAATCAACCTGGTACCAAAATTAGCAACAATTTCAATTTTAGTTATAATGAAAAATGGGACTGCAAAGTTTGTCAAGCGCTTCCTAAAAAGTATAATTGCAGCATACGCTAAGTTGTATATCGTTTTACATGCAGATTATGCAATGAGTGTTACATTGGCTCTACGAATCGACCCTTCGGCATCCGTTTTGCTGAACATCGCAGAAGCATTGATAATCTAGACAGTGCGAGTGCCATCTCAGATCATATTGTCCTACGTCATTCTGATCGTTCTTTTTCTATAGACGACATTGATGTCGATATCATCGATCGCCTCAGCAGCCCTATTCATACTAGGGTGGCTGAAGCTAATTACATCAGGATCCATTGTCCATCCATGAATAGGAAACACGAATTGACGAGAATTCATTTTTGATATCTAAATATATATAATATATTTATAATTAATATAATATATAATAAATATATAATAATAATTATAATTATAAATTATAATTATATTATAAAAATTATAATCAAATAATAATAATAATTTATAATTGTATATAATATATAATATGTAACCATCGCTTACCAATGCCAGTTTGTCCATGAATAAATCCGCGGCGGACGAAACGTCGGGCGGTTTACACTTTGTAATTATATTTATCTTAAGAAATTAGAAACAATTTTGTTTTCAATTTTCAATTTCAATGGAAACAAAAAGGAATTTCCTCCCGTACAAGGCTATCAACATTATTGATTTAGCTATGTGGGTGTGAGTCTGCAATAATAAAAATGACGATTAGATATGTCCTCAAGGAGACGCAGATAAATAGTTGACACCGTATCACCTTTGACGACTAGAATTTGATAATATTGTTAACAATTTCCAAAATATCTTGTCGGTTCATTTACAAAATGCTGTTAATCAATGAGAAATGGCGTAACAGAGAATGAAAATCCGTTAATTGCCTATTAGCAATAAAAATATTCTGATATTATGAATTCCAGCCTAATCCCTAAACAGTTGAATGATGATTTTGCAAATACTGAAACCTCTTCAATGGATGAAACATGAAAGGGTAAGCAAATAATATTAGTTGCTTCATTTACCAAGTCATCCATCTTCACAAATTTCAGAAATGCAGGAAAATAGGTCTTCTGGGATTGGTCGCAGAAAATGAGATGATATACAACATCAATTGAAGGTTTTCCAATCATTATTCATTTGTTTGAGGTATGTCAATGAGATGCAGCTCTAATGATATAAAAATTGTCAAAATCGAAAACCTGGATAATCCGCAAATTTTAAGATTTATAATTGCACTGTTATGCTTTGGCTAATTTCATTAGCTAATCGTATTGTTTATGCTTTTCGAGAAAAGCGTCAGTGTAATACATGTAGACCTAATAGACGGCTACCCCTAGCAGGAACCAGTGTTGGGCATCGTTAAAAAGAAAGTTAGTTCGTTAACTTTTGTTCCCTTAATTAAAGAATAGTTCCGTTAACAAATATTCGCTAATAATATATCGTTAATAAATATATCGGAGTAAAGTAACGGTAGTTAAAGTTAAATCGTTAATTCGTTAAATTTTATGTTATCTTTAAAATCGTATTTAGTTAACATTGTGTCTTCACAGATAAATTTCTTGCTATTTTTAGTTTCTTTATTTTTCTTCGGCTAGGGACCAATACACCTCTTGTGAAACCTTATAAGCCTACATTTTTTTTGCTATCCATACAGCTTTTTTCGAAAAAGACTTAAATCACTTTCAAACAAAAATCTGCAAAATCTGTAGAAAACAAATGAACTGTAGTTACACAGAATGAATAACGTAAAAGGATGGTTGCACGCGATTTGCGACTTTGGTAAACAAAAGTTAATTAAGAAAACAGACTGTGTTAACTTGGTTAAATATTGAAAAATTAATCAGGATTAAACACAGGATTAATGATATCTACACTTATTCCTAAGCACATTGGGGAACAGAATCGATTCTTGTGACCTTGTATGACTCCGCTCCTGACACTGTCTGCCTCATTGTGTGAAGAGAATAGCTTCACGCAAATACCGATGCGAATTGCGAATTCTGTATGACCCCGCGCGTTGCTATCAGAGTGCACGATGAGTGCAAGTTAACTCAGCCTTCAAAAGTCTGTATGTATAGTTGACTTGACATCATGAACTGAGCTCTCAGCCGCATATTTATTAAAAAAGTTAACGGATTAACTGACTTCCATGAGAGTAACGGAAGTTAAACTAATCGTTAACTTTTTTTAGAACGTTAAAAAGTTAAAAAAAGTCAACGTCCCTTAATTAACGGATCAACGGAAGTTAACGGATTGTGCCCAACTATGGCAGGAATTATTGCTATTTGGTGATTAGGCAATTGATTTATGGTCAGTCTTATTCCAAATATGCACGTGCACAGCAAGCATCTTGCAATTGTGGTCAGCAATTAATCACACTGTGAGACGATGTATAGAATGGATTCTTGTGATGGTCTCTAACAGGTATTTCATATTTCCATCAGAAATGCTGACTAAACATTGAATTGTATAATTACAGCAACTCATGCAGAGTGGAAATCAAAGTAAGTATATTTAAGTACTTTGGTGGAAGCTGATATTCATCGTAGCGAGGCGTTGCGGAGCAAGGACAAGTCCCGGGAGTGTAGACAGAAATAACTTCTTATTAGTTGACTCTGCTTCACAGCAGCATTTTGCACTGTCGCAGGTTTACGCTTGCACCGCAAATGCCTGACAGCGAAAGTCGTCGCGAGGCATTGGCAAAAAGACGCAACACAAGCTAAGATAGAAAGAGGCTCCAGCATTATATAGCTATACATGCACATGCACGTCCGACGAAGATTGATATCCATTAAAAATAAGTCACCATCTGATTTCTCCAAGGTGGAGTCTGATTGATTTATCTTTGGAGTGTGAACTGAGTGGATGGTTAACTTTTAAATAGGTCAATTATATATATGCCTACACATATTTCAATATCCACTTTTTCCCCAACCAAGGACAATGTCGTCGCAAGCCTTTTTATGTAGAAACTATCTGAATCACTCAAGACTGCATAAATCAGAGCTGAATAACTCACATAAGCTCAGATTCGCAAGCTGAGTTGCTATAACCAAAACATACAACAAAATGGAGGCCATAAACTAGAAGCACTGTTTTTTTTAGAATTATTTCGCAATGCTGGTTTCAAACTTACTTGGTGAATATGTAATATTTCGCATTCCTTGTACATAGAAATTCGACAAACTAATAAATGACATATTTATTATTTCAATATACTGTTACACTATAGTCTAGCGGGGTGTCTTACCCCGTCGTAGATTGAGGTATCAAAATATCAGTGTGCCCTCTAGACGATGACATAACACTATTTCATTATGCTCCAGACACCAGTCTATCATAAACATCTTGATTTTTATGCCTTCAACAAAGTTGATGGAAAAATAATTTTTATAGAGAGCATGAATGCAATAATTTAAATTCAAATGATAACTTTTCTCATTGATTTAAATCATAATTTGTTAAATTATAATTCTAAAATGTTATAAATTTAATATAACTATAATAAGTATATAGATAGACTTTGCACGTACAAAAATGAACTTTAGCCAATAGGCATCGAGTCCGAGTGCGGGTCCAATTTTCAAAACTGTATGCGATGCTAAATTCGATATGCAGTTGCTATACAAATGAATTAGAAATGGAACTCTTAATAAGCGTAACTTGAAGAAGCAAAGCACGAACAATGCACCCACATATTTATTATGCATCAGTATGCTATCTGATGTTTTGAAAGTACTTTTAATTTTTGATGAGGTCCCTCAAAAATAAGAAAATATTTGCAGACTTAGAATTTTCATATAATTTGCATATAATTTTGCATTAAACACTTAAAACTTTTGAACCAGGCACACGATTAACCAAATCGTTGAGGAACTGATGTTTCGGGGTAGGGCGAATATTCCTTCTCGACCACAAACCAAAACTCTATGACTATTATGGAAAATGTATGTTTATTCGCAGATGACTTAAATCTGTAGAAACACGTGTCTTGATCAGATGACATTTTCAAAAGACTTCCTCTCAAGTACGTTGAATGGTCGAGCCAGTGGCAATTGTCTATATCCATTTCAGTGGCCGAATCTGCATATATCGTTCGGTTGTCCTATGCAATCGGCTGGTCCACTTGTTCTTTTCACATCAAACTTCGAAGTCTCTTCTTATTCAAGGGAAATTTCTCGAATATATTTTATCTTGCAATTTTTTGAGAGACAATGCTCATCATCTCATGAAGGCATTTATTACAGATGTTTAACCATTGGGCGAGAACTACTCCCATGTAGGAGTTATCGTGACATTATAGATGTGGAAGCAATCGAAATACTTCAGAAATGCTGCACCAAAAATGTTTTGTCGTCAAACCAACTGTTCTTATAGCCAGCATAAATCCGTTTGACGATACTGCACATCGAAATTCTCGAAATGATAAGAATATTCTTGGTATATTCATATGTAAGATGCTCCATCTGGGAGACGACTTACTTTTCGAGAGATTCCTCAAGTTTACTACGAGAGATAATTCTCTGAGGATAAAAGTCATTGGGTAACAACCATATGGAATATTCTACCGGCTGTGTGGAGAAGACATTGCGAGTGCGATCCTTCATCACATTGAGAAGTGTTTTGAATAGTGTTCTTTGTTAGTGCCGGTTACAATGAGTATTGAGAGCCATAACCTGTGAAACAGTTTGCATTTTTAGGCAGCAAAAACATATTCATTCATTCATTCATTTCACTATTGAACATCGCATGCGCAAATGGCATGAACCTTCTTGTATCTGAAAATTAAAAGTGCTTAGTTTTGAACATCCTACAGGGTTCGAATCACCCCACTGACAAGAAATGGCCAAAGACAAGGGGTCGAGACAGGTCTTATTATTTTCGCATCGAGCAGTATTCGTGAAAGACTGACCTTTTCAAAATTCACGAACACTTTTTGAGTACATAAATTCCTACTTTTAGTGTTTTGTCACCTTCGGATAAATGCGTTTCAAAAATGACTTTGAAATGTGCCTTCATTGTTTCCAAAAACAGCTATCAATTCACCGCATCTCAATCTCTAATTATTCATGTATCAATCTGATCCTTTATTTATTATAAAAGTGCCGAATATTCTTTAACCATTAGTAATACATCTGCTTTATCCAAAAGTTCAAACAAGCATTCTTTTTGTACATTTAACCCAATTCTTTGAACATTTTCATCATCCGTATATGTTTGTAAACAACTGATAAGGGATAATTTGTTTCCAATAATGCCAGCTTTGATGTATCTTTGTGTTTTGCATCAATATACAAAACTTATCGATTGACATGATGAGATAATTAGAATTGACAGGATAGCAATCGCCTTTGTGATGTGCAAACGGAATGTTCTAAGAAGAATTAGAATTGACAGGAAAGCAATCGTCTTTATGATATTCAAACGGAATGTTCTAAGACGACATATCCTTTCTTGTCAATGTTTCCTATCTCAACGTTCCCTCTAAACTCTCGTCTCCTTTCCTCTTAACTCTCTGTGTCCATTAATGAGAATTATACTTTACACTCACCTCTGTTTCTCATTGCCAGCGGTGCATGAAAACTGTGCCGTTCAGCTATTCCCTTACGAAATAAACTGTCAATCCAGTATGCGCTGCGGCGATCATAATAAAAAGAATCTTCTTGGACAAGATGACTTGAATTTCAATGAGTTACTTAGCTTGTGAGTGAATTATTTGGATTGTACTCGTTTTTTCATTGTAATCGCAAAGTCATTGAACAATTCTGAGTAGCAGTTATGAAATGCATGAAATGATTGAGTGTCTGAAAATTGAGTAGAGTTGTGACATTTTTTGGACTGAAGACATCTCCTTCTGTGTTCATTACTATTCAGCATCGGACAAGGACCGGACTATGCTGGCGCACAAAATCAAAATGGCTTGACACAAAGGGTCTTAGTTGCATACGTGCATGTTTAACCCTTTCAGTCTTGTTGTATCATACATGTATATGAAGCAAAGCGTTATCAGTGCTATTCCTAGAACGTCACCTTCCATCTATGACTTAAGACCGATTTCCTCGCTATCCATAACCGGTGAAAGTTTGTGACACGTTTGGTTCTGAGATCAGTCATGCAATTATTTCATTGTGCATTTTGGAAACACAAATTCGGTAGCAGCAACCAGTCATCAACAACGGCTGCTTTCATTGCACTACATGACGCGATTACCAGCTCTTGAGGGAGCAAATGCGTCTTGTGTTTCGATCAACTAAGCCACAGTGTAATAATCAAGAGTCATCACATAAATGCGTCCCCTCTCGGTTTCATCGATTGGACCTTTACTATCTTCGCGACAGAACATCATCATCATCAAAAGTGATCTACCCTAAGGCAGGTCTCTCACCACCTTTCGCCACTCTTCTCGATTCTCCGCTCTTCTCTTCAGATGTTCGTAGCTTCTTCCGGATCCGTACAGGAATATCTTTCTTAGGGTACTCTTTTGCAGATAGTAGACTTCCAAATACTTGAAATCTTCCACCTGTTGAAGCATCTCTCCTTCCACAAAAATCCTTCTGATACCGGTTAGTCTGCCAAACTTCATGACCTTAGTCTTTTTGATGTTAATCTTGATTCCGTAGTCTTTGGCAACCCTGTTTGTCTCATCCATGATCTTCTCCATACCTCTCTCAGTGCTGGCAGTCATTGCTTGGTCGTCTGCAAACCTAGCAACTTGAATGAATTCACCTCCGACCTTGACTCCTTCATCTTCTCCGTCCAGAGCTCATCATGGCTTGTGCGTGTATATTGAATAATAACGGGGAAATCAGACAGCCTTGTCTCACTCCTGTTCCCACATCGGTTGGTTCCGTCAATTGGTTGCTAAGTCTGACGACACCTGTTTGTCCCATGTATTGTTCGGCTATGAGTCTTCTGTCTCTCCAATCCACACCTGATTAATGTTAAACAGGATTTCCATTAATTTCTTCTAGTTCATTCGATCTAAGGTTTTTCGTAGTCAACTAAACACACACAAAGATTTTGGTCAAATTCAATACGCTGGTCAAAGAACTTATCTTTGATTGCACAAACATCATCCTTGGCATTCATATTTTCCAGAAGAACGTTCAATTGACCATGGAAATTTGACTTCTATCACAAAAGATCAATTAAATAAATAATGCAATAAAAATAAGAAAAATTAAAAATTGTCATTTGCTCTTTCTTAAATCGAAGAATTACTCGATTAATAACTTGAAAACAATCTCAGACATGTAGATCTGAACTTACATTGCAACGTCGCAACCCTTTTTCGTCTCAAACCTTCAACCAGCCTATAAAACTTCCAAAATTTGATTGCAAAGCAAAGTTCGTTTTTCATATCACTCTGTTTATTGAGATCAGCTTTATGATTGCTATTTTGTTTAAAAGAGCATTTTGAAAATCGCAACGTCGCGGCAGAGTAACGTCGTAGCGCTATGCTGTCACACTGGAAGTTAACAGCATCCGAGCACTCACGATTTTGGTAGAAGGCATAGAAAAATTTGATGGGTTATTCATAGGCATTCTCGTGCCGAATCGATTCAGAATGTGCCTATCATTTGAGCATCCACAATATACATTAATTCTTTAACTTGGTAAAAAACCTCTTATCATATCTGCATATCTGGTCACGATTACGGTGACTTGATGAGTAGGCGCTCTTATTGTGTTGTGTTTTAGATATTTTGTTCTAACATGGCTCCCACGTTCTTTAAAAACCAGTCATGCCAGGAATTTTCAGCACCTTTTAGGGAAAATTCCAAGACAAATGATGCAATGCCTAATTTGATGCTAAAATGTAGCTCCAGTCTGACCATTTAGAAAATTGCTTTCCAGTATCATGAAAATTATATGTGTAGCTAGATTGGCAGAAGAGTTCGTTCAATAGCATTAAAAAATGAATGAGCACTACTTTTATCAGTACATGAGTAGTATGATTACTTATACCTATCGATAGGTAATGTGCATTTTTATGCTCTTGTTCGATTGGTGCATAAAATTCTGAAAATACCATTGACGGCTGTAGAGGATGTTAGCATTGAACATGCAGCCGGATTACCATTCTTTTAGAATTGCAAAGTGAAAAAAACATTCCCGACCGATTATTTTCTTCGGTTTTCGTATGTTCCTTTAAGAAAAATTATAGTCCTTCAGGAATATTTTTTCTTGAAGTATTTTTCTTAAGGATTATTGAGAGTCGCACATTCTTGAAGGATTAGTCACTCATATTCTTTTAAGAATATTCTATAAGGATTTCTTGCCGTCTTCATGACTGATCAAAAGAGTATTATTGCGATAATGAATGTTCTTTTGATTATCATATTTCTCTATGATGTATTGTGCATCATTCACAATCATTACTAACCTTCGTAGCCATCATAATTCAAAACTTTCATTGAAATTTTAGTTAAGATCTGTGATTTCTTTATCATCGTGTGCTTTGATTATTAATTTGATCATGGAGATATTATATTTCCATATATCAGTCGAATAGGAGTCTGATATTTTTGTTCTAATTGGGAATAATTTAATTGAATTTGTGTTTTGATTTTCATATGTATCAACTAGAATTACATATGCAATTTAACTATGTTTATTATATTATTTTCACATTCATTAAATTAATAGCAAATCAATAATAATGAAATTGGAAATTGCCTATAATCAAAATGCTTTACACTGATGCAATTACTACTGAACGAATGATTTACTATAATCCACAAATACCAATGTACTAATTGAACTAATGTAAATCTAATGAGAGAGAAAGAGGGAGAGACGGTTGACTGTCCTCCCTTGTGCCACTCGCGCTGTAATCGGCAATGAGAGAAAAAAATATAATTTCTGTTGTTCGAGGAGACCCGGGTTTCGAGGTCTTTATCAATCCCCGAAAATTTAGAGAGAGCGAGCAAGAGAGGAAGAGAAGGTTGACTGTCCGCCCTCCCTCGTGCCACTCGCGCTGTGGTCGGCAACAAGAAAAAAATTGAATATTCGAGGAGACTCGGTTTTTAATATTTCATATAGAGAGAATATTTTATTTGGTAATCCAAAGATGACATGCACATGCAAATATGAAATGCACATTAATTAATAATATGCTGCCATCATATTACAGTGACATTTCTATAATAATAATAATAATAATAATAATAATAATAATAATAATAAGCGTATATTTATAAATAACAAAAAGAGACCTCCAAATGAGAATCCCAGGAGATCCAGACCAGTATACAAAGCGTGGTTTCACATTGCAGACAAATTCTATGTAAAAGCACTACAGAGTTTGATTATATAACAAGGAAGAGGAAAAAATGAATCCGTCTATTCTTCTTTTGGTTCTAACAGATGGAAGAATCAGGCGATTGCTACGAACAGACTTTACAGGTAGCAGCTTGTGCAAAACATGATCAGTAGATGCCAAAGCTTGTTTAAACAACTTCAGTGACAATGATTGTTGACGATTCATGATATTCAACATGTTGCAATTTTCACAATCTCGAACAGCCTCACCATGTATGATACGAAAAGATCTTTTACACAGTGACATAATTGTAGAATTTAGGACAACACCTGGATTCAAAAATACGGGGGAGGCATATTCCATTAAAGATCGAATAGCAGAATTAAAAACTAACACCAATTCATCGTGTGATAAAAAGCCTTTCAGAATACGTAGCACGTATAATCTTCTAGATACCTTTTGTACCATGTATTCAAAATGGTTAGTCCATGTAACTTTCTCGTTGAAGTGCAACCCAAGAACTTTGAGTACAGATACATTTTCGAAATTTGGAACAATCGGAAAGGACACTTTACCGTACTGTGCACATAAAATTTTGGTTTTGCTTCTATTTACAGACATGCCATTCAAACTACACCAGTTTTCAAAATGATGAACTTCATCACGAACGAGTGCTAGGTCATCATGGTTACTTTTATATACAGGTAGCAAAAGGACGATGTCATCTGCGTATTTAATTACACGCGCATGAAGACAATTAACAGGTGTATATGTGGACATGTAAAGGGCAAACAAAATTGGACCAATCACAGACCCTTGAGCAACGCCACTGGTTACACGACTATGAGTACTTCTAACACTGCCAAGTTTAACTCTTTGTTCACGATCTGTCAAATAATTATTCAGCCAGTTCACAAAAACATTTACATTCGGAAAATCACAATCAGAGATAACAGTCAGAAGAAGATGATGAGGAACTCGATCAAATGCATTAGTCATATCAAAAGTAATGACGCGAACGGTAGATACATCAGCATTGTCCAAAAACCTTAAAATAATGTTATGCACAGTTATCAAAGCACACACAGTTGAGGAGCCTGGCCTATATGCGAATTGGAATTCATCATAATAACGTAAAAGAGACTTCCGAAGCTTATTCAAAACGACTTTTTCACAGAGCTTGCTCATTATAGGCAACAGCGATATGGGGCGCAATGCATCTCTATGAACAGGAGTAGTTTTTGGCAGAGGGCAAATGTCTGCAACTTTCCAGGATTTAGGGAAAAAACCAGTTGAAAACGAAAGATTGATTATATGACTGAGAGGTTGACAAATGACATCGGCAGAAAGTTTTAATACAAATGGAGGCACACCATCACTGCCACAAGCCTTGTTGGTATTGAAGCCACATAACAAATTGTATACAAAAATATCATTACATATAGAACATACAGGGGTGGAAACTGGTTGTAGTGGGAAATCAATACGATCAACAAAGACGCTACAAAACAAGGCATTGATAGTCTCTGCGGCATCACCAGCATTAGAAAAAAGACTAACAATCTTATTGACAGAATTATCATTTGATTTATTACGTATATCGCTGACAATTGACCAAGCACCTTTAGGGGAATTGCGCATGTTCCTGGTCCAGATCAACTTAGACTTAAACAATTCTTTTTTAACTTTCGCTTTATAATGATTGTACAGTGCAAAATTTTTGCTTCGATAAGCTGACTATCTTTTATTAATCAAATCGATTAATAATGGGGTCATCCACGGCTTAGTTTTAGGAGTAAACTTTACAAAAGACACAGGTATGACTGACAAAGCACTGTAAAAGATTTCATAAAATTTCCCCATAGAGTCATGTACATCAGTACAACACAACACCGTAGACCAATCAGCTGTGCTCAATTTGCTGTAAAATTCTGACACGTGAGACTTTCGGAAGTCGTACACCTTGTGGTAATGAGCATTGCATCTTACGGGTGACATATTCCTAGAGACAAAAACAATGGAATGCGTATTTACAGCACTACTCAAGGATGGAGCTAGGGAAATAGCAAAATCATTCTGACGGTTCTCGTGACAAAAATTTTTATCTAAAATGGCATTACCGAAAGTAGGAGAATCAACAATATTACATAATTCAAAACTATTATAGAAAAAGGATACGTCATACCGATTAAAGTCTCCACATACATAAATAGATGATTCAGGATTAATGCATCATAAATAGTCAAAGCACAAACCAGGTGGAACATAGACACATAGCAGATATGAAAGTCTTGAATCATAATCAGTAAACTGAATGAAAGTGATTTCGATACCGCTAGGAGCGATGAAATCTGGTGGAATTACTACACAAGTGGCACGAGTTGATACTGAAGAATACACAACAGTTTCTAATAACCTACTTTAATGTACTAATACAAAAATCCCTATATTGTAACCATATACTGATTGCAATCATATAGAATGACATCTACAATTACTAAAAGAAGAACTGCGCTATGGGATAAGGCTTGAATTAAATTTTAGCATGGCTAGCAAAGCACTTTCTTGAATAACTTTTCCGACCCGGTTTTCTTTTTTAGTGCTGATCTACCATGAAAACTTAACTTGTTCAGTAACTATGTTCTAAGCTTGTTATTTGTGAAGTAAATAAAATTTTAGCATTATGCTTCAACAACAAAAGTCTCACGCACTTTTTACACATAGATTTTAAAGCATTACATTCACGTGAAATAGAGAATCTGAGTTCTCACATTGTACAGTAGTCGTCTTGTGAGTGATAAAGCATCCACCTATCGTTAAATCAAGACTTTTCCATTAGGGAATTTACAATGCTGTGGAAACGTCGGTACATCAGGAGTTCGACTATATAGTGTGTGCTGCACATGGCAAATCAGTTTGCAGAATAGCACCTTAATTCAGTTATTGGCTACCAAAAACTTGAAGAGGCATGTTCGCCTACACAGACATCTGTGCAAAGTTTTCATTACCACAAAAGTTGTCATGTTCCAATCGAAATGAAGAGCCTGAAGAAGTAAGTTCATAGTTCCTCATAATTCCAAGAAAGCCTTTTTTAAAGCGTTCGTGATATAATATTTGACATATAAGTGTTAGTGCAAACTGATTCACAAGTTATACATTTACATTTCATTCACTTATTATACATTTACAAGATAATTCATTTGAGTTAAAACCAACAGGGTTATTTGAAGTATAGCCACCTGCTTTTCAGTTTCACACTTTAGATGTTTCCAGTTTTGCATATTACTACATTACAAATTTCCTGAAAGATCATAAAGCGAGTTTATTAAGCGAAATAAATTTTTTTCGGATAGTTCTGGCTAACAAAGTCCTTGCATTGGACATAGCAAGAGAGATCCTAAGCTGTTGGTACATTTCTCTAGAATGTCATTGTGGTCTGCATTCATTTGAAGGACTTTTCAGTCTGTTATCCTTTGAAGTACCACTGTCGCTTCATCGCCTCACGCACCGAATACTGTCACGGCTACCGGAGTACACTCCGAACCGCGCTGATGGCATTTCTCGTCGTTTCTCGTCGTCGTGGTTCGATGCTTCCTCTCTTCAGCCGCTTAAAGACATTCCTTTGGAGTGCTCGCTGCATCATTTATATTTGGGCTCAGCGGATGCACCGCAGTAATATCAAAGGCTGCTGACTGTACTTGGTGACCAGGATGGAACCAGGACATCTACTGGACGATGGTTGTCGCCTGTTAGACCTGCACCTTGATCTAGTTTGGGACTTAACATAGCGGAACTATGACAGTGCGAAAAACTGAATTTCTTATACCTATTATGGGCTTACTTTCAAGCTGTCAGAGGCCATTGAGCTTTCGGCTAAACCTTTAACAGAAACCTAGATTTCATATGCAACAAAAATTGCTTCCCTCAATAATATTTTATTTTGTTGTTTTTCCTTTTTTTTCAAGACCATTTTGGTGACCATTTTACACGAAGACCATTTTGACTTTTCACATAGGTGAGGACACCGACTTTTTGAAATACAGATTCATCAGTCAGACCCATGTCATTCCAATTGCAATGGATTGTGATTTGAAGCATAACGGTTAACGGCAACAGATCTGACTGACGAATATGCGCATGCATTGTAATTCTTGATGTGGATGCATCAGGATCTTTAATTAACCTTGATGACAATGATCTTCCAACTTCCTCACCTGATGCGGTGTCGAATAGGGATGATGAGTCAGACGACGAAGATGATATTCGCAACGACGTGCCTCAGCAAAGTGTAAAATTATAAATGGCCTAATCAGCAAAAATCTTCATCTCCTCAGTTTGATTTTACATGGAATGATAGCCGAGCTGCACTTTTCTTCGATAACCTAGCTGGTTTTGTGTGATTGGATGTAACCGTTTTTCTTCATAAGACCCTGCCGGTCTATACAGATAATATTATGTTTCAGCAACAACGAGGTGGAGGAATATTGAAGATATTGACCTTTGAAAAAGGATATTTCTAAGTTTTAAATTATGCAACTTCATACCCGACACAATCAAAGATACCTTTAAGTCCGGAGGTGTCATATATGATACATGGTGCCAAATTGCTCCCAAAATCAAAAATAACAGATGTAAACTGCGTTATGTAGTATCTACCGTCTCTTGCAGAAGTGTGTACTAGCTAGACCTCAGGTTCTCATTGCCCTAAGGTTTACGGAAACCTGAGGTCTAAAACTCTGTTGCAGAAGTGTCGGTCAGCTGAGGTTTTTGTAGACCTCAGCTCTAAAATGCGTAACTAAAAACGCGCGTGAACCTGACTCTTGATTGGACATTCAAAGCATACGACGAAGATGTAGCGTTCGTCACATGCTTTGAATATCCAATCAACAGACAAGGGAGGCTTGGTATCCAATCCTAAAATGGAGGCTTGGTCCTCTATTGTGGAAGAATTCAACTGCAAGCAACGAGAATG
Organism: Prostheceraeus crozeri; assembly: GCA_907163375.1. Taxonomy (NCBI): domain Eukaryota; kingdom Metazoa; phylum Platyhelminthes; order Polycladida; family Euryleptidae; genus Prostheceraeus; species Prostheceraeus crozeri. The sequence continues at coordinate 93,265 of CAJQUW010010982.1, forward strand.
TGATACCTTGTTCAGAAAGGAAAATTAAGGCGAGTCTTAATTAGCAATATTACATATTTGTATGTAATACAATTGTTATCGCTAATCCTGTGTTGGTATGTTTTGTATTTAGTTGAATAATATTGTACGCATAAATGTTGGAAGTTTTCGTTATTATGATATAAATTATTTATAGGCCTATCCATTACTATAGGCAACATATGCAGTCAAACTAACTACAGTCAACATAACTACGAGTATATATACAAAAGTACTATCTTATTTTCAAATCTAATTTTCATTATGAAGGTGTGGTTCAATTTTTAAACAGCCGCTATAATACTACGGCCCATGTTCCAAAGTTTAATTTGGCATCCGAAAACTTGGGTCAGAAAATCACAAGTGTTTTAAACCCGAAGTTCACTAGCAAAAAGGAACGGATCGATGACCATTGATGATTTGCATCAACTGATTCTGCATAGAGAGGAAACATAATAATTAAGGTGACCAATGGGCAGAAAATGTTTAGAAATTTGATTATCTCTTTAGAGCACTGTGACCATACACACCGTGGTGACGAATTTGTAAGATAAGATTGGTCAGGCATTGGTCACTTTGACAATTACAATATAGTAGAAAGGTCAGCTGATAAAACAGCACATAAATACATGTAGTTGTAGGCCTACATGTATAATAATACATACAATAAACCAATTAAAATGCTAATCCGATCATTTTAAGTTAATTTATCTCTGTGTCTCTTGGGAAAAAGAGAATTGTGCAACAATTTATGAGACAGACTGTATGGAAAGTAGAATTAGTCACGAATAACACATGAAAGCTATGAAAATTATCTTAATTTTGTAGTCACAATGAAAAGAATGAAGATGGCGTTCAAAAAGGAATTGACAATCAAGAGGAGGGTAAAGTTCAAGACCGGTGGTGGCCCAGGTTCATTTCCAGATTTCGAATATTCGAGCAGTATTGCAGAAGGACCGCCACGAAGGAAAGTTTGAAAAGAGAGTGAAGAAAAGAGAGGTACTTTTGTTCTACAACTTTGCAACAAAGCTTTTAGACCACAGCTATATTTAACTCATTTTGACCTGAGGTCTAGCTAGTCCACACTTCTGCAAAGCTCTTTGAGGTATTTCGAGTCAAAATATATTTGTACGAAAAATTTATAGTTCCGGACTGAAAGTATCTTAAATCAAAGTTTTACAACCGTGTTGATTACAGACTATGACACTTGTCTTTAAATACTTGGTTTTACAACCATCTTCAGAAGTAATGTCTTGAAACAATTTACGAAGCACGATATGGAAGACATGTTTAAATAGCATCTTTAGAACATTGTTTTAAAAATTATGTTGTTCTTTGATAAAGGGGCTATTCAATTGATATTGGAAACCAGATATTAGTTAGAAAATAAAACAAGTGGGCATCGCTATTGTGTATGTCAGGTACTGAGGATTACTGCATATAAATGTACAGTTAGTGAATATCATATACATCTAAGTTCTAGCTGCCAAAAGCACTGAGAAACCTAGGAAAATGTTTAACATCTTTTATTATCAAATCTTCTGTCGAATGTCACTATTTGAGATTAAAAAGATGAAAAACATAATAGCTTTTATGCGTGCATGTACTCCGTTAATATGTTTTCTATTACTATTCTGATATATTGACGTTATTCCAAAATCCATTGACAACTTCTCAGATATATAAGTCCATGAAGTCTGTGGAAGCATGAAAAATGGAAAATAGAATCTCTCTTTCTATCAAAGCAGATCTTTGTACTAACTTAGCCTACTTATCGTTCGGTTCGGTTCAATGTAGTTCGAAGCTTTGGTATTTGTTTTCAAAAAACTTTGACATGCACCTCATACATGATGAATGAGACATACGTGAAGACTGTCATCTCAAAGTGCAGACACATGCAGACTGCTTCAGTGCTTCTTTAATCAAATCATGCGCATGCTACAATTTTTAGAATGAGAATCACTCAAATTTCATAATCCTAATACACATAGTAGGCCTATTCATGATTGATGTGATGCCCGCTAATGGGAATGCATCAAAATGGCCAAGTAGCCATATAATCCCAGGAGAGAATCATTTTGGGAATTGTGATGCACACCATGCTCTAGCAATTTTAATTTAAAATTAATTAAGCAACTTTTCAGCGTGAAACCATTGTATATTCTCCTTTGTCTGATCAATTATAATTTTTAATCCTGAAGCAGTGAAAAAGTTACTTAAGTAGGATCAAGGATACTTCAGCGCACATTGTGCATACAATTTTAATACATCCAGGTCGATTTTTGAAGGAGCCTATCACAGCGGAAGATCGTAATTTTTATTGTACGGTAGATTCATAGATACAAAAGGTGTCACCGTGCACTTTTGTACATACCACATTGTCAACATTTTTCTACAATCCTTACCTTAATCAAAATATTATTCGTAGCATCATGCACAAGAAAAACCTATTTCGGAAAATTCTGTCTCAAAAATGGTGCAACAACATTCTAAATTTGCAATTATTGTGTTCAATGTGAAAGTCAGTTGACTGTAATTGGTATTGTACGTAAGAATTTTTTGTCATGATACAAAGGCTCTACGAATTCACACAAAGTTGACAAGAGGGCGATACCCCTATTGAGATCATGTCTCTTTGCCTTTTATAACGCACATACTCTGCATATCAAATTCGCCCAGTCAACGCCTAATGCTTGTCTGGATAATAGAATTTTAGCGCACACTTGCCAATGTAATTGCTGTTCACACACAAATTCATGAAGAAAACATATCTGATGATTATATAAAATGATAACAAAGAGTTTAATTAATCTGAGATCATGATCATGACTGCTTAGATAATAAGAGCAGGACACCTTGCCATGAAGAGAAATACGTAATGTCTTATAATAGAGCTTTTTGCTTTGTTCTTAAAATTGCATCTATCATACAAGCTTCACAGACAGTATCAGTGAAATTCGAAAAGTATGTATATTGTTTCTTTACACTAGAAACAAGGTTGCTTTAGGGCTTTGGTTGGGTCACCCCAAGCCAAGCGGCTTGTGTTTTGCTTGGATTTTACCCCAAGTCCCAAGCAACACAAGCAAGAATTTTGATGACCCAAGCCTAACAGGATGAAAACTCTAGCTACCATAAGCCACATACCATTATTATATGCCGATGCCACACATACATTATACTTTACGCCTTAACCTGGCTGCATAGTGACAGGGTCATGCACTGGTACTGTGTCTAGGCCTGTCGAGACCATGTGTTCAGGCCATTCTGTGTCTAGGTTATAGGTAACCGGGTAGCCTATGCATGGGCTTGCAAGTCAGGCCTAGGTTCTGTATCACCACGAGCCAAGCGAAATGGATTCTTGGTCTATATAGTCGGGCCTAACGAATCTAATCTAATTAGCCTATAGGATAAATCGCAGGCTATAGCAAATGGCGACCGTTGCATTTTCTAAGTCTAGCTGACGTTCCCGATAGCAAGCCTAGGCCTACATTATAGGCTACGACCTACTTATTGATTGATTCTTGATAAGCTTATGAATAATGCCATGGGTTGGGGCTTATTAAGCATAGACATTATCTACGATAAGGCCGAAGCTTGTACCAGTACAGTGTATATGTACATGCAGGTAGATACAGTGTACCCTAGATATTTTGGGCATGTCTAGCAATTGGCCTCTTATTAGCTCTCTTTTGCTGTATACCTGTTTTTAGTTAACTGATAAATCGAAAGCCATGCTTAATTAGGTAGGCCTACGTGTAGGCTCAAGTAATACGTGGCTTAACTATTAAGCACAGGCTATTGTTTAATTAGGTCTGGTCTGCTGCACAAAATGTAAGCTTACGTGTGCCGGTAGTTATTTTATGTGCTTGCTTAAGAAGTTATGCAGGCCACTACTGTATGATTAGTTTAGTCTCACCCTAAAAATGTAGAATGCAGGCTATACAGTACACTGTAGTACATGATAAGCCTAGCCTACATGTTAGGTATTGCCACAAAACAAAACTTTCAATTATGTGTTTACACAAACTTACAGCAGAAGTTTTACTTCGTCTTTTAGGTTTGAGCTTCGGTTGCTTGGGTTTGACACCCAAGCCTTGGGTCCAAATCCCAAGTAACCCAAAAACCCAAGCAAACTTAAGCAACCCAAGCAGCCACCTTGCTAGAAAGACTAAGAAATTTCACTACCTAAACCGGCATGTCTTGTCTTGAATAGCTAATTAATCTTATTTCATCTATTCAATTATTAATGTTTGCTTACATAATTATATCAGTTGCCAGTCCGAAATCACATTATTTTACTATGACAGCTTTATGATAGGTCTAAGCCTAAATTACATAACATAAAAATTCATAAGTATGCATGGTGTTATGATAACTGGAAATAGAAAAAAATATGATAGTTTTATAACAAGAAGGATTCCTTCAAAATCGACTACCATAGAAATTAGAGACCTTGCAAGCTCTGGCAAACATCCAATCATCTTCTGAATTTACCTAAAAAATCCTACTTTTTTTCAGCAGAATTGAATACATGTAGCAGCCGCTTCTTTTTCCCACTGTTTTTTACTCCGCAAATTTTTTTGTACACTTCACATTTTGTTACTAATTTGTTTAAACAGCCATATTGGCATTGTCGTTGCTTAGGACCACTTTCTTCCGATTCTTGAATCGGTTGCAATATATTTTCGGTAGACCTACTTCTAAGGAGATGAGGAGAAGGATCAAATTAGGCTGGACTGCATTTAGAAAACTAGAAAACATACTGAAAAATAAGAAAGTCAAAAGGAATCTGAAAAAGAAAGGATTCAATGAATGCACACTGCCGGTCATGACTTATGGCAGTGAAACATGGTCACTGAGTAACACCCAAATGCAGAACTTAGTGAATTGCCAAAGAAGGATGGAAAGAATCATGATGGGAATAGCTCTCTGTGAAAAAAAGAAGCAGTTGGATTCGAGAACAGACTGGAGTAGCCGATATCATTACAGCCATCCGAGAATGAAAACACCGATGGGCAGGACATATAGCAAGAAGGACAGACAACAGGTGGATTGTGAGAGCAACTGAGTGAATTCCCAGAGAAAATAGAAGACCAAGAGGAAGACCAAAGACCAAATGGTGTGAAGAGCTGGTGCGATATGTGGGACCCAACTGGATCCGCACCGCCAGAGACAGAAATTTGTGGAGAGACAATAGAGAGGGGTTCCTCCATCGGGAGAGATAACACTGATGATGATGATGATGATGATGTCTTCCTCGTCGCCAGAATCATTCCAGTAAATTCTCTGCAACTCAGCATCTGATTATCAGTGAGCCTTCTTAGCAGTACATTACGTTGATCACCTTCAGTCAGAAAGTGTATATGAAATAGTTAGAATATCTACACTGTCCACTGCAAGCCGCACGATCCTAAAGTAAGCCGAAAGCAAAGCTACGAATGCACAACACTAATCAAGAACATTAGGGAACATCGAATGTTTCAAAGTATCTGGAATTTCAATCATTTTTGTATCAGGGGTTAATCCGTAGAATTTAGCATATCTGCTCCTATGGTTTTGCTACAACTCCGAAACTTACAACGTTTAGAGCGATGGGAGGTGTTATTAGGAGCACAGGGTTTACAGTGAAACCTACATAATTAATCATAGCGGTCTATGGGTTCTTGGTTGCTTGCTTTGACATCAGTGATAATCAATGATGTCGAATTTCGGCTCGTCAAAGGAATTTGCGTACAAATGGCATACGGAATGATATTCAATACTTGTTTCTGCATATCGAATTGTGATGACATTGTGAACACGAGGCTATTCATGCATATGGAGTGCCATGTTGCAGATACAAGAAAATAGGATGAACAAAATAGCGCATTGTTTACCGGTTCATGTGAAAATCATTACTCATATGACACATTTCCCTCGCTGTTGATAATGCAGTTATCTGTACTGCGGTATTGCAACCATAATCACAATTCATCGTCTTTGTTTTGTTCATCGCCTCACTGTTAATGGCAATTCCACATTTTTGTATCAAATTACTGTTTTCAGTTAGAAATCGACTATAGATAAGCTTTTGCATCCGAAATGGAAACACGCTTTTCATAATGAGTTTACTTGGAGGCGTTGTGATATTTCGCTATGTCATTAAATTGGCTATAATTTAAGAAGGACTGTGCTTTTCAATAGTACATCATTTGAGATAATTGCAGAAGAAATTTTGGAACTGCTCATTCAAGAAAATCTCCGGAGTATCCATGGATATCCATATCCGCGACAAGTTCGCAAAAAACCAAGTCCATTCTCCGATTCGGGAATGTACGTGCACATGCTCAGATAAACGTACATTTTCAGTACTATTGCCAACTTCTGGAGTTTTCATAGAAACATTTACTAGATATGAATGATCATAGGGCCTGTGGATCTGAATTTATCATGGTGCATTAATTTGTTGTAATGAAGCAAGTAAGGATATTGCTTCTTAATGAGGAAGTAAATTGAGAAGCAATCAGCCAATTGCACTCAATAGGTCAAAATTGTATAAGATTTAGTCACGAGATTTGCAATCAAGAAGTTAGTAAAATTTTAACGGGCATTCATTAAGCATCAATTTAAACACACTACAGGCAAATAGATTAAGTTAGTGCGCCTGCAATAATTAATTAATGCTGCTTTTTAGAAGTACAATGTAAATAGAATAACTAAATATTGAGTTGCATACTCAGCTGAAAAATGGGAATAGACCTGATAGCTGCGATTTCATCCAATATCAGGAATCATCAGCAGGTCTAGTTCGCATCTCTCCACATCCACAAAAATCCACTATTTAAAGTTGGAGCCATGCCTGGGTAAATTTGAGATTTGCAATTAGCAAGTTAGTGAAATTTCGACCGGAATTCATTAAATATCAGTTTAAAGTTTCAGTCTTCTGATTCCTGATATTGGAAGAAATGGTAGCATTCAGTTCTGTTCCCATTTTTCAACTGAGGATGCAACTCAATATTTAATTATTCTATTTCGATTTAGTCATATTGTAAAATTCGTTGTTAATTTATCGTCATCAGATGTACGAAATGCTTCCATTCGATTATGATAAACAACTCCCTAAATAGAAAATCCTTGAAAGACTGATGAAAAGCTCATGTTTGTTTATCACGATAGACTGCAAATAGTCATGCATGTCACAATACTTTAATGCGCTTCGTCGGCTAGATTACACTTGAAATATATGACAAGCATTTCTTGAGGCATTCGTTTTCCCAATGGAATAAACCTGCATCTATATTAGGCAAATTAGAGATTCTAGTAATACCGTGTGTGAGTTCTGCAGTCAATCAGTACGAACATGGAAATTTAAAGAAAAGTAAGCCTTAAGCATAATCTGTCATAGATTCATTATGCCTGCATGTCAAGTTGGTAATGATTTTCTATAGGAAAAGGTCAATTGTAGGCTACGTCCGCTACGCTAAAAACTGTTGTTACATATTAGGACTAGCCCGATGCTGTTCGCCTACATGGGCCTACATTTCACATGCATTAGGTCGATGAATTTTGCAGACAATATAACTGTCTCAGTCTCAGTTCACCTAATAGCGTTTCAATAAAAAACAGTGGCTCCCTTCGTTCAGACAATTTTCCTTTATTGTTTTAAAAACATATACATGTACAGGGTCCCGACGCGTTTCGTCCTCCGACGTTATCAAAAGCACATGAGCTATACAACTAGGCGAGGGGTTAAATAGTAAAAGTGAGCGGTCCATCAAATCATCTCATGTTTTCTGTTCAGGAGAGGTTTATTCTTGGCTATGTGACAACTTTCAGACAACTTCGTATGAACTGAATTACGTTGTTTGCTGAAAATGGAAAGGTCAAAGTTCTTGATTTGTGCGTCAGTCAGATTGCCGTGGTCTTTATTAGCATGTTCAGACAATGCACTTTTTTGATCACGATTTTTCAAACTGCGTTCATGTTCAGCATATCTATGTTTAAGCGGACATTAAAATTGTGAACAATATCTTTATCGTTGCAAGTAAATCGGGGTCCCACAGCAGAACACACATTGCAAAGACATGCATTGTTAGGACAACCGCGATTTGGAATATTAGCCAAAACCTTACCGGGTTTAGAAGTGATGCGGCTAGGGAGTTTAAATTTTTTTGTTAAAGTTTTCCTTTTTCAGTTCACTTCAATCATGCACTTGATGATATTAGGCCCTAAGCAAGTTATTAACTTTCAAAAATATTTCGCATAGGGCTGCACCGCATGCATGAATAGGCCACGCTTTTGTGTAGCGGCCTAGATAGTCTGCCAGTAGCCTGTACATGTAAAAGTTGATTTAGAAATATAAATCTACAGGACCAGCACGGTCGCATACGCTCAAACCTGCATAGACTCTTCTTAAAGCATATCTAAAGTCAAAAAGTAGAATTTTGTACTCCTACATGCAAAAAAACACGAACACGGATTTTTGCGGGCTGCAAGCTAGCAGAGGGGCCGTGGGCCAGGCCACTGCAGACCGTAGCGTCTTCTTCTCCGGGGCGGGTACAATTCTGTACCTAACTGAGCAGGTGAAATTGCCAACAGCAAGTAGTTACAGTGTATTCTAATCCCACTGACTTCCATAAAGCGATAGGTTCAAATGCATGAGCATGTAGTATTATGAAGTAGATCATCCATAACTGAGAATGATGTTGTAAAGATGTATCAATCGAGTCACACCTACCACTCCTCTTCCGTGAGGCCTTTCCTCCAGGCGTGAGATCTAATGTAACTGATGAGGCATTAATGCTGCAGCGACAAATCGTTGTCATCGTAAAGCAAGAGCATTCCTCTGCATCAAAATTTTCAACCTTTATTCTCAACCCGCTAGATTTAGGCCTACGTCTAGCAATGAACTGGTTCAATGGAGCGGAGAAAAAGAAAACCTAATTAACCGGTCATGCAAGTTGAACATGAACCATTACGTCGTTGATTTTTTTCAGATCACTTTGGAATGCGGTTGTGAGGCAAATAATTTCATCGCAGTGTTGCGTAAGCTGTTTGCTGAAAGGCAACATTTTAATGCATCTAATCTATCGTCATTAACTAGTTGAGGACAAAAGGTCCTCAAGCACTATTGTGTATTAGAGAATCTAAATCGTTTTGGTCAAAGTCTATTTCAGTTAGTCCATTTGAAATGTCTCTTTCGAGAAGCAATGCTGCCGCTATGCCTTTTAAATAAAACGGACATTATAATCTTGTCCTTTCCTTAGTTAGTCATACGAGTTTGTGTCAGGAATGGCTTGGAAGTATTCCTTTGATTTGCTAGAATTGGAATCATAGTAGCTCATCTTTATTATTTATAGCTAGAATTCTATAATTAATTGATTGTTATTCCAATCTCTTATTTTTGGTCTTTATCAGTGATTTGGAGAACGATTCTGGAAATCAAAAGTCAGGAAGATCTGAGCTTAAATGACATACATAAAGCCCGATCAATGACAGTGTATGATTCCTATGTTAGCTTCATATGCGGCAATGACTGCATATACATGTACATGCATTCCTACATCTTAAGGTATATGGAAATGATGTACTACTCTGTACATGTATCCTAGAACATAGATTCCTAGATGATATTACTAATAACGAGTGACGGGCATCAAAAATGAATTAAACTTTAACTGCAAGCCATGCAAAGTCAGTTACCAGCTGTCTCTATAGCAAGAACTACGCCAGAGAGGAGTGGTCGAGTCCTTAATCCTTCGAGAAATCTTAAATGTGATTTCGTATTACAGGTGAGATTGCTGAACATGCACGTATTTTTTATTTATCTATCACAGTAATCGATTATATTGTGAATGTGTGTCCATTTATGCATATGCGACCGGTCTTCTCAATAAAGAAAAGGCAATGGGTCATCAATATTCGAATGAAATAATTTGGACGTGTGATGTAAAAATATATATAATGCTACAAGAAATGTCACAACGTGCAGTACAAATTTTTGATAAAGCATTGACATGAACCATACATATACATACATGACTATGATGACTCCTATACTCACATCCTCTCCTTCCATTTCATAAAATTGTTATGCTTATCGAGCACTCCTACAAAATGACTTCCAAGCTGTTCCGGAAATGCATATTTCTGTTTCATTCTTTTTTGCATGAATTTGTCCAATTAATTAGAAATACAATTTTTTGCTATATAGGCTACATGTACTTGAACCAAATTTTCATGTAAATGCACATATTGCGCATGTATATCATTCAGAACAGCCCCTTTCATTTTAATCAGTGCGTTTAAAATGTGGCTTTTGCATAATAGTTATTTGCGCAACTAGTTCATGATTGCATCATTGTTACTGAGTAAGTAGGGTTGTCAGGCGATATTTCACATGTCATTTTTCTATGAAAGTCGTTTATATATCTCCAAATCCAAATTAGACGGCCTTAATTGCATGATTAAGGCCGTCTAATTTGCTATGTAATACCATTGACGTAGGAGCATTTCACCATCCATCTTCGCATTCCCAGTGAAAATGGCTTTGAGATGATTCCGATAGTTCACAATTTGGACACGTAGATATCTCAAGCTTGGCATAATTTTATCATATGCTTTAATGTTCTGTGCTGCATGGCCTATATAGAAAATGATCATAGATTTGAATCTTTTACAGATCAAAATCTTGGATTGTTGATGTCATAGATTTTGTGTTCAGTACCAATGCATACAATTATCTTTTAAATGATCAGCCTAACCTGTCTGGCGCTACACGCCGACGATTTAGGACAAGGAGGTCTAGATATCTATAATTGTAGATATCTAGACCTCCTTGATTTAGGATGTCATTTGAAAGGTAATACATTTACATTATTGGATTTCACGAGTTAGATATCCTAAATGCCCGAGGCCCCGTAGGGTGAGGGCTATTTAAATCTAACGAGTTAGAATGCTATGATGAAGCAATCTCATGCACGAGTTGCGCAGAGAATTTTATTTGGCGACGTGCTACGATGATCAAAGACAGATTGTAATATGATGACCATGTAATGTATTTGAATAGAAAAGTGCTGTGACCAATATTGTAAATATTTATTCTCAGATCTAATACATGTTAAGTCGGTCAAACCTCGCCCATTGTGTCCATATATTATGCTTCTTCCCGTGTATTAGAGTAAATATTATTTTCCGCGCGGGCAATAATCTGCTTTACAGTCAAAATAAAGCGAGGATATCTACATTATGCTCCCGGAGACAAATAAAATCATCTTTGTATTGAATGCACTCAGACTTCGTGTTGCAGGATATACAGCTTAGCGTGCTCCCACCTGCAATTGAACTCGCTGTCTATATCACTTAACCCTATTGAATTTTTAATATTGCTCCAAACCTATACATGTAATACCGACGATTCAAATTTTTGTGACTTCTGGCTTCCACGTATTTCTGATAAGCAATCCAAACTTCATCAAATTTGGCCTCCGGGAAAATAGAAAATGTCTCTTTGAAAAGTACTTTTTTTAATCGAGTTTTTTTGTCAATTTCTTGCAAAATGAGTCATTCAATGAATCAATAAATTCAATTCCTGCATCTTAATCAATTCAAGTCACTTATAGACCATTCGCAGAAAGTACACATGAAGGCATAATTAACATGTATATTCATTCATTCACGAATCCATCTATGCAATTAGCACACGAGTAATGGCAATATACCTACTTTAATAAGCATTACTCATGGCAGTTTTTTATGAGTAATACCTTCATTTTTATGCGACAAATGGTAGATCCCAAATCGCAAAATTGGCAGATTGTCATGCTTCACAACATACTTGGTCCACTTCAACTTGAGTTATAATCAGCGACGCTTAACTATCCCAATATAATCAAGCATATTCACAATTTTGTCATCAGACGTTTTCACGCGATGGCTGATTAAAACTCAAAGTTTGTCAAAGTCATCTACCATCAATATGAAACTGATATTCCAAACATCAACTTACTGAGGAAAAGTGGATTTTAAACGATGAATTGATATTTATAGTAACAGGATGACTGAGTTCGTAAGACCAGACTCCAACCTTGGAGAAAGAATACTTCAATTGTGTTGTGATGCAGCTCGGAGAACTTTAAAATGGAAACGATCAAAATTAGAGGGGAGCTCCAGCATCTCCTTCCCCGGGGCTCCGGAGCTTAAAATGGTGGGGGCAAGCACTTGATGTTTCGCGTCTGCGCACATTATCATGCTCATAAACTCCTGTATAAATCCAGAGTTACTGGCATTTTCTGTCTTAATTCGAGTACAATAACTTCTCATTACTTTCAGTTTGCAGACTGTCAACCAACATCAGTAAAACGATGATTCTTGGTTTGTAGTTCTAGTCGTCTTGCAGGTAAGGGAGTGTCGAATACCGCAAAATTCCATCTACATGTTCAAATGTGTGTTCTTCGGAAAATACTCCGACTGTTAATAAGTCACTTTATTGAAGCAGACGTTTCGGTGACTGATCTGCCCACCTTGATCACTGCCAAATACAGAGTGATGAAATGGATGCATGCACGATTAGTCAGAAGTCGCGGATATCATCACAAAGAGAAATCAATAAAATTTAATAAAGATGGAGATAAAAGCACACTTGTGGGCGATACAGCCTACTGCTAAGAGACAAAAGTAACATGCCTTTAAAGTCTAAATTGATTAGAGAATCGATGGATTAAAAGTCTCCGTAAGTCATTAATTCCAACACCATTATCAAACACATATTTGAATATGGTTGCAACTGCAAATATATTTAGTGACTTGATCCATCTACATGTATTTATGGATCTACAAATGATCCTGAATTTTCGGCACTAAAATGTGTTGATCTATAACATTTATTCACTCACTCATCATCGTGATTTGTCATTTTGTCAATTTTGTAATTTTGATTGCATTTCAAAAGTTTATATCTTCCGCAGTATGTAGAAATATGAATTAGGATGAAGCACTATGGCGTAAAGCATGTTTTCGGATGCCAGTGATAAATTTTGATACTAGACCGTTTACTGTAATAAATATTCAAGATCTCCAATTGCGCTTAGACAATTTATGATGAGTGCTTTTATGACTTGCACCACTTCATATTGAAATTCAAATGTCCTTTCCTTATGTAAATGTAGAATATCATCTTTGCCATCATTCTGCATTTGCAAAAGTCATCATGTATCATCTCATGCTCGTGTTCTCTCTTTTAAGAAATAAACGATTTGATATTTTGACATTTAATATGATATTACTGGAGGCCACTGGCTTATCTACGTTTAAAGTCAAGACAGAACATTTTGTTGCTGCAGTTGATCAAACACCACATTTGCTTTGCATACAAAATGACATTTGCAGAATTTCTTTTAAATACAACACGTTTATATTTCATGAAGCACTATGACCTCAGAAATACAAAGCGGAAGAGAAATTTGAATGAAGATAAATACATTTTTTGCAAACTAAATCACACATGAGAAAGAATAAAATGCTCAAACTGAATTATTTTCTAAAATTCACATTCAATAGAATCTGTTTTATCAAGGCATGCAAAACCGCAATTGGCCGCTCTAGATTTTACTGCCTAGTAAAATCCGGAAAAAAACTGTCAAAAACCACCAGTTTTGCCACGTTTTTATGCAGAAACTGGCTAAAACTAATTCATCAGTATTGCTGCTATATTTTTTGTGAGTGCATATTGCAATCTTTACTCTGATTTTATTGATAATCGCTAGTCATATAAGGTTCAGTATGGAGGATGATAAGCATATGTATCTTACATATATGATACATATTGGTATCATCCTATCAGCATTCGGCCTGTATTTCAACAATGAGAGTGTCATTGATATAATATTTCAAACAAGCTGATGGAAGCTGTGGAAGCTGGCGGGTTCGGGGGTCAACGTGTGGATTGTTAGGTGGATTCAGGAGTGGTTGAAGAATCGGTTCGCGTTGGTCAGAGTGGATGGAATCAGAGGGAAGCCAGATTGTTCCGTCAGGGACTGCCTAAACATTCTGTGCTGGCGCCTCTCCTCTTTTTGGTGTATATTAATAACCTGGTGGAGAGGCCTCGTGAGAGGGTGGAGGTAAGCACCTTCGCGGATGATCTGGCGGTGTGGGCGCCGAGGAAGTCGGTGAGGAAGAGAGGACGAAGCTGCAGTGGGCTGCGAGGGTGGTGGGGGATGGGCTCAGGAGTCGGTCGTGAAGGCATCCGTGGAGAAATGCTCTGGTACGTTGATCTCCATTTACAGGAAGGATGAGGGAATGGAGAGTGATGTACAGTGGGAGGGAACAGAGGATTGAGAAGTCGCCCTGTTTCGTGGAGGTCACCTATGACGTGGGGTTTGCCTTCAGGGAACAGGTTTTGACAAGGTGGTGAGGAGGGCACGGTCGGGCACCAGGTTGGTCAGCTACCTTTACCGGGAAGGAGTGGGGTTGGAGTTGCTGAAGGTGACCTGCCTGGCTCCAGTAAGGTCAGTCCTCCTCTACGCTTCGGTGGCTTGGGGGCCGTGGGTCTCCGCGGGGAACTGGAAGAGGATGATCCAGCTTCAGTGAAGCGTCGCCATGACTGGAGGTCACAGCCGAGGGACTTGTGGGAGCGAGTGGCCCCGGAGGGGTAGCGCGAGTTCGCACTGCATTCGGGAGGCTCCGACAAGGGGATGGGAGGGAGTCGTTTGGTGGGACAGTGGAGAGAGGGGATGCGGGTCGGCGGGCAGGGGAGAAACCAGTGGAGAGGCTAAGAGGTATGGGCGGTGTGGACCCTGCGGTGTACACGGATGAGTCGGTAGAGGAGGGGCTGGAAGAAGGCGGAGCAGAGCAGTGGGTGCACGAAGGTATGACGGCTGAATCGACCGCATTGTGGAGTCCCATTGGTTGAGAATGGCCCGGTAAAGGACGGGCACTCCGGTGGCTACCGGAAGACTGTAGGGGTTGGGTTGAAGACTGAAGGCTGTAAGGGTTGGGGGAAGTGGATGAGGAGGGGCCACATTATGGAATGTGTGGCGCGGGAAGGTATGAGAGTCAGTTTGGGGTTGGTTTGGAAAGTGCATGCAGGCTGGTAATGATGTTTCGTTCCTTTGTTCGAGACCTCCGGAAGCGTTGGTGTACTGAAAATGATGGAGGCGAGTGAGGCTGCGGCTGCAAGCGTCAGACAACGACAACAACAGCGTCAGCAGCGAAAACAGCAACAACATCTACAATGGCAACTAATATATCATCACAGCAACAGAAGAATAATTTGTCATAACTGCGGGAAGCCGGGACATCATGATGAATTACGAATTTATTTAATGTGGCGTTATGCCAATGGCTTCAAGACCGCAGTACAAAAATGACAAATGTTAAATGCGCGATAAAACCAGCTATAGAAATTAAAGTCACATTATTACAAGCTAAAAGCCGCAAAGGTTTTATACGAGTAGGATTGGAGTGCCATACCGGTTTCAAATGCCGAGGCATCCATCATTAGCGGCGATAAATTAACAAACGGACAGGATTAACATACAATTTTGGACATGAAATCGATGATGAACACTATCAAAAATCAGATCCAGAGAGTCACAAGGCAAGGGCATAAATTAAAATTGACAGGATTTTCTGTCCGTTGACTTAGACAAGCCAATTCGATTTCTGTGCTTGCTGACAGACATTTCTCCGTCAATTTTAATACGTGGCTGATTCGATTTCTATGTCAACTGACCGAAAATCCTGTCAATTTTAATTTATCTTCTTGCCTTGTGACTGTCCGGATCTGATTTTTAATTGTGTCATCGATTTCATGTCCAAAATTGTATGTAATCCTGTCCGTTTTTTCGATTTATCGCCGCTGATGATGGATACGTCGGCATTTGAAACCGGCATGGCAATAAAACTTACTCGTGCAAAAAATAAAAGTCTCTTGCTGCTGTTTTGAAGGTCTTCAGAGATGTGGTCTCCTGGTCTGTGGATGGTAGTATGTTCCAGTTGCGACATGCCGCGCAGGAGAAAAGTCTACTCGCAATCGCTTTCACGGGCAATGGTATTTTTGGTCATCACTTATTCGTAACCTACCTGTTCTAGGAGGCTGAAGTGAAATAAATCTGATAACTGCAGCAGAAAATATTTGTATGTCTTTTGAAATACTTTGTCATTGAATATACTTGAATCTTTTTCTGGAAAATTGCGGCATCAGTGAATGCAATTTCTTTAAACTGAAATGATGAACTTATGCAACACAATGAGGATTGCATAATTGGCTGTCATGAACTGTCATGACAAGATGAATCAACTCAACTGTGGTAAATCATTTATTCCTCAGAAAATTTCATTTTCATCTCACGTCCATTTCTATTAAACATAGCAATTATCGGGTGGGGAAGCACTAGATTGGAATAGACCATGATTCAGATGATTTGAAAGCGTTAAAGGCAACAGAAGATTGAACAGCATTTCATGATTGTCAGCATAATCATAAAGAATTTCGATGT
Source organism: Prostheceraeus crozeri (assembly GCA_907163375.1). Taxonomy (NCBI): domain Eukaryota; kingdom Metazoa; phylum Platyhelminthes; order Polycladida; family Euryleptidae; genus Prostheceraeus; species Prostheceraeus crozeri. The sequence continues at coordinate 109,758 of CAJQUW010010982.1, forward strand.
CTGCGAAGATAGAAGTGGACAAGTGGACTTTCACTAATTAGTTTAGTTGATATCCCAAACTTTATAAAATAGAATAATTACAAGCTATTAATAGAAAGCAGCAAAATTTTTTAATAAATGAGCAATCTTGCCACTGGAAAGAATTTCATGTTATCAATGCCTACAGTGAGCTCCACAATTTAAGTAGTTTGACATTCTAGCTAGTGACAAATAGAATCTTGTTATATTTTCATTTGGAACTCAAAATCATCTGATGAATATAGCAGGCAGTTGTGACTATTGTTTGATCGGAGGGCATTGCAGCCGCAGGTACTTGTAGGTTTTATCCCCCCCCCACTCCTTCAAAATTCGATAAATCATGTTATACTAAACTGATCGCTATGAAACTTGAGGAGTGTTTAGCTATGGATATTTTCTCTCTACAAACCAAATTTCATTCAAATCGGATATATAGTTGCTTCGCTACAGTCGATAACGTAGAATATGCCAATCCTCTAACTCGATCGTCGGCGCATATACGCACATATATGTGACTCATTGCCTAGGGGCAACACACACGGTCGCTGCACCTGTCTCATTGTCACTTCGATCAAGGATGAACTTGTTGAGAAGACTTCCGTTGAATTTCTGCAAACGCACTGAATTATACATTCTGCAAGACAGTGTGACAACAATCACGATATGTCATTGAGTTTCTCGACTCATATTCGATGGCGATGCAGGATTCGCGGCTGTCGCCAGGAGAAAGGAGTTCGCGTCGGTACCTGGCTCGATTGGGGGATAAAACCTACAAGTACCCATGATTTATCGAATTTTGAAGGAGTGGGGGATACAACCTACAAGTACCCAGCCGCAGACATTATGTTTCGGCCTACAAGGGCTACAAGCCTTATAGTGTGAGACGCAGCGTCTAGGACTGTATTTGTATCTTTGTGCTGAAATGCTTCAAGTTTGAGGACATCTTTCTATTCTATGCCAAATCGAACTGATACTCTGAAATCGTGATGATTTATAACTGGTAGAGTAGCAGACGATTATAATATAGTATAACTGCTTTTAAGACGCTTTCATGTGATAACAGACCAAAACAAATTGTTTATCAAAGTCGTCTACAATCAACTTTTGAAAAATGAAATTCAAATTTACAGCTTTCTATAGACACGAGATGACCGAACTGGTAAAAACGGATGCCACCATTGAAACGAAAATGCATCAATTATGTTGTATGGAAATAATGGAGACGATGGAAGCACAATGACTCCAAACTCCGACGTGGGGTTCTCCGGGAGCCATCCCAAGATTTTAGAGCTCAAATCCGCTCTGGGAAAATAGGGTAACATGCATCGCACTTTATAAAACATCTGCGGTCGCAAGTGATGTTAACGCTACTTTTTTCAGAGGGATAAATGTCTTTTATGATTCTGTTTTTACATGTACGAGCGGTATCTCAAAAATAACGAGAATTTTGCTTTACCCTTTGATCGAAAAAATGCAAATGAACCGAAATTGCCACAAGTTAGTCATAACAATCAAACTGAAATGTGGGAAAATTCTCAGCTCAATCGGTGCATGCGCGCGTAAATCATGACTTCTCAAAAATTTCTTAAATCCAATTCTAAAATACGATTTTCATCAAGATTGACATCAAATTCATCAAATTCATCGACATTCGCCTTTCAGCTCGATGCAGGTCTTGTAGCGCTGCAGCATTTTGTCCACCCCATCCCCCAAAAACTTTGCCGAAAAAGTGCGCAGCTCATCGTTGGCCGCGGCGATGACCTCGTCACGACTGCTGAAGAAACGACCTTTCATTGAATTTTCCATCGTCCCCAGCAGTTGGAAGTCGGTAATGGTGAGGTCCGCTGAATGCGACGGATGGTTGGGCAGGCGAGACCCAAGCTCCTGCACTTTTTCACGGTGGCAGCCTGGGGAAACCACAAGCGGCAGCGTGTTCAATGTGCCACGGAGAAGTTGGCAGTGTGGCAGCAAAGTGGTGACATGGAGTTTAGACGCCTGCTCATCACGATAGACGAGACGACGTTGCCAATGTTTAACATTCTCACCAAACAACAATCAATACAGTGGAAGCTCAAAGGACTGCCATCGTGGGGTCCCAGGCTGCCACCGTGAAAAAAAGTGCAGGAGCTTGGGTATCGCCTGCTTAACAATCTGTCGTATTCACTTGATCTCGTCATTGCTGATTTCCAACTGCTCGGGACGATGGAAAAGCCAATGCGACGTCGTGTCTTCAGAAGTCGTGACGAGGTCATCGCCGCGGCCAACGATACGCTCCGCACTTTTCCGGCAAAGTTTTGGGAGGAAGGGGTGGACAAAATGCTACAGCTCTACAAGACCTGCATCGAACTGAAAGGCGAATACGTGGAGAGCGCCAAAGAGGAGGTCGACTGTTTGTCGAGCGAGTCATGTGATTAAATGATACACAAAACAGATTGTGTCATTCGTTTCTGTTTTATAAATCAAAAAATATTCTTGCTGAAAATCGTATTTTAGAATTGGATTTAATGATTTTTAAAAAGTCATGATTTACGCGCGTATGCACCGATTTCGCTGAGAATTTTCCCTCATGTCAGTTTGATTGCCATGATTAACTTTGGAAATTTCGGTTCATTTGCATTATTCAATCAAAAGTTGTAGCAAAATTCTCGTTATTTTGAGACAAAAAATGATACAAATGCGGGATTATTAGTGTACATAGATAGGAAGTAGGCTTGTCTATTTCTCAATAATAAACTTTTGCAGGCTGTGATTCGAAAAGTTAGACCAACTTCATGGAAACGAAAGTACCTGTTATGCTTTATTATCACACTTCTGCAATTATTTATTGTTTATTGATCATTATTTATTGCGATATAATTCTGACAGTTTTCACCAGTTATAAATAATAAATAAATAAAAAGCTAAAGATATGTTGAACTGCAATCAGGGGCCAGTAGCTCACAATTATATTTTAGCCGCACATTATTCGTTTTTTGGGTAAAATGACTATTTTTCCCCAAAATGTCGCATTTTTTCAATTACATCAATTTTCATTTATATAACTGCTTATCAAGTGAATGCAAAAAAGGAATCCAATGTATGCAAATTAACTCATTAAGTGACCTTTGGAAAATTCGACAGCAATTCACTTAAAGTAATTAGCGGCAGAGGATTTGATCCTGCCGATTGACACAGTTTCCTGATGGAGCACAGGTCTAGTTACCCTGGGGTCGTGGGTTCATATCCTGCCAGCCTCACATCCTTTGCTTGGCAATTTGATCTAATCTATCGCTTATTTCATTGTTAACTATTGGACTATGCATCGCCAGCACCTATTGAAGCATCTCGTCGTCATCTATACGTTGACTTCGCATAGTGCACGGAATTCAATTCATTTGTCCATAGCTTCAAAGCTGAAATGCACACTATTAAACATTGCCTGCAAGTTGTTTAGGTCAGCTGAGAACAATAGGAATCATCCTCAACATTTCATCATTTCTCACCAACTGGCTACAAGTGGACAGTTTACTTCATCAATCTCCCGAGAACTTCCAGACGACAGCTTCAATTTCAAGTTAATGTTGCCAGATTCCTGAATGTTTTTTGGTCTTAAGTGCATTTTAGTTAGTACATCTTGTATATTTATCAATCGATTACGTTGTGTCATGAGAAGTGTACGCTGCTCTTACTGGGCGCGGCTCATTACTTGAAAATATACGCATATTCCTAAAAAAATGGGTCATAGATATAATTGGGCCTACAACATACTGTGCCTGTAATTGGAAAGCGCCGCTTGTCAGACAGTTTTCGTTTTTGATCCAGCAAGTATACATTTTGCAAAGTAAATTTGTGTATTGATGAACCGATATTGAGCGATCTTTCATGAAGATTTCATGATTTTGGGTACCTCTTTAAAGCTGTTTGCCTTCTTCGTCTATAGAAATGGAGCTCTAGCTTGTTTAGATAATCTTGTTTTGTTTAAATCAACATTCGCCAGACGATCAGCGGAACAATAATAATGAGAATGAAACGCGATGAAAGCATTCTAAACAATCTCAGCTTTTCTTTCGTGACTGCATCTTCATTGAGATTTTACTTCAATGTCTAGTTTCAATGGCCACTTCAAAATAGTTAAAATCAAGCAGAAAATACTTGCACTTTTCTCCAATGCCTCACTCTTGATAAATAGAAATTTAATGAAATCAAAAGTTAAAGTGTGCGTGCAGCCCATGGGCACATAAGTAAACAAAACCATTTGGTCAATAACTTTGTGCTTCAGCAGAAGTTCGTTAAAAACGAAAAGATCGAATCACAAAATGACAACTGTACAAAAAAGGAAACTTTAAGAACTCTGTCGTTTAAAACAAAGCAATAAATATGTTAACCGGCCATGAACACTGAAAATAATAGAACAAAAAACTTTTAATAAATCGTTTTGCGACAAGAATCTTAATCTGCTGCCTGCTTCAGTAATTTGATTTTTGTAAAGATCTCAATCGACGCCTATAGTCCGGGAGCTACTGACACTTTCTTCCCAAATTCGCGTACAAAGGGCTTAATAGCATGGATTTGTAGATCTTGAAACGCTCAATACAAAAATCAAATTCTTCTGTGTCACAGCCGGTCGCTTTCGGTTATAGGTAAGGTTAAAGGATTCCAATTGGAATCCAATGGTAAAATTACAGAAATGTCTATGGATTTTGAAAGACTTAGCAATTTTTATACATTTTCTGTTGCAGAAAAGAAACTACTTATCACAATGCCATGAAATTTGAAATATGATTGAGTTCAGAACATCAACTTCGATATAAAAGTTGAAGTGAGTCACATGATTCAGTATTTGATGTCTGAGAGCCTCTACAAAATGAGTAAAATCGCCAAAATCGAAGGTGATGTTCTGAACTCAATCATGTTTCAAATTTCATGGCATTGTGATAAATAGTTTCTTTTCTGCAACAGAAAATGTACGAAAATTGAAAGTGTTTCACAACCTATAGATATTTCTTGAATTTTACCATTGGATTCCAATGGGAATCCTTCAACCTTACCTATAACCGAAAGCAACCGGCTGTGACACAGAAGAATTTGATTTTTGTATTGAGCGTTTCAAGATCTACAAATCCATGCTATTAAGCCCTTTGTGCGCGAATTTGGGAAGAAAGTGTCAGTAGCTCCCAGACTGTATACGACGGCGGCCTCGGAAATTTATTTTTATAAAGATCTATGTAGCAATCGACGCCTGAAATTGCCATCAACATCAGCTGTTGTCCATTCAAAAGAGAATAGTCGGATTTCTATGATCTTAACTATCTGTACAATGCGTGTCTGAGTGTCAAAAATCGCGATCAGACTTTCACAGATTATGTGGGTACTGTTCGTGACATTCGTAGGGTTCAGAATCTTGGAGTATCTTGGAGAATCTTGGAGAACACATAATGTAATTGCATGCCGAAAGCACACTATCACATGTTGAGTCCGCTATTGGCAGCTTATTATAGAGAAAAGACAGTGAAGTCAGAACGCTTATTTTTCAAAATTTAAAACACGTTGATTATCACAGTAAATATAAATTACAATGAGCCTGACTATTTGTAATGATATCTATTTACAATTTCAAAAAAGAAACTGAAATACTGGACGATGAGATGAAAATAATGAGTCAATGTGGAAGGAGAGGCATAATCGCTCATCATTGGATATGTCGATGTCTAATAGTAACTAGAAGATGTCACTTGAATGACACAAGCGGCAAAATGAAGTTTATATGTGCTATATTAAATTATCAAGTTAGTGAACACCTTTTCTAGCCGATTTGTTTTAATTATTTATTGAACATGCTGTCCGAAGCAGCATTATCATTTATCATCATTACATAGTTTAAAGAAATTATAATGTAATTCAAGTTCAACTTATCTGTAAATATGAGGAAAGTCTTGCTCATTTTTTCTCACCTCATTGCTTATGTGGAGACGAATTGCACGGTTTCAGCACGCTGTCATACATTGGCACTTTGATTACCCATCTAGAAAATTAAGCACAAAGAGTGCTTCAATTTATTCATTTCATCAATACTGTCATTCAATCTGAAACAGTAGTAAATTGTTTATCTGAAGTTGATTAGAATGGAAATTGATCCGGGGTCTCGACACAACCATGGGAACCAAGTTGCAGCAAGAATAATCAATGAGAGGCGTGCGATATTTGAACAACGATTGCGTATAACTTGACACCTAACTTCCATTCTAGAGATAGTTATTGTTATCAATTTCTATGGAATTACCAATAGGTAGAGCACTAATTTATCGTCTTCAAAGCGTGTTCCTTAATGAAATTAGGCTACGTAAATTCGACGACTGTGCTTTGCAGTTGAGCGTTTTAGACAATAGAGAATGTCCACAAGTGTTTCAGAATAACTCTCGAGAATTAACCATTGCAAATAGCAATTGTTGTAGAGCACATTCTAGTCTAACTACATGTACATGTAGCTTATACCGGCTCAAACAAAGCGAGAAGTCGGATTTCTATGGTCATTGTGATCCACCTGTTAACAGCAGTATTGCATCTTTCAGTTTCAGTTTATCACATGCCAATCGATGCTAAAAACCAAGTTTCTCTTCACACAAACTGTCATACAAGGGGGTTGTCATGCATGGATTGAAACAAAGTTCTAACATCTCTTCCGTGCACTGCATGCGGTTCGAGACTAAAAAGTCTCTGACAATTGCTAGAGATTTGTTAGACACCAACAATTTACTACCTAACACTGTTTCTGTGCGGTCACCCATCACATAAATTTATAACAATAAAACCTCTGGAATGGAAGCAAAGTCTCATATAATACACAACAGTTGCACAAAATCCGCACGCATTTTCACTTACATACACCTGTCAACGGCTGTATCATTGGGTGAGAATTAGTTACATATGCAAGTCTAAGCTTTTCATTGGTGGCTCATTCACCAACTTAGTTCTCCCGGTGCCTAGACCTTGAGTCAATTTCCATTCTATATACAGTCAATTTCAGATAAACAATGTTTCTATGTCGCCCATGATAATAATACAGTCCGTTTCATAAAAAGTGGATCATCCTAAAATTTGACTAAATAAAACATAAGTATGATACAGAAAGCATTTTTCATGTTATTTCATGTCCCTAATATATTTAAATGTCCTTATATAATCTGATAAGCTATGATACAGTAACGGTTCTTAAGAACTAATATTTTGTGGCCCTACCCTTATTGTCAATGACATTACCAATTCGTCTAGGCATTGATTCGATGATATCGTTGATTTTTGACTGATCTAACTTTCTCCACTCATTTTTTAACAGTGACGTAAGTTGTGATACGCCACCTGTAGGTAGCAGTGAACGACGAACGTTGCGTTTTAGAATACTCCATACATTTTCTATGGGATTCAGATCAGGAGAACGAGCTGGCCAAGATAATGTTCTAAGCCCTAATTGAGACTTGCATAAGTTGACACTACTACTCCTGTGACACGTAGCATTATCATCCATAAATAACCAAGTCGATGGATCACCAAGTTGATCTGTCATTTGGCCAATGTTCATTCGTAAAACATTCACATAGCGTTCAGAATTCATGGTTCCTTGCTGTATGTGAAGTTCAGAGCGGCCATTGGTCCAAATGCCAGCCCAAAGCAGTAGAGTCGCACCACCTTGTACCCCGTGACGATGTAAATGTCTCGGAATTTCCTGATCAGATTTTATCCATAATCTCAATCGACCATCGCTATCCTTCAGATGGACTGATGCCTCATCAGACCAGACAACCCGATCCCATTGATTTCGCCATTGACAATGACTCATTGCCCATCTGAAACGTCTTTTTGTATGCTGATCTGATAATTCGATCTGAGAGGGCCTCTTACAGCTCTTGAAATTCGACTCAATAAGTCTTCTACGAATAGTGGACTTAGAAATAGACGAGTCTAGTGCAGCCATCTCAGTTAACGAGAGACTTGGATCAACTTTAACAAATCTCAAAATTAGGCGGTCTCTACGTTTGGATGTTTTGCGTGGACGGCGAGAGCCCTCTTTACGACAGAGTCGAAAATCATCATTATGCCATCGATGCACATTTGTGTAAGGGACATTTAGTCGCTTGCTTGTAGCTCGCAAAGAAAACCCTAGTTCTAGCAAGGCTGACACTTTGCCTTTTGTGAATGCGATCTCGTTATTGTTCATTTGTGCTTTGTATTGTTTTCAACCGGTAAGAGATAGATTTCTAGCTGAAAGCAATCAGGAGTGCTGTCAACACCACCGCAACGAAGTCAGGAAGCTATGGAACATGAAGTCCAGTTAATCACATGTAGCAGTTACATTATTGTTGATGAATAATGGCGCTATACTGGCTCTGATAGACCGATTTTCTTTATTTTTGTTTTGCTTGATAGCTTTTGGCTTGTAGAACAACATATTACATAACAAAGGAAACAAATGTAATTTTATAGGAGTGAGGTATGATTTTGTGTAACATTGCTAAATGAAGATCAAATTTTCTACTACTTTTTTTATCTATAACAGGAAAACAACTCAATATTCATACTTGAGATTTCCAACAATGATATAAGTAAGCACAACTGACATATATCTCAAATTTCAGAGAAATTCGTTCAAGTTTGGCGGAGTTAGACAAAGTTGAAGTTAAGGTGATGTTTAAGGGTGATCCATTTTTTATGAAACAATCTGTAATAATAATCAATGTCGTATATTTGAGGGAAATACAGTCTCAATAATAAAAATCGTGAGATAATCAAAATGTAACCTTGGCAAAGTAGTCAAGTGAAGAAAAATACTTTAACAGATGGTCACAGAAAGCCACTATTTGGAAGTCTACACATACTTGGAAGGAATTGTATTTTTCTCAAGGCAAGACACACTTTGGGATACGAAATTTGCCAGAAAAAGGAAGCCCTTATGGTTTGAAATGATGGAGCGGATGTTCAGGATCACTAAGTAGCTGTGAGAATAGATGCCAAGTTAGTTCGCAGGTAGTTTAGAGGCAGAAAGTTATCACATAAACAGCTTGAAGTACCACATTTGTACCACATCAAATAGATCACAATATTTTTCATGCCCAGAAATCAATGATGGAGCACAATACACGAGGATATTTCGGATGATGGAGTTGTAGATGGCTACCAAGGATTCAGTACTCATAAAAAGCTTCGATTGTCTCAGCGCACCAAGTCTGGTGAAGCCTTTTTCGCAATATTACCACAATGTGTAGACCACTTCAAACACTCATCGAACGTTACACCTGACAACTTGAGTTCGGATTTCACATGGATGTAAGGGATAGCAAATTGTTGAATTTCAGCCTGGTGCTTCGTCGTTAAAAATATCTGGCTACTTTTATCAACATTGAGCTTCTTGCTGTTAGCATTAATCCATTTACTAACTTGACCGAATGATAGCAAAAAAGAACTGCCGATTGAGCCGTTTTTGGTAATGCCACAAATAGTTATGTCATCCGTATATTTGACAAGCATGTTTGCTAGGGCACATAGGAGGAACATAGAGCGGGCCTGCTTTCGGTCTAGGTGTGATATCAGCTTTCTTCCATATATAAGGCATGTCAGCAAACTCAAGACATTCATTGTACGGAATGTACAATGAGGAGATAAACGAAGCAAATTTAATCCGAGCAATCGGTGGTATCATATCAGCAGTGATACTTCTTCTCAGATTTACAGCAAGTAGTCCGGCGGTTTCTTTTTGGGAGAAATAGAACGGTATCGCACAAAACAAAGGCTTAATCTTATAGGAAAAATCACCTGCGGAATTCATATTCGATGCATATTGAAAATTCAATTTCTCCAATGTCCCACTCACATTCTGTGACACAGATGAGTTAAGAAGCCAATCTTTATCATCTTTATTTGAGCTGGTTGCCTTCTTAAAAATGCTCCAAGTGGATCCATTCTGACTACTCATCCGTTTTCCCCATTCAATTCTGGCAACAGATATCTCCTTTTGTACCTTTTCACAATAATGTCTATAGGGCCCAATTTTTATCGCGATGTGCATTGTAATACTTATTGATTAAAACTTTAATTATATTAGTAATCCAAGGTTTGTCTTTTGATGTCTAATGGATATGGTCACACGGTAGCAATGAAAGGACATACCACAGATGTGAATAAAAGAAGTCACATGCATCATCAAGGGAGAAATGCTTTACATCATCATCCCAGTCAATAGAATTGAAATGATACTGACAATAAATTCGAATATTGGATTCACGGAAATCCATCACTTTGCATAAAGTATTTAATCTAGTACAATTCAAATACTTGGACCTCAAATATAATGTCTTATGGTCACTACAACTAACAGGATACTCGATCTTATACCAAAAATTCACAAAGCTAGCAGGTACAAAGATGACATCTAAAATAGAATGATAGCGTGTCGGCTCAGTAACAATATTCATCAATGTCTCAAATGCATAAATAGTAACTTTATTGAAATCACCGCAAAGGATAATAGAGATAGGAGAAACAATCTGGCACATTGCATCATCAATAATATCTGTAACATAATTGCATGCAGCTACTACAGAGCTATTGTTCAGTTTGGATCCCATTGGAAAATATAAAGTGACTATAAAACACCGAAAACTCTTAGATGTTTATGTAAAATCGATAATTCAACATCAGGATTACGCGAATTACTTGCTGTTACTTTCACAATATATACTGATTTAATCCATACGACAATTCCACCAGCCTTGCGATCGGCACGGAACACACTGAAATTAGGCAATGATATCAACCATTAGCTATAGTAGCATCCAGCCAACTTTCTGTAACGCACAAAAAGTCAAAATCGTGATCTGAATTTAAAACAAACATTTAAATTTAAAACAAAAGATGCTGTAAAGGATTCTCCCTCTCAAACTCTATGTCATTCAGAATGAGCAAGCCTTTTTCACATCAATTTTTGAATCAGGATCCTTATTCCTCAATTCCTTCACTCGTAACCGAATTCGGTGAAATTCCTTCCTATCAGGGAAAGTGAGCTAAGGATATATGAAAATCGGTGGCGTCGCGTGCTCCCAGACCATAGGCCTTCACTCGGCATTGGAATACTATTTCTATACCAGGCATTTTTTATGTCACAATATTAATTTTCATAAAAGTTGAATTTTTGGATAACAATTTTTCGAACATTTTTTAATGCCAAGTGAATGTGCACATGAGAAGTGATTGCTCATGTCTCTTAACCGCCTTACTCAAGGAACTGATTACTATATCCCCTCTCTGTCCAGACCACATTTTCTCGAGAAAAAAGGAGGCAAGGTCAACAGTTTCTTGCGTTTCTCATGGCCGGTCAGCCGCTCACATGTTTGAAATTTTGATGCATTAAAATGTCTTGTGTATTTCTTATTTCTTTCTCTGTATGTGAGTATTTTCAGTTTATATATCAGGTGTTGGCCTACCTTGCTTGAGGACTGTCATCTTTTCAGTATATTCCCTTCGGACGAAAAGGCGTGGTTATGATCTCATTTGCAATACTAAACATAGTGTCACATCAATCACGTAAAAACAAATTATGGAATTCTACCGAATCTGGGTGTTCGAGTCAGATGCATTACATTGCATTCATTGGAGAACACTCATCATCTGATCGCAGTCTTGTCTGAACAAAAGCCATCTGCTATTGTTGACGTAGTGGCCTCTCTGACATAAAGCGAATCCAGGAACAATTGAGTTGCGCTTCCCTTACTGTATTTAGATACTGCGCCCCGATCAAGAATCGTGTAGAATTTCATTGCAAAAGTTGGAGAAAGCAAAGCATCATGTGTATCAGAAAAGCCAATATTGGCGCGGGCGCGTGCGCTTACTGCCTCGAACGCACACAACTCTCTTTCGTTCTGTCTGAATATCAATGCTCCGTCTGAAGACACGACCAGCTTGTGTGTCTAATTGTTCGAAGAAAACAGCTGTGATTCGAGCACGTGCTGCAAAACTGTTCAATGAGGTTGAGCCTCTGACTTTGAGACGGAAAGGTGTGCACAGCTGTCACGAGAAGCTATCGAATTTAAATGAATGATAACACTTTTCATTTTTGTAATTGTTGGAAAATTATTTTTCAGGATGCGGCGAAGGCCTTACAGGTACGGAGAAGACGCCACTGATGAAAATAACCTTGGGTTTATTCTGTCGATCAATCTTTCCAAAATTCTCAAGCACTTTCCTCTTTCCTTATTTTGTTTTCATGACCACCCTGGTCAACCGAAGCTGACTGGCTTTTGGCCTGCCGATTCTCTCAACTCGATGTATCATTTCAGTGTAAAACAAGGGACGTAACAAAGACTCAGCTTTGAGAAAAACATTATCATTGTGCTCTTTGATAATACTTTCGATAATTAAATTTGTCTGCATTCCTCTTCTCATTTCACCTAGTTTCATCTTCTCATTGTCAACAACAAGTTTTTTCAAAATGGAAATATCTTTTTCTTGTTCAATGAATGTTTCCTTAAATAGAAACAATTCATCTTTAATTGTCTTCTGAATCTAGACAGAAATGCAATTCATGAATTTCAAAAAGAGAAGCTTTTATTTTCTCCAATTATATGGCAGCTCGAACTTCTAGGCGAATAAGATCTGCCATCGAATATCAGACTCACTGATATTGTCACTACTTTGATTCTTCATCTTTCTTGGCATCGAACATATTTCTCTCTTTACAACAAAATTCCGTCAAAATTGGATAAATGATTTTAATGCACCAATCCAGATTAGAACCAATCTCAGATTCAGCTTCAGAACACTCTTTGGCCGATAGACCACGATCACTTAACAGTCCACGAGCGTGTAAACAGATATTTGTCTCTGAAAAATACCAGAAATGCTATAGCGCCCGCGAAGGTCAGATATCAGTGCTTGCACTCATGCTAAACAACCATGTGTAAATGGAATTCACTGACGAAGAGTATCTTGAATGAAAAAATCACAAATCGGGCAATTCCGCTTAGTCGATCAAGATTCAAGCACAGATATAAGGATATTTCAACAGATGATGTTACGTCGAACACAATGATATAAAATCCAACAGTGAATATGCTCAATAAGATAGTGAGAAAAATAAAACACTCGATGCGACGCGAGACAGAGATAGATGCGACCAGCACAGCGCTTGCCCGCATGCATTGTCAGATTACACGCGCAGACGAATGAAATGTGTTTGTTCACTTGTAGCAACCAAGGCCTGGCTGACAAGTAAGCTAGGTAGAGTAGCAACTCAGCATTTACTACTCGTAAATCCCCCAATGTGTATACATTTTCGATTTCATCAAATGAACTTGAGGGACTTGTAGTATAATGCAGTTCATGAGGTTTCCTTGATCATCGGCTTAATTTCCACTTAGTTAAGATGCTAGTATGCAAATATTCATTCCTTTTGATATCCATTTTTTTCATATTACTTATAAAGCGACTTCATGTCAATGGTATATAAATTTGCAAAAATTTAACTTTTTAAAAACTGCTCAAATAATTTTTTAGAACGCAGGAACGTAAACTCCGTAAAAGGCTGAATCTTCTCATACAAAAAGTTTCACTGTATACAGACACTTCTTTGAGTCGACACTCTGCCTGCTACATAGCCTACTTACTCAAATGGTTACATGTGCAAGTCCAAGCTTTTCATTGGTGGTTCATGCCCAAACTTAATTCCCCCGGCGGTGCCTAGACCTTGAGTCAATTCCCAATCTATACAGTCAACCTCAGATAAACAATCTATTTCTATGTCGCCCATGAATAAAGAGGCGAGCATTACACGCGCATTACCGCCAGATTACACGCGCAGACGAATGACCAAGTCCTGACTGACGAACAGGCATCAAAATATCGTTGCTAGCAGCAACATTTTCATCTAAAAATTGGTTTCAAATTTATAACATAGATGTTGCAGTTTTGCGTCTCCTGTTGTACAACAAACAATATTAAATATACATACATACATACATATATATATATATATATATATATTTATTTATATATTATATTTCACTCGTCATCAAATGGGCTCGCTCTCATCTTGGTCGAAAACTTAATGATCGTGAACTGGACGAAGCTTTGTCTTTGATTATGGAGACTCAACTGCTATCCGTCGAGCCTGTAAGTGATACCTGTGCTGCTGAACAATCACGTGTGATTTTTTCGGACCCGGTGCGTTCCTCTGCTCCAGAATCTGCCCGTGTTACAAATACCAGCTCAACGCAGACTGCGGTCGAATTTCCTGTGACTACCTCATCGTCAACACAGTCTTCTGATCCATCATTTGCGCCTTTGGATGTTGCAACACAAACCGCTGCGAGTGTTGATGTGGATCGTCCCTCTGAAGCTTCCAGCAATCCTGTTCCTGAAGTGATTAAAACTATGACGTTTTCTTCTTTTCAATCAGTGGAGCTTGATACGCATGCTCAGTCTACATCAGGTGTGTCTTGTACTTACCAGCGGCGGGCATTTATTGAAAGCAAACTGCCCGGCGTCAACGTCACCGATTCTTTAAATGGTGTGCTCCATGGTTCACCTCAAGAAGCTTCTGAGTTCTTGATTTCCCCTAAATCTGTTGTGATCTTCGGCGATGACATCATTCATGACTTTGAACACGACGATCTCACCATCCTTTCTTCTAGTAAAGGTCGTCTTAGTTTTTATAAGAATGTAACTCAAAGTATGAGAAATGTACACAAAAACGTTACACATTTCATTGTCTGCTTATCGTTATTGGATATAAAGAATAAATCCATGACAAACTTGACTGTTTTGCGTACTATTAATGTATATAATGCCAAGCGACTTTTTCCTAATGCACACAATAGGTATTGTACCATTTTGCATTCCGCTTGATGCTAATGATGAAATCAAGTCCAATGTCGCAGAATTCGGGCAACTCATTGCTGACCGTAGTAAGCCTGCTGGTCCTACAATCCTTTCATTGTCAAATGTAGCAAGTGAATACAACAGAGATGCAGATGTTTCTCGTGAGCGTATTTTCCCCACATTGTCGAATTTTTTGTCGAAATTGTAGCTAAATCTTTTTCCAGCTGTTTGCCCGTTCATATTCAGGATACAATAACTTCTTGTGTACTGATGCCGATTTTTCAACTAATGATATGACCGGCTCACTTTTAAGGAAAACAGGGAAGTTCATTCCTACTCCTGTTCATAAGAATTGTCACATCAAGGTCTTGGCTGGTGTTGATGATTATTTACGTAAAATCCAATGGCGTTTTGTTTTTGCCAATACGTCTTCTAACAGCAATTGTCGCTTTACTTCTAAATCTAATCGTTATCCTCCTCGTGATCTAATCCCGATATCCATTTTAAATGATTGTAAGAGGATTCGATGTGCAGTAATTTCTATGCTTCGAAACTGCAAAAGTTGTTTTGGAAATGACAATTTATCTTTTGATGAACGATGTGAATTAAATCGTCTCATTTTATCGGATTCTGTGACTATAGCTCCTGTTGATAAAGGTAATGGTTGGCTAATTGTAGCTAATCATTATGAGGCTGAAGGCTATCGTCAATTGTGTAATAATGAATTTTATGTACCTTTGGAAAATCCCATAGATTTTCATGTTGGTCGTCGCCTGCAACATTTACTAGGTGTATTACAGAAAAAAGGTTTTTTGTCAAATCGTGAAGTAAATGCGTTAGAGCCTTCAAAGGAGGCCAGGTCACTTAAATTTCATATGTTACCGAAAATTCATAAAGATATTTGGCATTATGATTGTATGCCACCTGGTCGGCCGATTATTTCCGATACAAATAGTGTCACCCGTACCTGTTCGACTCTGTTGGAGTATTTTCTTAAGCCTTAGGCCCAGAGTGGCATATACATAACATGCTCTGTTTGTGCATTTGGTATACCCTCAAAATATGCTGTAAATACTGTAAATATAAACACATCAAATTGTACATAGGCTCTCTTGTAAATCTTGTAAAGTAATTTATCTTATTATTTGTAAAAAGTGTAATATAATGAATGTAGGCCAGACATCACAAATGGTATGTGAACGTATTTCCGAGCATATCCGAAGTATACGCTCTTTTTACACTACATCTGTATCAAAACATTTTAATGAGACATGTAGTATAAGTGATTTTTCTTTTGTGGCCCTTGAGCATTGTCCCTCAGAGAGTAAAAGGCTGAAAAAGGAAAACATATGGATAAAGCGCCTGAGCACTCTGCATCCGAATGGGTTAAATCGTGAATTAAATGCTGTTAATGATACCCATCTTGTATTGCCTTTTAGTTCATGCAGCCAACGTGCCATTCGTTATTGTCAAAAAGCGTTTTGTGACGTAAGAACTTGCCCATCGTACACCACTGAGAGAAATCTACAAAGCTTGTTGTTCAAGAAGTGAACATCTCTCTTTTTATTGCAATTTGCTGTGACTCTATATTTCAGTTTGTGTCTTGCAACGCTAAGTGCATGTGGAATTGAAAAAAAGAATAAATCTCGAAACCGGTCTTCCACAGCAAAAGCTTTTTGTCTCTTCTCACAAGGTTGGATAGTAGCTGGTGCGGCGTGGGAGCCTGGAAATACTCTTGAGTATTTTCAATAATTATATATACATATACATATATATATATATATATATATATATATATATATATATATATATATATATATATATATATACATATACATATTGTTCTACACATTCAAAATTATCTCTTTTTTAATACATATATATATATATATATATATATATATATATATATATATATATATATATATTACAAAACATAAACCTACGGAGAATCAAAACTCAAAATTAACTTAAACGTCAATCGATTTCTGCCGTCTACGACGGCTTCTCAAGGCAAACTGATGTATTATAACCAAATACAAAATATTGAAATCAATGATATCAAAGCTAACGAAGACGTACATAGTATAAAGTGTGGTAAAAATAAAAAGACTAATTTACATAGAATTCAAAGTAGGACCAAATAAGTTGATGAAATATCTTTCTTTCATCTCTCGATCTATGCGAGTGGATGTTGGCGGCAGCTGAAAGAAAGGTGCAGCAGTAAACCTCCCTTCTCCACTCGTTGAAATATGATGGCTCACTTTCAACTTAGCATATTGGCGGTTGTTGACGTGCTGTCGGTGGAGGGTTATACGGTTGCGGAATGAGTTACACGTTTGGCCTATATAAAATTGATCACATTTCGTGCAGGCTAACTTATAGATCACATTCGAAGATCGGCAGTCCATATTACTTCTTATATTGAAAGATGTCGCATTAAAAGTTATTTGTTTACCCGTAGTCAGTATAGCGCAACACTTGCAGCGGGGTTCTTCGCAACGTCGAATTCCGTAAATTGTTTTTCGATTGTTCTTCGATAGTATTGATAAAAGATTCGCCGGCTGACTATTTACTTTCATTATATTCATATTCGTGAAAGGCTGTAATACATTGATTGCACTCGACACTGGACGTACTATCTTTTCAAATATCCGGGGATTGTTAATATTGTGTTCTTGAATAAATGGTATAATAAGTTTTAATATAAAGTTTTGTATTATTAATAGCATTTGCATTTGACCTAATTTTATTTTATATATGTATATATATATATTTATCAAATCTCAACAGATGTAAACACCACCAGACATGTTTCGGCCTGTTGGGCCTCATCAGTCGTGGGTAGGTTTGAACCAGCGACGTTGGAGCTAGAGGACGTGCAAGCATACCCTCTGACCACAAGGCCACCGGACCATCTGTTGAGAGCGTGAATTAGCCAGGAAGGCACTGCTTTAACGCAGGCACGTGGAGGGCGGACTGCTCAACAGATGGTCCGGTGGCCTTGTGGTCAGAGGGTATGCTTGCACGTCCTCTAGCTCCAACGTCGCTGGTTCAAACCTACCCACGACTGATGAGGCCCAACAGGCCGAAACATGTCTGGTGGTGTTTACATCTGTTGAGATTTGATATATATATATATATATATATCAGTATGTAATCACACCCAGATGATATGAAGAAAAACTCAGTAAATAAATAAGACAGCCCGACCGATTTCTGCGACATTAGTACATCAGTACTACTAAACATTAGTACATGTTTAATTACTATGTATCCTCCCTCATTTCATTCCCCAGTCCCCTTGAGAAGTCAGCGGTAGCTGATGAAACTAGTCGGGGAATACATTTAATTTGGTAACCTCTGGTCTTCTTATCTTATTTTATCATCGCATTCGCATTGGACTTTTTCATTTACTTTTATATATATATATATATATATATATATATACATGTATATATACCAGTATGTAATCACACCCAGATGTTATAAAGAAAAACTAAGCAAATAAATAAGACAGCCCGACCGGTTTCTGCCTGTTGTAGGCTTCTCAAGGGCATATAAGGATTTATTATACAATTCGTATATCATCAAACTGAATTAAAATCATAGCATTGAAAATCCATGTAAGTATGATATCGAAATACCAAAGAAAGATAATGATATCTCTATCACTTCTAAGCTGAAAAAGGAAAAATTATAACAAACTAAGTATCCCTATTTAAGCAGGCATCAATCCTTCTGATAAAAACTTTTCTTTCTCTTCCCTATACAATTTTGTGCAGGTAGGTGGTAATTTTAGAATCGGCATGACATAGAACAATGGGTTGGAGTTGTGTGCACAGTTGAATATATGATTACTAGCATAGAGGGGCGATAGTTCTGATCCCTTATTTGTGGACGGTGCATTCGAACTCTTGCGCGCAATGAATCTCCTGTTTGGCCGATGTAAGTGGCTCTACATCCTGCACATTGCAGGGCATAAATTATGTTCCTGAATTACAGTTCATATTGGATTTGATTCGAAATTGTTTTTGTTCTCCATTTTTCTCATAATTGAATATTTTTCCGATTAACAGAGATTTACAGCACTCACATCGTTTATCATGACATTTCTGCACACCATTTATCTCCATTCGATTACGTCTTGCTATCAAATTCAATAAAGATCTCGGTTGTTGATGGCAAGGTCTTAATTTGTACCTTTTGAATTTTGAGGTTAGTTTCAAGCTTGAGAAGGATGGAGTAATAATTTCTTTAAGCACGTCAGGATTAGTCGGATTGAAAGTTTTCACATACGAAATCACGTCATCATCAATAGTTCGGTGCTCGTTAGGACGTGTTATCCTAGATTTAGAGATAGCATCACTTAATAACTTATTTGGATAACCTAGGTTTTTGAGTCTTATGCGCAATTCTTCAAATCTTTTTTGTTTAACATTTTCGTTTGATACTATTCTGATTATCCGATTCCCAAGCACATACGGAATGTTCCGTAAAACATGTCTTGGATGACCAGAATTGAACGGCACGTAGTTATGACTGTCAGTCGGCTTTGAGTATATATCTTTCTCGATCTTATTTCCATCTTTGTAAACTAATACTCGTACATATAAAAAGTTGAGTCTTTCTGAATTGATCTCTGAAGTGAATTTAATTTTTTAATCTAAAGTGTTCAGGAAAGAAAGAAACTCACTGACATCACCAAACGATTCATACCAAATGATAAAGCAATCGTCTAAGTACCGCAGCCAAGAAGAAAGAAACAGTTCATAAAATTGAGCAGGGAAAAGTTCTTGAATGAAAGTATACATTTTCTCTTCAATATATCCTAAGGCTAGCGAAGCATAGGTTGGGGCTATTTTAGTGGCCATAGCCGTACCTGAAAAATCAAATATCAAACGGAAATATCAAAGTGCATCCACGAAATGCAGTTACGGATCTGCAATGGTGACGATGTGGAAAAATTTAAAGAGCAAAAGTTGCAAAAAAGGAAGTTTGCGTATTATCAGATTTATAGAAATAACAACATTGCTAGCATATGATGAGGCTGCTCTTGAAGGGGAGGATCCTAAAATTCCTAGAAAATATTGGAGGAAACCAATAGCTTATCTTCCTGAAGAGGAACACATGTTAAGAAAATCATTATCAGTGTCTGAATAAAAAATGAAATTCAAAGATTGCGAGCAATTGCAGAAATTAAAGCTGAGTATGTTGCTAACCTAGATAAAGATGTAGAAAATTATTTCAGAACTATGTTTAGTAATGAAGTAGCAGCAGAGAAGCTACGAGCATGGAAAACTGAAACGGTGAGAGAACTTTTGAGTCACTCGGTATGTGAAGAAAAGAGCAAATTCTTTTCTTCTGATAAACATATGATTTCTATAAATTCAGGATTATTTAAAATTCCTCAATCTCGAAATGATGAATCAGTGAATTCAAGTTAAAGGCCTAGATCAAACACTAATCAATTTCAAAGAAACAACTTTCAAAATTTTGATCGTAGCCGATATTATAATAGACCATTCTACAATCGCTTCAATAATACTTGTAGTCGTGGTCCCCGTAATTTCGCCAACAAACGCTTTAATAACAGGAATGTGGGATTTAGTAATCGTCCTTATTATAATCAATTCAATAATGTTGATTCATTTTTCAACACGTCTAAATTTTCGAAATCGTCGAAATAATTACAATTTCGGTGGAAACAATTATAACCCTTTTTTCCGCCCGATATCAAGGCGGTTCAGAATTTCATCCGACGAATGACGACATACATATGGAGGATTTACACATGAATGATCACTCAACAACTAGAATTGATATGATAGAGCCAGAGGATGTGTATCAAAATTTCGAAACCAATATGAACTCCTTTTTGGGTTAAACGAAATCAAGATAATATACTTATCGAAACACAATATGACCGATGCACAAAAGACCTTGTTACGTTATCTAGAGGCTGCAAGTTCACTCAATTTCCGAAAAGCAATATAAATGATGTCCGTCAGGAGTCAGCTTCTCTTTGTAGAAAATTACGTCTGATTGATTTTTTTGATAATACTGCTTCCGATGAAACTTCAGATCATTCTCTTGCGCGAAATCCGTCTACTTTTGATTCTTCAAAGAGTCTTAATAACACTTTGGACTGTTGCATTGAATTGATATCTAATAACGTTAATACACTATCAAATCTTAGAAAAACTAATAAAAGTAACTTACCATTTCGTGAACGCATGGCCTTGAAGGAGCTAAGAGAAGCTGAACATCTGTACATTATAAATGCTGATAAGGGTGGCTGTTTTGTAATTGTCGATTATGATGATTGATTACAAGCGATGTGTACTTAATGAACATTTGAGTGATGAAACAACGTATACTTCAATTGAAAACTATAGTGTAGCAACTAGTGTGAACATCATCAAAAAGTTTTGCAATAAATACAACAGATGTCTTACCAAGAAAGAAAGTGAACAAATTTGATGCTACCATGCCGCATTTTTATGGTTTGCCAAAGGTGCATAAATTAGGAACATATTTAGCTGCTTCACAGATAGATCAGTATGGTCATGTGCAAGTTGGTTTACCTACGGAGTTAAAGTTTCGCCCCATAATTTCCAGTGTAAACAGTCCAACAGGTCATCTAAATAACTTCATAGTTGAACTTTTGAAACCACTAGTCGTTACTTTGAATAGCTACTGCAAAGATTCATATGATTTCATTGCTAAATTACCTCAATCAATATCAGCGGAAGCACGTTTTGTGTCCTTCGACGTGGTGTCTCTCTATACAAATATTGACAATGTATTAGGCATGTCTGCTATAGAATTTTGGGTTATGGAAAAAAGGAGCATGATTCACGAACGTTTTCCTGTTGCATTTATTTTAGAAGCAATACATATAATATTAACTAATAATTACTTTACATTCGAATCACAGGATTATCTGCAGACGTCAGGTACGGCTATGGGCACTAAAATAGCCCCAACCTATGCTTCGCTAGCCTTAGGATATATTGAAGAGAAAATGTATACTTTCATTCAAGAACTTTTCCCTGCTCAATTTTATGAACTGTTTCTTTCTTCTTGGCTGCGGTACTTAGACGATTGCTTTATCATTTGGTATGAATCGTTTGGTGATGTCAGTGAGTTTCTTTCTTTCCTGAACACTTTAGATTAAAAAATTAAATTCACTTCAGAGATCAATTCAGAAAGACTCAACTTTTTATATGTACGAGTATTAGTTTACAAAGATGGAAATAAGATCGAGAAAGATATATACTCAAAGCCGACTGACAGTCATAACTACGTGCCGTTCAATTCTGGTCATCCAAGACATGTTTTACGGAACATTCCGTATGTGCTTGGGAATCGGATAATCAGAATAGTATCAAACGAAAATGTTAAACAAAAAAGATTTGAAGAATTGCGCATAAGACTCAAAAACCTAGGTTATCCAAATAAGTTATTAAGTGATGCTATCTCTAAATCTAGGATAACACGTCCTAACGAGCACCGAACTATTGATGATGACGTGATTTCGTATGTGAAAACTTTCAATCCGACTAATCCTGACGTGCTTAAAGAAATTATTACTCCATCCTTCTCAAGCTTGAAACTAACCTCAAAATTCAAAAGGTACAAATTAAGACCTTGCCATCAACAACGAGATCTTTATTGAATTTGATAGCAAGACGTAATCGAATGGAGATAAATGGTGTGCAGAAATGTCATGATAAACGATGTGAGTGCTGTAAATCTCTGTTAATCGGAAAAATATTCAATTATGAGAAAAATGGAGAACAAAAACAATTTCGAATCAAATCCAATATGAACTGTAATTCCAGGAACATAATTTATGCCCTGCAATGTGCAGGATGTAGAGCCACTTACATCGGCCAAACAGGAGATTCTTTGCGCGCAAGAGTTCGAGTGCACCGTCAACAAATAAGGGATGAGAACTATCGCTCCCTCTATGCTAGTAATCATATATTCAACTGTGCACACAACTCCAACCCATTGTTCTATGTCATGCCGATTCTAAAATTACCACCTACCTGCACAAAATTGTATAGGGAAGAGAAAGAAAAGTTTTTATCAGAAGGATTGATGCCTGCTTAAATAGGGATACTTAGTTTGTTATAATTTTTCCTTTTTCAGCTTAGAGGTGATAGAGATATTCCAAAGGAAATCTTTCTTTGGTATTTCGATATCATACTTACATGGATTTTCAATGCTATGATTTTAATTCAGTTTGATGATATACGAATTGTATAATAAATCCTTATATGCCCTTGAGAAGCCTACAACAGGCAGAAACCGGTCGGGCTGTCTTATTTATTTGCTTAGTTTTTCTTTATAACATCTGGGTGTGATTACATACTGGTATATATACATGTATATATATATATATATATATATATATATATATATATATATATATATATATATAAAAGTAAATGAAAAAGTCCAATGCGAATGCGATGATAAAATAAGATCAGAAGACCCGAGGTTTCCAAATTAAATGTATTCCCCGACTAGTGAGGAGGATACATAGTAATTAAACATGTACTAATGTTTAGTAGTATATGTTTAATTACTATGTATCCTCCCTCGTTTCATTCCCCTGTCCCCTTGAGAAGTCAGTGGTAGCTGATGAAACTAGTCGGAGAATACATTTAATTTGGAAACCTCTGGTCTTTTTTATGTTATTTTATATATATATATATATATATATATATATATATATATATATATATATATTATATATATATATATATATATATATATATATATATATATAGCTAGGCATTTTGTTTGTTCCTTTCTCATTGCTGATAAATTTTTTTGTTTTTATTGATTTCGGTTTTTATCAGTTCTGTTCTGAAAGATTTTGTCATTTCTTCATCTTCTAGTTCTTTCTTGTGTAACTTAATTTTGGTGTACTTTGGTAGAATATTGTTTTCTTTACATATTTGATTAAATATTAGATCATGATCGATTTTAATGCATTTTTGGTATATTCTTTCTGTTTTTCTGTAATTTTCTTTTATAGTTGCTGTTTAATTTTTGTGGACAACTGATGAATACCATTTAATATCGTAGAATCGTATATTTTGAAACGTTTCGGACTCTTCTTGGTCCATTATTAAGCTCATTAACAAAATTATGACATGTTATATAACAAGAGTTTAAAATTCAACCTTATGGACATCTTAACATATGAATATATATTTGTATTAATATATATATAGGCAATTGATTCTGCAGATTCCCTGTAAAATCTAAATTACACTAAATCTTCTCATGTTAAAATGAGGAAAGGCAATATAGCTTTCCGGTTGGTATGTTGAGCATCAATCATGGAAAACACATTGATACTACAGATCTGATCATTGATATTACACAACTGAAAAACGGACCACTCAAATCATATCAAAATTTTCATGCCTTCCAATCGTGTTGTAGGCTACATCACCGCGCATGTATTAAAGCTGATGTTTTCGAGTTTGTGTTCAAAAGAATGCTGGTGTTATCTGCTCCAAAAATATGCAAGTTTTATCGAGACCGGTCCATCCGTTCACTGGCAAGCTTCAAATTTGTCTTATTCCCACACATTTGGTGAGTCATCATTTCCCTCGGTTGAGGTCAGAAGATTTCGAATCCCTGATCTACAGACGAGGCCGCCTGTCTGCTCTGCACCTATTCACAGACAATAGCAATTCTTCACGCCATAGTTGCCGATGCTTGCGTCCGATAAGGGAATCGACAAGACTTTTGCAACTCAATTAATGATGACAGGAGGAGAGACGAGTGCCGACTGGTGACATGAAATGATCAGCTATAATTATGAAGAAACAAACTTCCAATCACTAATTACTTCATTTAATTAGGCAAGCCGCACTGTTTCCTAAGCCTAGTAGTGTCTCGAATGGTCAATTTTAGCGATCAATTATGAGCTAACGATTAAATAATATGAGAATAAACAAAAGATAAAAGAGTTTTTCGTGGTGTGCAACGATCTGGGAAGTGGACTGTATATCGTCAGAGAGCTACATTTTCAGGTTTCAAATGAGCTATGATAACTTTGCATCCGTTAAATTGTTTTCTGGACAGTGGTCAAAATATAAAACTCTCTCGATTTGCAAATCATAATTTTTTAATGAGGAGAAATGTGAGAATCACAATTATTCAGGTATGATGCGAGCGAGCATTTGCTGAGCTTTCTTTTGATGCATTGCTCATTGAAATCTGAGGAGTAGCAGAGAAAAAGGGATGTCGCAAAGTTATCATAAAAACGTGACTCTATGAGGTGACTGAAAATGTCATATTTTCTCTTTTTCACCAGAAATGTTAGTGTTTTGAATCTTAAGTATACTTACGATGCAAGGACTCAGATCATGCAAGCTTTATTCTTCTAGGTGCAATACCATGCTGGCCAAAAGTTTAACACAACGGAAATAAAATGCAAAATATTCTGCAGCTATTTATTGCAAGCTATACTTTCGTTCAATCATAAATAATTATAATAATAATAATGAGGTGTATAGTCTCGATGTGAATAAAAATCATAGCACTACATTGCAACATATCAATTAAACGAACAGACGAAAGTGATAAAACAAAAGTCACAGTTGCACATTATTGGAAGCTGGATCGATGCATGTAGCAATCACTGTTCGTGCTGAAATATTATAACATGCTCAATTCTCTGTTCATCAATGTTGTAGTGAATGGAAAAAAGAGGATTTCCGCTTTTGCGTTCGGCACAACGGGACACCAAAATGACCCCTATAGCGCAATCTTCTTGAGACATATTCGTTTATAATGTGGTCGGCATTATGGGATATTATGCTAAAAATCTTTATGCTTATCTTTTGTCATCTTTTCATAAGAATATCATGTTCACAGCGATCATCAAGTGATTCGTACCGGTAGATGAGTTTTAAAGCACGATTTTCAACACGTTGAAGCTTGTCACTGAGAGTATTTGGCAAGGAAATGAATACTGGGCACGCGTATTCCATCAACGAGCGTATCATGCCTTGATATATTGCCAGCAAATCCTTTTCTCTTGCAAAAAATCGCACTTTTCCAGAATGAACAATCTTCGGCTGCACTTCTTTGACACTATGTCGCGGTCATGGTCATGCCATGAAAGTCGGTCGTTGATTGTGACGCCAAGTATCCTACTTTTTGGTACGACTTGAATGGGGAGATTAGGAATGAAGCGATGATTATGTTTCATACATGACACGATGTTTGACTTGCCGCGATTTAATATGAGATTCTTCTCAGAACACCACCTCTCAATGTGAATTACTTCTTTGAGTATTGTCTGATTGTAATCCTCATGTTTTGTGAGAGGAATGATCAGGTTCAAATCGTGGGCATATTGGACTATTGTTGCTGAGTTGCTGCTACAACTCACATCACCCGTGTACATGGCAAATAATGCAGGCCCGATAACTGACCCTTGGGGAACGCCTCTGCTCATCTTAACAGGATAGGAAAGACAATTTTCCAATCGTACCTGACATCGTCGGTCCTCAAAGTAACTTCTAATCCATTCGATGCACCCAGCAGGAATTCAGCTCTGATTAAGCTTTCTTAAAATCAGAGTATGGTCAACGCTGTCAAATGTTGCGGAGATATCGAGGGAAATTATGGCTACACCATCCGATTCAGGATCGTCATAAATTCTAAGTGCGTTCCCCATTATGTCAATCAAGGCTGTGGTTGTGGAGTGACCACGGCGAAAATCATGCCGCCGAACACCAAACGTGTCTTGAAAATTGCTCCACATTTTGTTCAGTACAATTTTTTCCAAGAGTTTAGCAGGCACAGGCAACAAGCTGATTGGTTGAAAATTGTCAGTTGCTGGCGGGGATGTTTTGGGGATTGGTGTGATAATTGCGCTTTTCTACATTTGGGGGATCATTCTTTGTCGCACCGATGCTTCAAAAATTCT
The DNA here is from genome assembly GCA_907163375.1 of Prostheceraeus crozeri. Lineage (NCBI taxonomy): Eukaryota > Metazoa > Platyhelminthes > Polycladida > Euryleptidae > Prostheceraeus > Prostheceraeus crozeri. Next base: position 136,588 of record CAJQUW010010982.1, read on the forward strand.
TTGTAAGGGACAGGTGATGAAGTCAGCCAACTCAAGGTAAAGTCGGGTTTGGGATTCCATCCATTCCTGCTGATTTCCTCGTAGAGAGAGATTTCAGCTGCTCATAGACATCCTGCTCAGAGATTTCAATATCCCAGACTTCTGTATCACGAGTCAATTCATCAGAAGAGCGGTCGCTTTTGACGGCAAATGTAATTTTCAAGGTGTCTGCCAGGATGTTGGTGTCTCCAAGCATCGAAATCTGATCAGCCCAATTTCCCTTACTGATCCTACCTGTGATCCGGTTTACCACTTTCCATATTCCTTGTTTACTGTCTTTTATTTTGTTGACAGAGTTTTGTTTTGATTTTATTATTTCTGACTTAACCTTGTCCCGCAGCTGTGCATATTGAGTCCAATCTCGAGGTCTACAGGCTTCCCATCTGTCATCGATCAGACTTTTGGTGATTGGAGTCATCCTTGTCTCTCGAGGTCATTACGGCTTGCCGTCTTGGGATAAATGCCGCAATAAGGTTTTTGAAAATTTCTATAAAGGTATTCCATAACTCATTTACATCATCGTTGGTTGGCAACAATTTCACCCAGTTGTATTTACTGAATTCTTTACTGAGAGCTATCAGATTTGACTTGCGATAGTCGTAAATAGTATGAACTCGGGAATTCCCTTTCAGTTGAATTGGACTGCCTGGGAGAGTAACAAGCAATGTAAGGTGGTCAGACTTGCATATTGGTGCATTATATGTCACGCAGTCAGGTGAGTAAAGGCCGTCCTGTGAAATAGATTCAGAGACCAAGATGTGGTCTAATATATTGTCACCTCGTGTCGGTTGTCTGATAATGTCAGCAAGGACGAAATTGTTGCACAGGGACTGAACTTTGAATTGATTGAAGTATACCAAAATGATTATTTTAAGATCAGGTTTCAATGCTGTCCAAGAATCTAAGCAAGACGTAATTTCATCGTGAATCACATTCAATGATTTAAGAGATAAACTCGGAGGGATGTAGAGGCACAGTAGAAAAATGCGACGACATAAAATGTCAATGACGATATGCTCGACTTCGCAGCTTACTACTTGACGGTCAGTTAAATTATCATACTTGAGGCCATGTTTAATATATATGGCAACAACGCCTCCTTTACGGGACTTACGGTCCGATCGCAGCAGAGAATAGTTGGGAATACTGATGGAAGAGGAGGTTATATCTGTAGTCAGCCAAGTTTCAGTGATGCAAACTAGATCAGCATTAAGTATCACAATAATCGACGAAAACTCGTCACATTTACCCAGTACAGATCGTACATTGGTAAGAAATAACGATGGTAGACTTTGTGAAGTCTGGGATAAAACTAATTGTGAAAATCCCTTCTTGTAGGTGGGATTTCATCACGACGGCGTACAGTTCCGTTATGAATGACGACTGATTCATCCATGCTTCTTCGCATCTTGAGCTGATCACGCAGTGATTTCTGAATGCTCTGTTGTTCTCTGGTAAGATCGGGATTAATAAACACTCCTCTATACTCATCAAAACGTCGAAGCTCTTTTGATCGTCTAAGAAGTGATGACCGAATTTTGATGTCTCCACATTTGAATCTAAGAAGTCGAGGACGATTTGTCGACATTCTTCCAATACGACTGACTTCTTTAATGTCATCGCCGACACTCAATTCAAACTTGTGAAAAATTTGCTTAAGTTTCATGATATCATGGCTCAATCTCTCCAAGTGTTCCCTCTCTATCTTCAGGCAGACCTGATACAACAAGAAATTTCCTTCTAGAATGCCTCTGCTGCAATTCCTGCATCATAGAGGTCTCCCTCTCAACGAAATGTTGCTCAGTAAGAAATTCTCCCACCTTGAGCATCTGTTCACGAAGGTCTGTAATGTCTCGTTTGTTTGCATGATATTCATCATGTAAGGCTTGACACTTATCCTCGACATGTATCACACGCAAAGACAGCTCTTCTACAGATGTCTTTGGCATATCTATCTCTGACTTCAGCGTCGAACTTATCTCGTTCTTTATTAACTGCAAGTCAGCGACACTGACAGATTTCGATGAATTGGAATTCGATCGGGTACTTCTCGTAGATGGCGAAGTCATGAATAACAGATCAACAGCCGTCAGTTGCTGGATAATAAACCGCTTTGCAAAATGCAAGCCACAACCCAATGCGTAGAGCGATGAAGCTTACCGATGACGTCACTGTTATGCACACAAAGGACGATAATTCTAAGCCAAACCCATACCAGGAAACGCAACTCACTGCACAAAGTGGAAGATGGATTATTTCCCGAAATTCAGACAAAGGAGTTCATATGGGCCAAAGGCGACAAATGGATGACGACGAGCACAAGACAAGGATCACGGTGATATAAAACATGACGAAGTGCAGCACCAAAACACCACGGAACGACGAAGAATTCACTTAACCAGCAGGAGCTCTTTAGACACACGACTAGCCAGCGCAACGAATCATGCAACGAAAATGCAACCTTTCTACAGACTTCTACTTTTCTATAGATATGAAAATATCGTATATACTCATGTAGTTACATGTTCTTGCCAACAAGCCAAATTGCAAAAATCACAACTGTGTTGAACGTCTGGCCAGCATGGTACATGTAGCTCCTTTCACACTTCTTTCAATATTCTTCTCATTAGCGCTTAATCCATTCATACCCGATGTATGTTATAACATTCAAAAGTGCGAAAATGTTCACACTTCTATAATTTGATGAAATATTTATGACATATTCATAATTTGCATTTCATGTTAAAAAACATGTTTGTAAATACAAAATAAAATTGTAGAGGTATTCTTTTTGTTCTTTTTTATTGTGCACAATCGATCGCTGAAGTTTCGTTTTCGACATCTGCAAATAATGGCGCGTCTTGAATACCAAGCTTATAAAAGCTTATTTGAATACCAATATGCTAAATGTATCAAATGTATTTGACGTTCGTAATCATGTTTCTACTACAAAAAGAATCCGATTGAACATACTCAGTATAAGAAATTATTCTCTAAACATAAAATGCTTTTTAAACATTCATTGGGCATTAGCATAAACATAGTTCTATATGACTGAAACACAGTCATCATGTGTTATATAAAACATAGTTGTGTTATAGATTACACTGCGTATTCAATATTCGCTCTGTAATTCTTTGTAATACATTATTTCTGATCATTGCAAAGCAATTTTTTAAAACCTTCAGAGCTGTAAGATCATGATGAAAAGTATACGTTAATGCCAGATGCATGTTGCAACATACATTCAAATTTCACAGTTCCGAAACAGTTTTTTTTAATATTTCTGATTTTCTATCATAAGTGAAACAAACAATGTCCTCTGTAAAAAAATCTAAGAATTCGGTCAATGGAATCTATGTCCGGGCATACAAATACTACGCTCTGAATTAATAAAGTATGGAATTCTGATTCAAATGGTCTGAAGTAATCTGCACCGGCCGGCCTGCTACTTAAGCCACCCGCCAATGCGGACCGCACCGAAAATTCATGTCAGGCAGTTATCATATGTATCGGCAATCATAGCCAATAACATAACGGTGCGCAAAAGTGTGACATCCTTTCAATTATAGAAGATAATACAAGTATGGCGCGTTGAGGCAGATGCAGGTTTCAAACGGCAATTAAGAAAAACGACCCATCTGCCGTAAATCGTCTATTGCATTTTCACGACGTGTCGCAGGTCCTGGACCGTCGTCAGGCAATAGTTACAAGTACAGTTTAATATAGGCATTGTCTCAATTATAGAGGATCTCATTATCAAACGAAGGAGTCGAGATCTTTGCGCTCAAAAGGATTTTATAGCTAGTGATTTCCCTCCGTAGTAGATTTCTTCCTTTTTTCATTCTTTATGCTTTCTATGAGCACAAGGTTGTATAGTTTATGTCTTACAGTATTGCTGTGCTTTGATTTCTATTATGTTCATGTATAGAGACATCTCTTTTTTTCTAAGTATCTGTTATGAATGATTCAAATTTTATATCTAAGTTTGCATCTAAGATTTGTTTCTGTCTAAAGTTAGCACCCATTGAGATTGGACGAAGGGCCTAGTGCTAATAGATATTTTTGAATTTCGTGGCTCTTTTTATTTATAAAATATCAAAAGGGGATTCATTTTTTAAGTTAGATCTGTGCTTTAACACTAGAAAGCCGAGAACGCCTAGCCGCGTCAATTGACGCACTACAAGTTTTTGTGTTATTTAAGTTCCAAAATTGCTGTCAATCATCTTCCAATGATCTTAGGTATCAGAATTGTTACATTATATTATTCTAGAGATGAATTGTGAAAATATTCACGTCATTGTAAATGCACGCAGAATCACCTTTTTTACGCACTTTTATAGCATACACGTGTGCATAAAGACTCACTGATTTGTGGTCAAGTAAAAGCTCGCGTGTGTTCATACGCATCGTTACCAAGAGAGAAATTTGTTCGTTTTAGAGTTCTTCTACTAAATCAATGCTGATGAAATATCTATCAATGTCAAGCTATCATATAATGGGTATGCTGTATGTGTCTTACACAACTTTCGTTAATTGACGCGTCTCGGCGTTCTAAGTAGTTCTTGTGCGAACAGTAAAGCAAATGAAGATATCAGTTTCATATTAATTCATCTTGCAGATCTGAATGACATATTATAAGTCCAGAAATTCGAAGCGAAGATCTACAATGGTATAGAAGAGACATAAATCAAAAAATGCAAATTGCGTCAATTTTATTGACTCACCTCAGCGTTAGTGTTAACTTATAGTCTATTTTTAGATCTATTTAAAGGGCATCAGAGCTATCCATAAGTTTGAGCTGTGAGAATGTTTGAGGTAGTACTGATTGACATAGCATTTAAGCGTGTTTCTTAAGGTTGATTGCATTCATTAACACAAAATGTCATTGTGTATTATTTCATTCTTCTGCATGGCATAGTGTTATTTGAAAAGCTTTTCAATGTTATCAAATCGCTTATTGAGAAGGATTTTGTACATCAGTGTTCGAGCTGAAAAGTTGAGTGGTTGGTTTGTTTTCCCTCAGGAGTCAAGATAACATCCCTTTTCAAAATATTTATGCATCAATATTTTACAAGAATAGCTGATGGGAGCTCCTCCCAAATCCTCTGAGTAATTTTGATTTAATCAGTGATACACTGTCATCAAATAATCTCTGTTACTTATTGTTCTTACAATATTCGCAACCCTGTATCGGTTAACATTTCGCTCGTTGCTGTGTAAACGTGCACATGATTTTAGACAAAATATCACACAGGATGTTTTATTGGAAAAATATTTTCTACATTGCAATGATCAGTGAAGATAACCCATTCACTAAGCAAGTAAGTTGTTTATGGATGCAGTACATGACTTCCATCTTCGATTCTGAAACAGATTTTAGTCCAGGTTCTGAGACAGTAAATAGTGTTTTGACAAATAGCAAAACAATTTTTTGAGAGGACCATAGATTTTTAATAAACCCGAGTATCTCTTTTGCTGTCGCACGCAAGCGGTCGTAAATTAGCTAGCAAAGCGAAAGGTCTAGTTAATCTGGAGACGCAGGTTCGAGTTCTACCAGCCGTACACCTTTGGCATAGCAACTTGAGCCATCGTTCAACATGTCATTTCATTCGTTGTTTAACTGATTTAGTGCTGATCTGACTATTCTATGCATGGATGACATCTGAAATTTGCACATCTCAAATATACATGAACAATAATAAAATTACTGTAAATGGATGCTTTGTACATTGAATTATGAATCATCAATAAGAGCACTTCGACAAGCGAGTGATTTGATAAATGAGGAATTGAGTAAGAATGTCTAGGAAGCAATTCAAGATATGATTAGAATGGCACGAATACATTAATAGAAAATCAATAGCAGACCACAAATTTTCGGCCGAAGCCTACATTAGGTGAAACCCGAAATGTGATAATATTCAGATACACACACGCACAAAGCTTCAATGGTCATTGAGTGGAAGTCATTGATGTCACATGATGTAACGAGGAAGACTGTTCGCAGGTACAGGTACAGGTGTAGGTCACAACAGGCAGTTTTGGATCTCAAAATTATCCAAGCGCAAAATAATTTTAGATAAAGTTAAAACTAGGGAGTATTTTGCTTTAAGTCAACTTGGAGCTCAATATACTGTTAGCATTGTAAATATTGTAAGTCGGAAGTGATTATTACCTTCTTGCGCCTGTCATGTCAGAAATTGCCTGACACTGAAAAACATATTATATGATTATGCATGATTCGCATGTTATCATGTATATACAAAAAAAGGCGCTGAAATGAATGACGGCAAAGATGAGATTAAGACTCAGTTGACAAAATTATCCAATGAAGTATCTAAAACATGGCGTCCAAAAATTGATTGGAACAAGAAACAGAATCAACGTAAATTTTCATTTTACGACGCATATAGAAAACGAGCCATTGCCGATATTTATGAAGCTGCACATAATGAAACAATACCTAAAATACCAAGAAAACTGTTAAAAAACCCAGTGCCACAACAAGGTGAAGAAGAAAAGGAGCTTAAGAAAGGAAAGTGGTCACGAGGTTAAACGATTACGACTTACAGCAGAGATAAAACTCGATTTGTGGAAAAAGTTGATAAGGAAATAGGAGAATATCTAAATCAGTTTTACGATGCAGAATAAGCGAAATCTCAAATTAGAATATGGAAAGAACTTAGCGAGAGAGATGAAGCAAATAACCTTATGATTTGGGAAGACTAAAGTGATTTTTTTCTCATCGGACAAATATCTTTTGCCAGCAAACAGCCTCATAACTTTAACCCTAAAATACATGAAATATTTTACTTTCGTTTTTGCATGAGATGGGTCGCATAGGACCCAATGTGTTATTTTGAGTTGTTAAAACCAAGATAAATCTGTTGAATGTACGAATCCACGTGATATTGTTAGAATGTCATTAACATGAACGTGTCATAGCATGAAGCGTAATTTATCATTGCAATTTAGCCTTCTTCCAATGAAAACTAGGCACATATTTCAACAGTTATTCAGACTATGTTTTCTACTTTTCTTAGGATTTTTCTTATGAATCTACTAAATCTATTATATTCTATTATTCTTTTTGTAGAGATATGTTGCCATCTTAAAGCCACACCCGGTTATAGTATGAGATTTATGCTATAACGTATAAGAAAATGAGTTACAATACAATCTTCACAAAAGCGAAATCTGTAGGCTAGGCCTACATCCAACATAGCGTTCAGATAACTATCTAACATCTCGGTTCTCATTGAAACATTGCGAATTTTGAAGAATGCTCAGCGCACACAGTTTTGTCACAACTTTTGCATACACGGGAAGATTTTCGGTCAACAATACAGCGATGGCATCTCTTCCTTTTTGATCTTGAAACGACTGAATTTACGTCATCAGATTCCGCACTTCCTGATGGCAAGTCAATGCCATGCTGAAAGTGCATTCAGTATCGGACGCCTCACGCCGACAAAGGAGGAATCGGCTCTTCTTCTCAACAGAGGCTGGACTAATACTAATCCCAACTAGCTGTTTAATGAACAGCCTCCGTTTGAAGCACTTACCAAGATTCCATTCCGGAAAGCGTGGAAACATGGTCATCAGTTGGTCTAGCAATAACTTCAGAATTATGTAGCTCATCACCGTACGCCGTAACAGAACTAGAATCACAATCATCGTCATGTTCTTGATCAAATAAGTTCTGTATTTCTGAGAGTTCTGTAAGTTCTGTATCAGTCGCTGATAGTCTGCTTCGTTTCATGTCGCAGTCGATGAATATGAACCCGTGTGTCATAGAATAGCCTATTACTTGTAACATATGGAAGATATTTCATCAGCTCGACTGTGATTTGTTAGCCCTCGCCAAAGGAAATCGATGAGAAGTTATTTCTGACTAGTTTAGTTGGATGTAAAGTAATGACGCCTACATAAGATATTGCTCATTATTTTCATGTTTTAGCTGACATCAGTGGATAACAGATGACATTTGCATGATATGAGTCCTCGAGGATCCAGTACTTTTTTGTAGTAAAATAGCGATCATAGTGATAGTCAGTAAAATTATAGAATATTAGCACTTGAATTGTGTTTAATGATCTATTGTTGAGGAATACATGAAGCATCAGTCATATATAAATCATATAACCAATAAAAAACTAAAGAAACAGACCGCTTGGGTCCTCGAGGACCCATCTTATGCATTTGAGGGTTAATAAACCAAAAGAGATTTCAAATGCGGGATTTGTCAGTGGTCAAAATGCTAACTGTAGCAACTACCAAAGGAAACGTACATGAACTGCATTTAACAGACAAAACCGAAATTCAAACAACAATTTTTGCAGTAATCTGAAAACTAATTTTATCAACTTCAAAAGAAACAAAGAGAACATAAGCAATCAAAATCAATTTAAAGGAACAAATACACTAACGTAGTAAGGATTAGGCCTACGATTTGTATCACGGAGCTGTACGCAACAAAGGAATTTGACATTATTTAGACTTTGATTTGACATGTCAAACTTATTTAACACTTACAGTGTGATATCACAATTTCCAAGTATGATATAATTTCTATGGTTATAATGCTGTCACATATCATTGCTTAAAATTTTAAAATCATTAATTTTAAATAAAAGTCCACAGAAAGGACGCAACCGGTCGAGATAAATCCGGAGTTTTGATTGTATTTCATTTGGGTTGATTTTCGTATATTATTTGCAATTTTTGATTCTTTTTTTATTACTATATATATATTTTTTATAATATAATATAATAGAATTCTAACCGAATAAAGTATTGGTCACAGAGATAAATTGCTTTGTCTCGAGGGGCAAGAAAATCAAATTTCCATTCAACATAATACAAATTCAAGCCTGACTTCTGACGATCCAGAAGATTGACACAACATTATCAAACGAACATAGTCAGTAAAACTTTCCATTTGACCAATTTATCACAGAGGAAAGTTCAGTCAAAGATACGTACTTCTCACGTGACAGACCTGTCTCTGATTTGACCGTTGAGGTTCCCGTGTCCGTTAATACGAGCTGCATCTGCAATGCGCGTGCTTGGCCAATCACACAAGCCATAGGGAGATGAATCTCTATGTCAATTTCTATCGCTTGCTACCATTGCATACAATGGCTGAGATTGCATTGTGTCCGACCTATACTAAGCCAAATGCAAATGAATCTATTTCTTTGGCAATGAAGCAGATAATAGTAGACTTTCTATGGTATAGTTGATTTCTATGCTCTATGGTATTGGTATTATGATTTTGATCAGTGGCGTTTCCACGTGCCTGCATGGCTTCGGCGCAGACTCGGGAACAAATTACCAACGTTCATAGAACAAAAAATGTTCTCACATGTTGGCTTTCACTTGCATTTGACAGCTTCCTTTACAGTTAACAATGCTTACCGGACAGAAGCTCGGGGCCGAGGCTTCTCACATCGAAATTAATTGTTAAATTAGATTAATTTAACCTGCTACAAAGTAAGATTAACAGCGCAGCGACTGGACTCTAGTGCTGCTGTGGGATTAACCTCATAGTGTGTTGAAACACCGACCTTGAGTATGAATCAATGTCATTGAAAATATCAATTGCCGTCTAGAATCAAATCAGAATAGAAACATTACTTAGGACAGCATTTCTCAACCCCCAGTCCGCGGACTAAAGTTAGTCAGCGGAACAGGTCTTTTTAGTCCGCGAAGTTAATGTGAAATAAATATCACTTTTGGTGTAAACCGCTTAATCAATGAAAGATTTGGTCCAGAGACGTCTTCCACTGTCTTTGATTTGGTTTATCAATACGATGACGCTGTCTCAGAATCGAAGAAGCACATTTCTTCAACATGATTAGCACAAAAGGCATCTACAGGGTTGGAACCAGTCGCCGGCATTTGTTGACCGCTTACAGCTTTCTTGTGGAGGCGATCAGATGTACGCATGTATTAGTGTTGTTGCATCAATGTTATTACTACATCAATGCCCGTTTGGATCATTATTTGGATTATCTGATTTCAACTTGCGTGTTTTGATTGACTTTGAAAATGCAGTTAACATTATGATAAATTATAAAGTAGGCCTACAAAACATTAAACTAGTAAATAAGTCATTACGAGTATTATTGCCCATCGCACAAAACATGATGTCAAAGTGCGAATTGTCAAAGTGCATTGTATGTTATTGCAATGCATGTAAGTAACTTTCTGTGATCCGGAGTACCTGATGGCCTACCATTCATGCATTTCATGTATACTATGTTGAAGTTGGATAATGTCTCATGGCATAAGTTGACCAAATAATGTCTGACGATCAAAGCTTCAACCGACGAGTATAGAGACGACAGCCACCTTTCCATCCCCGACCGGTCGGTTTTGAATACGCCGCCCGGCCCTGGCCGGTTCCAACCCTGAAATCTGCAGATCATGTGTCTTCATATGAGGCTACGCTGATAAAGCTACACGTGTTAATGATAGCGATACTCTACTGCAAATTACAAGGATACGATTCAGTCAGCATCAGCTATCCACCACTGGGGTGACGCACTGTGTTCATCGATTTTTCATGGTTGGCTAAAGAATTCGTTATTCCAATTGGCTCGCTCAGTTGGCGTGCTAGTGTATTGTGGGTGGATAGGTATGCTAGTTGGATAACACCTCCTTTCAAGTACATCATGATATGAGTGCCATATCACAGCAGGCGACCAGCGTCCGTTCGTATTAGTGGTCGCAAATGTCTTAGTTCCACATGCTCTTATGTATTTAACTGAAGTCAATGATGCAAGCAGCAACAAGACATCGCATTAGAAGTCGTTAAGTCGACTAACGTTAGCACTTTTAGATGAAATTGGAATACCTTAATGATTCAGGTTTTCGCATTTCATTCTTTTCTTTATTTCAGTGACTTTCATCTTTAGAACCAATTTATAAACGCAAGGGCATGGGCCCACTAGTGACTTGAAAAATCGAAAACTGGTGGGCCCTTTTGATGGGACTGCTGGTCCCAAAGGCCTACCAGTTACTATGTAAAAAAAGATAATAAAAGGAAATAAGGGCGGTTGGTGTGTTGCTCCTCATTGGTTGCCAATTGATTGTCAATGTGCGTTGTTCCATCTTGATGAAGTCACTACGAGTATCATTGCCCAGCATAAGTCTACTTCCTCATGGTGAGTGCTAGTTACCATTCACCAGTTTGAGTAAGCTTTCGAAGGCGATAAACACAGGACAGAAAATTGCTTTAAAACGAATAGTTGGCGAAGATGAGATGACCGAGAAGCTCTTTTAGTGCCAACTTTCCTATAGTTTATTGAAAGTCATGAAAACAAAATGGCACAGATATTCAAGTGCCAATTATGAACACGTGGCATTCGATCTACATGCATGGTTGATGCATGTATAGATTGAATTCAACATAAATATCAAATGAAAACAGCTCGGCTCTTGGTTATTAAATCATAATAAATCAGTAATATCATCACAAATATGTTTATTTGTATGAAAATTGATATAAAAGCAAAGTATTTCATAAGTTAAGAAAAATAGAAAATAGATTTTCTCTTATTTGAGTGATGATTATAAATGATGCACCCAAATACTGACCAGGAAATTGTCAATCGAATTTCTCCGTCTGGCTAAAGATTGACAGTTGCATACATGCAATTACGGTAGTCTTATCATTCCTAATTTCCTGTTCAACGTGAACTCAAGTACAACACGCATTCACAATTTCGAGAAATCGAGTTTTCTACCATAACCAACATCAGGTACAGTTTCATCTGTGATTATTTGTTTTACGAGACGTAAAGCATATTCAGTAAAAGCACGTAAGGAATCAAGTCGTCACAGAATAATTCTTCTCGTGTGTATGTAACTCATGTAGCAAAAAAAAGAATTTCCAATTGAATGAAATCATGGAATGCTGTATAGACTATCAAGGAATTGGAGCATTTAATGTAAAGGAGAGAAATTCATCCCACCGATGAATCTTGTCAATTTTAACTTCCACAGAGTAACACTAATTTTTCATCGTCTTGGCTTTTCTATTGCATGTCGGCTTTCCTATTATATGTCATTTTATCATGGTCAACTGCAATTATGGGAGCATATTTAACACTTGTGCTACCACGACTGGTAATTCGTTGCCACACCTAACTTTTGAATTGTGAGAACTTTTGATAGATGAATTATCCTACTCCAATCTTTCACATGTTTGAAGTATTTATCATTTTACTGATATTCCACCACCAATCCGCTTATCAAAAATAAGGATGAATGAATAATAACTTCAGTTTTATAACCATCATGTCAAAGTGTCACTTTTGCGCTAGTCACGGTACAACAAAGTGATTATTAATCTTAGAGAAAGATATTTTGTAATGCTTTTGTAGCCGTAATTCAGAAATCTATGAAGTGATTTATGATGGGACCTTTAGAGGGGACCTTTATTAGAGATTGGGCTTGCATGTTATTTTTAGAATTGTGGGGCTTTAATGCGGCTCACGAGGCTATAATATTAGAGAGAATACGGTACACGCATGTAGATGTGCATGTAGGTTGCAGGCCTACAAGCAAAAAGTAAGTGAAAACTCGAATTTTGTAAAATTCAAGTCAAAATGAAGAAATAATTCTAAAATTGATTTCAAGTTTTCGATCATTAATTTGCAAGCATCGCATGGATTAAATTATGCGTATACCGATGACTGGTAAGCAAGTGTATTAGCTCAATATTTCAGTATAACATTGTTGAGCATCAATCACATTTTGCCATTTTATCAATGTGGCAAAAAGTTGCCAGTCATGGTAAACAACGTCCGCAAAATATCATGGTAGCTTAGGTGTTGAGGTTGATAGCATGGTATTGATATGTTTGATTACGATGTTGCTTGCTGCTTCTCTGTTTCAGTGCTTTTGTCCAGGATTTTCGGCGATGAACTTGTGATTAATGACTTACTGACACCTTCAGTTTTAAGTGAGTTCATTTATGTCAGCAAGATGTGAGATATCTTCTGAGCATGGATTCGCCGAAGTACAAAATTCAACTGGCCAGATCGACATGCTTACTCGTAAACCCACGAACATCTTTTGCAAGCAGATTTGGTTTTTTTCAAATAATGAAACTTCAATAATGAAAGTTGTTTCAAAGTCTAAAAATTGGTGGCATTATAGACCCTGTCCTTCATATCTCGACGGATGCATCTCAAGGATCACTTGTAGGTCCATTTCCTTTTTTGCTGTATATAGCCAAGATCGTTTGCACTGCCTGAAACCCCTCACATTGTACAACATGTTTGTGACGTATGGAAATTGTTCCTTTTCTCAGATTATCTCGAACAGCGGTTCCGATATTGTGCATGTGAATACAGAACTCAATCACCTCAGATTTAGACAATTTGAAGTTGAACAAGCGATACCGAGTGTCCCAAAAAAGTGACGAAAACTAAACGCTTATAACTTCGTCAATTTCCATTCGATTGAGCTGACTTTTTGCATGCAAATGTAAAATCCCCATAAGTTTTTGTCTGTAAAGTATGAAGCTTGAATATTGAGTACTCTTAGACAAAGACGGGTATAAGCTCGAATCTTGTGTATCTCCAATTGTGGAATTCAAGATATCGAACATAATGATATGCGATTTCTATCCATCAATCGTGATCATAGCACGTTTTTCCAGCATGATTCAGAAATCATAGTGCGATAAAGTTTGATTACGCGGTTAGAAAAAAAATTGATGGACTACAAAATAGGGAAACATTGATAAGTTTGCTGGCCTTCTTTAAAAATGAAAACATTTATAACGTCAAAAATAGTTGTTACTATCACAAGGAGTCAGAGAGTCTCAATCATGAGTAATCTCAAGCTGTCGACCATCTTCAGAAATGCATTTTTGTAATCTGCGAGAATACAACATTTTGATAAAATATTGCAATAAAATGGTTGTAGGAAGTTTTCAGTTCCCTGGATAAAATGCATCAACAGTGTCACGTATACATAGCTCATGCAATCTTGCCGCACATGCGTGAATGCCTCCGGAATCCGATCAGTCAAATCGGATAATCCGCGAGCAGGTCCAAGTTCATAGCGCAGCACACCATCTCTCAAAAGTCCCCATGGCAAGTAATTGCATGGCTTGAGATCGGGTGATCTTGGATGCCATTCAATATCAAAATGACGTCCAACAATCTGCGAGTCAAATAAATCCTGTAGAAGCTCTTCAATAAATAGGAATCCGTCGCACATTGTCTTATGAAATACGAAATGTTTTGCTCTTGTTTTTGAACAATGTTACCCAAAATCAAAACAACATTGTTACCAATGACAGCGGAAAGACGACGACGACCAGAATTCCCTTTGTTATATCGTTAGAAAGTCCCGTTGTATACAATTTTTTTTAATTGTGCGTCTTATGTCACACTCACTTGCATTTGGACAATGTATGTTTTTGTTTGAGTAGTGTGTATTAAACGCGCGAGTTGCTCTCATTGCAGACTTGCTGCACGCAAAGTAAAATTCAATCTGCAAAATGTACTGTGCTGTTGTGAACTTCATTTGTATTAATTTTGCTAAAAGCAAGATCTTTGACGATCATTTTCATCTAGGCTTAATCACATTTTCATATCAAGCCAACCCTTGACGTGCTATATTGCTGGAAAAACGTGCTATGATCAATATTGATGGATGGAAATCGAATATCATTATGTCCGATATCTTGAATTCCACAATTGGAGATACACAAGATTCGAGCTTATACCTGTCTTTGTCTAAGAGTACTCAATATTCAAGCTTCATACTTTACAGACAAAAACTTATGGGGATTTTACATTTGCATGCAAAAAGTCAGCTCAATCGAATGGAAATTGACGAAGTTATAAGCGTTTAGTTTTCGTCACTTTTTTGGGACACCCGGTACACTTTTCGTAGACTCGTAATATTGTCAGAGTATCACGATTTGCGAGGTATAGTATTGGTGGGAAACTTCGATAGCCTCCTTCTACTATGAACAAGCAAATTGGCGTAGTGTGTAGTGTAGATATATTTCATACAGGGAAATCACAAATTATACAGATCACAAGACATGTATAAAAATATCAAAGCATCAAAGATTATTCATCAACTTAATAGCGCAATGAATAAGCGTTATGAAGATCGTTTACGTTTCACAATCTGTCAAAAACGAAAGGTGCCCCTATATTTCAGTGTTCGTGGAATCAAATGTCCCAGGACATGTGTCGCGAAGTGACCAATTGATCTATTGTGCATGTACTCGTAGGATTTGAAGGCAGTATCTAAAGAGCTGCATATGCGTCCGGATGATTACTGTTTACTGTCTCATGCATGCGATTGACTTCTATGTTGACTAAATCCAGCATTCTGGGACGGCCGCATAGAAACACTGTTAAGCTAACAAATCACTAACAGTGTCACTCACCCATTGAAATTTACATGGTCACTATCAGTTCACCATCCAACACTGTTTCTGTGCGGTCGCCCCTAGCAATCTGTCTTTTCATCACTTCAATTTACTGAACATAAATGGATACACTCCTACGCCCGGAAAGATTTGACTTTGATCTAAACCAATCTACATAGAAGAAAGAATGGCTTCATTGGTACAAAACTTTCGAAAATATCCTCACTGTGCTTCCGTCAGGTGCTGCTTTTAATAAGTTGGAAGTGTCGATCAATTATATTTCTCAGCGTGTCTACAAACTAATTTCCGCTTGCCACAGAAATAGACAGGGCGTCCCTTCTTCTGCTTGACCAGAAAGGAAGCGTTGGAACATTAACAACATGTAACATTAATGAAGTGGCACAATCTGCTGACATAGTACCATAGCAATCGAACAATGAGCAGCCAGTTCAACATTTAACACGCCAAATTGTGTGAAGCTTCAATGACTTTTATCAACCGGCTCACACAGCAAAGAGACACAGTCGATGTGAAGCTCTACAGAGAAGTTTGTGAACGTTTTTCGTGCTCCTGGAACATTTTCAATAATTATCGAAAGGATCAACATTATCGACAAAACTTTTACATATTGATCTGAATTCTTCGAATTTGAAGGAATCGTGGCGATCGGAGGATTTTGAAGGAATTCACAGCGATTCGCATTCGACGCACGACTAATTTTCCTATCTCTGCAAGGTATTAAAATTTTCTTTTTACCCACTTAGTAAATTCCTGCATGTGCCATTGTTTTGAGTCAGTTAGCATTTCTAGCAAAGTGATGCGGTTAAACAATCTAATTCTGTGATGCTTGTGCTATCACCACCCTCGGAATACTCTTTATTGAACCAACAATGTCATTGCGCGTTACACTATATCAACACGCTGCCAACAGAGTAGAGAATCACTTGATAAATGCCTCCGTGTGCTGCACGTGCTAGCAGAAGACTAATTTTAAAGCATCATCATCTACTGACCACCGCCTTGAGGCTATCCGTGATTCTTTTATTCGAAGTCTGCATTCTCCGAATATACGCTAAAGATTACTTGAAAATCTGGTGCTTGACTTATCAACAATGCTGAACACACGCTAGAGCCCTTGAAACTGCTCGACAAAAAACTCACAGATGGTTGCTCGACCAGCGTCTCCACAAAGTGCTAAGATTTCTAGCGAAGTGCAATGTTTCTCCTCCTTCGACCAACAATGTGCTGCATTCTCTCATCATTGCTACTTTTGTGGGTATCAGAGACACTCTCGAATTAGTTGTCCTACTCGTGAAGAATTCTGCCACAAAAAGGGACATTTCGCTAAGGTATGTCAATCGTCCTCGAAGAAAGCGCCTACCTCCGCTTCGGTTTCGCTCACTGAGTTCAAGCCATCTCTCAGCTTTGCATCTGTTTTCTCTGCTTGAATGGACTATGGACCGTCGAAGACTTTGATTACAGTTTCTGTGCACGGAAGGGATTTCTCTTGTTTGATTGACGCATCTTCGTGTAGTTCAGGAATTATCACTTAATATATCGCCTTCCTCTACAAGTGTCTCTATGACATCGCTGTCTCTGTCTCAAAGGACTCAATGCTTGTGTGTTATCGATGTGGTGATCAATGGCGAATTTCATGATAACGTCAGCGTCGGTATTCTCACGACTTATGTACCTATCTTGTTCTTGGTCAATCGAATCAGTCATAGTGAAATATGGTGGTGTGCAGCCTCCATTGGTAATTTGCGGTTTCGCAACTTTCCGCATACATCCGCCATAACTGTTTCCGAATGTCACGAATGACTGCTATCATGTGGCTACCAAGTCTCGTCGATATTCAACCGAGGACAAGCAATTCACTAAACTAGAAAGTAGTCTTGTTCGTGAAGGAATCATTGAACCTAGCCACTCGCCAGAAATTCAACAAGGAAAAATGCAAATTCTCGACCACACACCGTTGCATTTTGGGATACGTAATCTCCGATCCACAACGTTTGCGCTCTCTACAAGATATGCCGGAACCAAGTGATATGTAGTCCTTACGCAGAATCTTGAGATCCTTTACTCACTATTCTCAATGGATTTTCGATTTTTGCAACAACAACCGTTTTCTTCGTCAAAAGAAGCGAAATTGTCATTTCAACAACTCAAGTCTGACATAGCCAATTCTTTGTCAATTCTATAGATGAATCAATAGCATTTCAAGTCGAATCAGATGGTTCCGAATATGCACTTGCTGCTAAGTTGACTTAAGGAGGACGCCCGTGAGCCTTCTTTTCCCGCATGTTGCATGGACCGAAAATTCGTCATTCTTCGTACAGAACGAACCTCGTGCAATCATTGAAGCCGTTCGTTTTTCAGGAGACTTTACCTTACATGTCGTGTTTTACTTTGATAGCTGACCAACAACCTGTGCGATTTATCTTTGATAAACAGCATAAAAGAAAAATAAATAACGACAAAGTGTTTCGTTGGAGAATAGAGTTATCATGCTGCGAATTTGATATAGTGTATCGCCAAGGAACTCAAAACATCAGTGCTGACACTTTCACGATCAGTAAGTGAACTACATCTAACAAGCAATCACTTTATGAATTACATCAAGCCCTCTGTCATCCTGGAGCACGTCGGTTCTATCATCTCATCAAGTCAATTAGCTTGCCATACTCTCTCGAGTAAGTTCGACAGGCTGTGAACGCATACAGCATATGTGCTAAATGCAAACCAAGATTCATCAAAGTTAAGAATTCATTGATAAAATCCATACAGCCATCTCAGAGACCAAACCTCAACTTCAAAGGACCCATTCCCTCGACGAACCGAAATATTTACTTCTTAACAGTGATTTACGAGTATTCAATGTTCCCGTTCGTATTTCCTTGTCCAAATATGACTAATTCACAAAACAGTGATCAAATGCATCTGCCAACTTTTCAGCATTTTTGGAGCTTCTCTATACATGCACTCATACCGTGGATCTTCTTTCATGAGTCGTGAACTTCAGGAATTCTTACTCGGGAAAGGAATCGCCTCCAGCCAAGCAAGCACTTACAACACCCGAGGAAATGGTCAGGCAGAGCGATGTATCCAAATCTTTTGTAAAACGGCATCAATTTGGCGCCCAACGTTGGGTCTTCATTCATGGAGATACATAGAAAAAGGTTTTTACAAATGACATCTCTAGGTTTTGACAAAACATCAAGGGAGCTTCATCCATGAAAACTTTTCTATGAACTCTTCTATCGAGTTGTGCTAACTTTTGTGAGAGTATGAGATTCATGCCAACGAAACATGGACAGGCGTACTCAAAGACAGATCCTATAAAGCCGGTATATAGATCATGGATCTAAGTGGGGTTCATGTACAGTTTCATCTTTCGTAGTGCATATAAACGCTTGCTAACAATTATTGTCACTTTTTCGACATGCTGAGTCCACTTCAAATCTTTGCTTAGAATGATGCCCAAAATATCAGTGTTATCAACAACTGAAAAGGGAAAGCAGGATAAATCAACGCTTCAATTGATGAGAGCAGATGTCTGCAAGTCACAACTGAGGTGAAAGTTCTGAACGAATCACACCTGGAATGCTGGTAGGCCTATTCTCCTACATCAGCAGTCAAATCAAATTCACTATTCAAAACACTGATCAAATTTTTCTTAGCTATAATGGCACTATAGAAAAAAAGTCTTGGAAGAGCCGAGCGTGAAGTGTTCCATCTTAACATCATGTAGGCCTACAACTTAAATATACAATAATTATGCATAAGTTAAGGTAATTTAATCAACAAAAGCCACGGTCGAAAAAACATGACTTCCATCTGATGTTGTTATGCAATTTTATTTAAAATCCCGATATATCTGTATTTTGCAATTAGTTCATGAAATCACAGACTGCAAGGAAATGTTTTGACCGAGCATCTGATCAAACTCCAATCAGAAAGAAAATATGATTCCGTGATTGTTTTCTATTTCCATCTTATTTTATATTATTACTTGTATGTGCTGATAATGATTATTACAAGTGCAGCGGAACAATGCAACCACCATAAACTCGGACAATACATTTCCGCTTCATATTGTGCCTTTTAGACAATTAACTTCTGGTGGTATTGCTCCATTTTTGCCAGTTAAATCAAATTCGGTAGTCATAAGGCCAATAGAATTATTTGCTCATAAGACAAGAAAACAATAGATTTATTTGTAATAACATTTGGAGTTAATGATAATTTTTGTTAGACAGTAAGTAATGAAAACATTAAAATAGACGTGATTGCAAATAACTATGCGATACTGGTGTAAATTTGTTGATTCGTATTTAATTTATAATCTGATGAATTGCAACCAGCTGTCGCGCCATATAATTGACGAGACATCAGTTTTTCATAGAAAGTTGCTCGAATTTGCTCTTTGATGTGAACTCCACGCTAGTGTCCAAAGAAGCTCATGCAAAATGCATGGAAATTTGTCGAATTCCGCTCGGGCCGATTGTGAATTTTCACTACGTCAGCAGACAAAATTGGTAGCAGATGTAAAGCGAAATTGAATGCTTCAACAAATTATGTAGATTGCCGTCAACTATAAGGACAGCAAAGAACTATTGACAAGTGTACGCACATGGACTTTTAGCAGGTATATACACTCCCCTGCAAAAGTTCTTGAACAGCAGACGTTTTCCTTTCTCTTGACCTATTTAGCCGATTTTCTCCGCTTTTCATATAAAATCCAAAAATCTGTATCTTTATTACATATTTGTTGACATTTCAACTTCTTATCACCGTTAATAACCCTACAAGAGCATCTTAGGCTCAAGCGTGACAGCAAACCGTCTCTCGCTGTAGCAAGCGAATCGCTTGTCAAACTTGCACTAATTCGATGTATCTGTCTGCATGATTTCACGAATGCATAGATATTGGTCAAGCAGCATAATGATTTTCATAGATTGTTGAACGCCTGCAAGGTCTCTCTGAGTAAAAATGGATTCTGTCAATTATTCTCATCTCAATAGATATAAAAATAAAATTTAGACATGTCACACTTTCATCACTTCCATTATTCAAATTGAGAATTACTGAAGAAATGCGCCGGCGCATAATAACTTTACACTAAGATGCGAAATGGTCTTATGGGAAAATTTCCGGGCTCTTGAACATTCCGAGGTCCACAGTCTGGAATCAAATTGAGCGCTATCGAGAGACAGGAGGAGTAAAAGACCGGTTAAGCCTAAGACAACGGATACAGAAGATGATGACTTCATGTCGAATACAGCAAGACAGAATCCGAGGATCACGACAAGAGAAATACAAGAACAATTACAGGAAAAGGGAGTCACAACCTCTCAATCTACTGTAGCAAGAATGTTACACATAGCAGGTTTAAACAGCTACCGCCCTTTGAAATTCGCAGTACTGACAGAGACTCACAAAACCAACCGTCTGCGATGGGCTCTACAACATCGCCGTTGGTCGGCATTGCATCAATGGCGTCAAGTGATTTTTACTGATGAAAGTCACTTTTCTGTACGTTGGGTAATAATAAATAATAATACCTTTTATTGAGGAAAATGAAAATCAAAATACAATCAAAGATACAGTGGTAAGTTGCTGCTGGGTTTGCTGTAACTAGAGTTAAGGAACAAGATAGGAAAGGAAAATGGCTGAAGTCATTTCACAATACGTTGTAGGTTATTGCAGATAATCGTAGAAAAAACAGTGAAACAATTACGACGTCTGTTAGTGCAAGAAAAAGGTACAGGCACTCTGCTTCTGCCTCCAACCACCTGTTGAGAGATGGAATGAAGGGGGTGGTTAGATGAGCCAGCAGCCAAAAGCAGCTTACTAATTGCTGTTGAACTCTTTGTGAAAAATGGGTTTTCACTCCCAAAAGGGCATGTGCAAGAACGGGGGCAAATTATGCGACGTGCACGACAAAAAACTTTGTTCACAATTTTTAGACACTTGTGATTCAATTGGCCAAACAGAGGTGAGCAGTAGAGCAGCACTCTCTCAATCGTCGAGAAATATACCATCCACAGTTCATCATGGGACAAGATTGATTTTAACAAACGCAGAAAATATAGACGTTGGGAGCACCGACTCTCTTGAACACGAAAATGACCAAGCCAAGACAAGTCTGAGGACCACGTAACACCCAGGAGTTTAAGTTCTGTGACGATGGAAAAATCTGTCAGTGGTAAGCATTCGTTGGAAAAGTCGACTTTTTTGCGGAATCTAATAGCACGCATTTTTGAAGGATTTATAACCAGATCATTTATGGAAGCCCACTGACGAATATTGAGGTATTCTTCTTGACATATCTTCATCAGATCAAAAGAAAAGCAATTTTTGATGGTAATAACTTCACTTATGTCGTCAGCATATTGCAGCATGAAAGTTGAGCTATGCATGGGATGAAGGTCGTGGCAGTATAGCACAAATAAGAACGGTCCCAAAATGGATCCCTGAGGAACCCCACTAGTCACGGCACGAAAGTCACTGACAGCACAATTTACTTTAACTCTCTGAGTCCGTCCTCGTAAGTAACTGCTCAACCACTTGACAAATCCGGATGGCAAACCTAGATTGCGAACTTTCTTCAGAAGAATCTCGTGCGATATCGTATCGAAAGCCTTGCTGAAGTCGTAACTGAGCAAAAGGCATGAGGAAACTTCTGGCTTATCCAACATACTCGTTACGTGATCATGTAATGAGATCAGAGCAGATGTTGTTCCAGACTTAGGGCGATAAGCAAACTGTGTGTCTGGAAAGCATGATAACATCGTTGTTTTGAGGGAGTTAAGTATTTGCATCTCAAGTAGCTTGCTCGGAACACTCAAGAGAGTTATGGGCCGCAGTTGCTCTAGTTTGGCGGGAGACGTCTTAGGAACTGGAGAAACAAGACACTCCTTGAACTTTGTTGGAAACTTTCTTTCGAGTATGGATGTGTTGATAATATGGCAGAGGGGTTCAGCTATGAACGGAGCTGCAAGCTTGTAAAGCTTGTTAGATATTCTGTCAGATCCAGTGGCTTTTGATGTAGACAGCTTATTCAGATATTCGTGAATTTCAGCAACCTCCGAAAGACAAGACCATTGTCCGTCGTCTTCAATCGAAAATTCAAAGTTTTCACAGTTTTGAAAATAACTGCTCAAGTTCTCATTAATGACATTGGCTGCATCGACTTCGTTCTCATAGTCAGACAAAATAGAGTCAAGTGGATTCCGATCAGATTTACCAGTAACTCCCCTCACAACTGACCAAAAATTATTATCTCGAGATTTCAAGTTTTCACTCCAAGCTATTTTGGATTCAATAATCTTCTTTGCGCACTTCTCCTTTAGTAATTCGTATTCTGAAAAATTTCCACTTCTGTACGCATTCCATCGCATTGTAATTAATGATTTTAGCAAAGGGGTCATCCAGGGCTTGTCTCTTGAAGACATGTATACAGTCTCGCACGGAATCAATGACAGACACTGTTGAAATTTTTCATAAAATATGGTAACTTTCGAATCAATATCTGGTTCATTGTACAAGTCTTTGAAGTTTAAAATATCCAGGCCAGAAAAGAACTTTCTCAGATGTTGAGCTCTGAAGTCGTAAACTTGATGTTTGGTAAGAGCATTATGTTTGGACGAGGTGATTGGCTTAAGAAGAACTTGACAATGAGAACCGCGACGATTGGAAAAAGGAGGCGGGCCTACTTCAGCTGGTGGATAGTCTTGTAATAAAGAGCTGCTGATGTAAAATTGATCAAGAATGGCATTCTCACGTGTTGACTCGTTCACCCTTTGCACTAGATTATGAGCAGTAATTATAGGTTTAACATCAAATCGGTTAAAGTCCCCACAGAAAACTATGCAGCTGGAGGGAATTGATAATAATACATTGTCAATTTCTTGTATTAGGAAATCTTGGAGAGCTTCATCAACCTCACTGCTCCGAGCAGGTGGTATATATGTAGCACAGAGAAGAAATGTATCAGAGTTGTACTTGAATTTGAGAAAAATGGTTTCACTTGTTTGGGAAACATTTACTGGACAATGTCGCTGAACGCTCAAATGTGATTTGATCCATACTGCGATTCCTCCTCCACCTTTAGAGCATCTGTCTTCACGAAAGAGGTTATATCCGCTGATTTGAAAAGCAATGGGATCATGTTTGGCATTGAGCCACGATTCAGTCACAACAAGAACATCAGGAAGCGTTGTGGAACAAGTCAGACGCAATTCATCCATTTTTCCAGGAGTGGCTATTGATCGTGCATTCAACATGAGAAAAGATGGGAAAGCGTTGTAATACATGTGCTTTGGTGATGAACAATGGGAAGGCAGTTGTCATGCAGTAAGAAAAATGTGTCGCAAAGGATCTTCCTGATCAATCTCTTGATTGTCTAAGAACAGTTTGCCTCTTGATATGTAAACATGTTTGTTAGGATTTTCCTGTCGAAGGGATTTTGCTCTCTCTCTAAGTCTGAAAGATTCTTGACGATCGATAAAACATTTATCGCTGTCGAAATATACACCTCCTAACTTTGGATGGTGTTTGTTTTCTCGAACCATTTTCAACAACCGGTTTCTTTCGGCTTTGTTACCCACACTGATTTTAACCGGTCTTGGTTTGTTACCTCTCCTCTTACCAAGGCGAGAAGCTGGCGAGTTAAGAGCGTATCTTTCACCAGTAACGGAATTCAAAATATCCTGTACTCGCTCGTCTGTATCATCAGACTCATCTATGGGACACTCTTCAATACCCTTAATGATAATGTTCGAACTAAGTTGGTATCGAATTTCACTTAGTTTACGGCTTTCGGCGGCGTAGATAAACTCTTTGATCCGATCTATTTCAGATTCTTGTTGCTTTTGGGTTAGCTTCAAATTCGAGACACTGTCCTCTAATACTTCAAGCTTATTCTTAATGGTATCTAATGAGTCCATAATAGTCTTTAGAATGCGATCTTCGGATTCCTTAACCAAGCGTCGAAATTCATTCAATTGATTGTTGTTGACAGAACCAGAACGAGTCTGACGCTGATTTGGAATTCCCGGCGATGACATAAATGCAAAGTCGCAATAGCACGTGATAATACGTCACAAACCGATCGATAATTTCATAGAAATCCGACGAGGGGGCTTTCAGGTCGCCGCAAAATCAGCTGATTTTACAAGCGACCACTGCGGTCACGCCGGCACTGTACGTTGTAGCAGGCGGGCAAACTAACTAGAGTGACGTCACCACAAACTGCTGCAAACTAGCCAATAATTAGCGAAAAGAATACCACTCGTTTGACCGATGACAAGCAATAGGTAGCAACTCAGAAATTCGAGCACAGCTGCCGAGGACGTAACCAATAAGCTCAGATGATCAGATATCGACACGGAGGAGTGTGAGAGGAGTCAGGAGATATCAATAATGACTGGAAATGACACAGTATGACGGGGTTATGACAAACATTAAGCTCCAGACACGACGAGACAGAACACGACCGCGCCCGATCAATATCAGTGATGTAGGGTAGATGAACGAGTTCGTGTATGACGTGAAAGAGGAATCCAATGCGGTAATCATAACGCTGTTCAGCTTTCGGAACGGCGAGGCAGTGATGCGTCAGTGATGGTGTGGGCTGGTATAAGCTGGAATCATAAGTCGGCGATAGTTCTTGTTGAGAATACCATGAATGGTCAAAGGTATCGGGAAATACTGGAATCTGTTGCCGTACCCTTTTGACTTGCTACAATTGGTCCAGGGTGATATTCCAGGGGGTCCACAGGATGACAACGCCCCGCCCCATCGTTGTGCAACAGTGGAGGCATTTCACGAGCAGCACATGGACTACACTCGCATGGAGTAGCCCAGCAAGAGCCCGGACTTCAATTTAATCGAGCACATGTGGGATGACCTCGGACGTGCTGTGGCTAAAAGAAATGTCGATAGTGTGCGAGACCTACACCATGCCTTCCAAACTGAGTGGCACAATATTCCACAAGAGAAGGTTCGCAAAGTCATAAGATCCATGCGATGTCGATGCGATTCAGTGATTGCAGCAAATGAAGGAGCAACGAAGTACTGACTACTTTTACAGTGTTTCTAAGAATATATAATTAATAATGATATCTTATAAATAATTTATGTGAAATTGTCATTTTTTTCCTTGTTGATAGAACTTAGACTTAAATAGAACTTAATGAAACTAAAAAGTTAATCAACATGCCAAAGTTGGCCTATCATTGAAAAATAATAAGCATGATATAATTCGATGAGGTTCAACAATCTATGAAAATCATTATGCTGCTTGACCAATATCTATGCATTCGTGAAATCATGCAGACAGATACATCGAATTAGTGCAAGTTTGACAAGCGATTCGCTTGCTGCAGCGAGAGACGGTTTGCTGTCACGCTTGAGCCTAAGATGCTCTTAGAGGGTTCTTAACGGTGATAAGAAGTTGAAATGTCAACAAATATGTAATAAAGATACAGATTTTCGGATTTTAGTGGAAAAACGGAGAAAATCGGCTAAATAGGTCAAGAGAAAGGAAAACTTCTTCTGTTCAAGAACTTTTGCAGGGGATTGTTCGACAATGCATGTTAGTGCAGAAATTTATGCATGTTAGTCCTAGGCAATTTTTCAGAATAATGTCAACTCTTCATGCATGTAAATAGGCGATACATTGATTTTAATGGCTATACATATTTCATTGCTTTACGGACATGAGTGCAATAAATGCTGGTTTCAGGGTCTAATCAAGTGTAAGTATTTCAATTTTACTTTAAAGAATATAAACCTGGAATATTTCATAGCTCGCCTTCCGAACTATTTAGACTGGTACGCTTGCTCATCATTTTATGATGCAATTCCTTAATATGATACATTTATGGGACCTCATTACTTTAGAATTTGGCTGCAAAATAAGCATAAACATAAACCGCGGAACTGGGATTCACGGGTCCCCTCATCCCACTGGAAAACTTTCCCGTGGCCACCAGTGTGCTAGGCCCCCTCAATTTGAGGGCGTCAATTTCATAAAGTAAATTTACCGCCAAACTTGAACTATAATCAGTTCCGAATT
Source organism: Prostheceraeus crozeri (assembly GCA_907163375.1). NCBI lineage: Eukaryota > Metazoa > Platyhelminthes > Polycladida > Euryleptidae > Prostheceraeus > Prostheceraeus crozeri. The sequence continues at coordinate 163,125 of CAJQUW010010982.1, forward strand.
TGAGAGCAGAGAGAATTTCAAATGTGACGAACCTCATAAACGGCAAGGTACACGCATGCGTTGCCGCTAAGTTGAAAATCTTAGTAAGGATTTGCATTATATTAGTTCTGTTAATCTGTTATTAGTTCATTAATTTCCTACTCAACCGATGTCAGGAATTTATTACACGTTGGTACTTCGACGGTCTAACGAAACTTCTTCATTTTCACAGCTTTAAGTCCTGATCTGTCTTTCAGCAGGCAAAAATTCACGTGAGAGTATATTCAGGAGGTGACAAAGTATCAAAGTGAAATGTCGTTCAAGGTGAAATGGCTAAAATAAATGTCGCTAATTTTTTATTGGACTATCAATGAACTGACCTATAAAAAACGTAACTATTCCTTCTGGATGTGTCTATATCTTATTGGGTTAAGTTGGATAATACACCCTTGCGATGCACCCTCGCCAGGCTAAACGAATGTGTAAAGTTAAGACTCTTGTCAAAATTACTAACTAACTAGCTGCATGCTACAGCCAATAAAAATCACCGAAAAAATTGAGTTATAAGTGGTTAGAGTGATAATACTCTATGCAGTTGGAACTCAACTGTATTTATATGGATTGTTTGCAGACATGTTTCAGTAGACAAGCTACCGTCATCATTGGCAATGATCAATGAAAAATGATGAAATACAATGTATACTTGTGAGCATTGCAGTCAATGCTACGTCGGTGAAACTCGTCGCCATATATCTACTGGGATAAACGAACACACGAAAGGTCGATCCCCATCTGAAATATTGCTTCATGCTCATTTCCCAGATAAGGAAAATTTTTAAGATTCTCATTCGCACTCCATACACAAAAATTGCTGAATCATTGTACATTAAGTCATTTCTTCATTCACATTGTCTCATGAATAACCGCAACCATTCAGAACCACTTTTCCTGTATTGATTTTTTCATGTGATTAAGTCTTGTATATATTTCATCATATTTCGTTGACCGTTGTCACTGATGATGGTAGCTTGCCTACTGAAACATGTTTGCGAATAAACCTGTCAAAAGTTTACGGCTTCTAACTGTCATTATATGGATTAATTCAGGTTGCATAGGCACATGATCTCATAATCCAGTAAATCTTTGCTTCATTTCTTGTCTGAATCTGAATAATGTAGCGGACCCATTTAAATCTTTTAAAATAATGATGATGGTCTTTGATTATGATATTTTGCTCTTTCAGTGGCAGTACTTACTGGCAGTACACTTACCAAGTCCTGAAGTTTAGTTGCGGCAGAAATCATAAACATGATGTATAATGACATGTATTTTTTGCGTTATGTTCAGATTTTCCAATCTGAGAAATGCTTCACTGAATACTTCAATTCGTTGACTTGTATGAAATGTCAATGAAAGTCGATCGAAGGTATCGATATACTCCATATTCTAGAGATTGCTTGCATAATTGGAGTAATCTCACTGAAGAAGCAAATTGGAGGGAGAACATGAAGTCTCTTGAGCGTTATCAGTCCGGGAGCTTTTCTCCTTTTTAGAGTAGATTATGTCTCTACAGTAAATTTATCTTCAAATGATTTAGATGGTAACACTAGGAATCTTTTAACTAAAGGGACAATGTTTGCGCCCATTATTATGAGTAATGTCATCGAATTACAAAAAGATACCCGAGACTTCTGCAGAAAATTGAGATTGTAGATTATTTTGGCAAAAGACGGAAGAGCTTAATCTGAAATAGGAATCTGATTTCACTTCTACAAAAGGTAGCAACAGTTTTCTTAATCATATCATAAATCTCATTGAGGAACAAAATAATCAGATTTTTGAGCTCCATATAGATTAATCCATAGTATTAGCTCTTGCGCGAAAAAATAATTTTATGATAATAATAAAAAATTCTAAAGCTGATAAGGGTGAGCTTTTCGCAATAATGGATTATTCCTTTTATCATAAAAGAATGACTGAAGAACATTTGACACTAAATACTGATGCAATACAACCATGAATCAAATTAAGCACTTATGTAATGAATTCAAATCACCATTTGATAAAGGGAATACAATTTTTTTTACAAACTTTCAATGCGAATTACTACCCTTTATGCATGGACTACCGAAGGTCCACAAACATGAGGAATATTTTCATAATATGAGATCTGATGTATTAGGTTGCTGCAAAATGAATCCTTCTGTAATTGTGTCACTATCCATGCGATTTCCATAACATGCTTTCACGACAGCTCTGAAAGTTTCAAATGCAACTATGTAATTCGCATGAGGACAGTTCAAATCTTTGAGCACATCAGTATTCTCTAACAATGTCATACATGCATTTCCACTGAAAATTTCACCTTGGCGTTCTTGTAGTTGAACATTACTGCGACGCGCCCATTCATCTGTTCCATGTTTCCACAATCCCTGAAGTCCCTTGTACATCAGAGTAACAGGACCGATGAGGTGGAGTTCAGGTGGCGGAAATACATCAAGGACACGGATTTCTGGATCCAACGAAATAGCAGGCGGACGTACGACATTACCATGATTCTTTGCTGCGGTTTTGTTACTACCTGATCTGTACCAGCTCCAAAAGAGTTCCTTTAGGCTGCCAAATGTTCTTGAAGTACCTCGCAAGTTCTTTCTCAAATTTTCTAATTTTCTTTTGATACATCGCACATGGGTGTTTTGATCCATGACTCATGAGTCCAAGTAGGATATTGATTATCTTCAAATCACCGGCGACAGTCCACTTCGGACAAATGAAACAGGAATTCATGTCGAGTTTGTGCCAAATCAATTTGCAGTTCACGTAGTTTTCGGGAACATTGTGCACTATAGCTATTATAAAAATTTTTTTGACGCTTGTATCTTTTCGCGATTTTGCTGCCACTCCATCAGAATATGTTGATCTTGTAGCCTCTCTGTCAATTGTAGTTTGGTCATCATGCAAGGTGAGACAAAATTTCAGAAAGTTGGCTCCAACATCTATTCCTATTTTTACATGGTCATATGACTTGCCTCGAAGATTTTCTACCTTCAAAGTAAGGCCTGAAACATCATTGCAATATATTAGTGGTTTGATTTCCCAATCGCATTCACTGTTCATATTTTCTTTTATCATGAATCGCAAGTCTTCCTGCACAAAGAATTCCTCCATCTTGTGATTTTTCTCATAAAGACATTCTCTCAGATGAGGTGTAATTGCTTTTCTACTTTTAGTCGCAGTCCTGATATGGGTTGCCAACTTGAGAGTTTCATTTGTACTCAAATTCAAATCAACTTGAATTGAACTCATATCGTCTGACGAATGAAGAAATGATGCTTGATTTGTAGGCGGGGATCTTAGGAGACTCATTGGTCTCCCTGCAGTTCTTGATAATGTAACATGCTCATCATTCAATTGTTCATCCTGTTGCTTCTCTTTAATTATGTTGGCAGCTATTTTTTCTTTAGATCTTGGTGAACCATTTTCAGCCATTTTCTGCAAATTTAGTACTCGTGAACTCTTGTTGCAATGATGTGAGAGACCTCGACCAATCTCTGAGAAACAAATTCCACAAAGGCGAAGTATGGTCTCATCATTGATTCTCTGATTGTCGATAGTTTTGCTTCGAGGATTATTAGTCATAGCTGATGCACCACGAGCGCCACTAAGTCCTGCAGGAGCTGACTAGGCAATCTTGCAAATGTGGCAGAGACAATGAGAAGACGACGCTGCAGCACGAGTTGAGACCTGGTATAGTTGTGAATGGTCAGCGATGGGTATTTCTTTTCTTCTCCTCTCATTTGGATTTTCGAAATCATTCAGAGTGCGTACACAAGTAGGGCATAACACGTTCGGTAGTCTATCGTCGTTGGGATCCAGTCCTTCAATCACATAGTTTTGTATTTTATTCCACAATATTGGAGTAGCAGCTCGAAAAGTGTTATTGTCCTTCTTCGCTTTTGCAAAACATAGAATTCGCTTGCGACATTGTTCGTGTGTTGGTGGCATTATTCGTTCGGTAAGAAATGAATGGACGAAGCAGTTAATATAATGTTATCACCACTTATACAATGTTTCATTAATCACTACCACAGACATAGAAATTGATAACAATAAAACCTCTAGAATGGAAATGAAGCTTCATGCAATACACAATAGTGGCACAAAAATCGCACGCATTTTCACTTAGATGCACTTGTCAACGGCTGTTTCATTGGGTTAGAATCTGTCACATTCTAAGCTTTTCATTGGTGATTCATGCCTCAACTTAGTTCCCCCGAATGTGCCGCGACCTTCAGTCAATTTCCATTCTAGTCAACTTCAGATAAACAATCTATTTCCATGACCACAGACGATTGATATCACTACAGGTTTTCCTACACGACAACGGCAACTACCGAATCAAGAGCGGCACTTTAATTTCTAAAACGTTAAAAGATAAAATATTACGTCATTTCACAATTGAGAGCGACAACAATAAATAAACTGCAGCAAAATAGTTCAATTGTGTCTCTATCAGATTAGTGAGCGGTATTTCACGTGAAGAATAAATGATATCTAGTCGGTTTGATCCAAAGCCCTACATAGACGTCTTCACATCTGCTAAATTAACTTATCAATGTGGAGCGCCAGCGAATACCTTCTGATGTTAAACGCAGAATCATTATGGCTCACGAAGCCGGAGATGATTATATTGAAGCCGCTCGAGTTCTCGGTGTAAAACGGGGTACTGCGTATTCAATAGTACATCGTTATATAGTTGAAGGAGTCATTGAGCGTCCCAGAGGAGGAAGACGACACCAAAAGATGGACGAAGATATGGCAAATACTGTGGTAGAGATTGTTGAATCCCAACCGGAATTCACGTTAGCCCAAATCAAAGCTGATCTACAAGCGGGGATGCCGGACAAGCCATCTGTCTCAATTCAAACTATCAGCACATGTCTGAGAAATCGTCTTATCTTCTTAAAGAAAATGGAGACTGTTCAAGTCAACCGCAATAGCCATGACGTCAAAGTGGAAAGGGCCGAGTATGCGAACTGGTATCTGCACACGATCAACGCAAACCATCCGCCAACATTTATTTTTGTGGACGAATCCGGCTTTAATTTATAGATCAGTCGCACACGAGGTCGTGCCAGACAAGGAGAGCGAGCTGTCAGGGTTGTTCATGGACAGCGCGGGCGGAAAATTTTACACTCATCTTTGCGGTCTCTAATGAAAGTGTCGTGAATCATCATCATGAATTCTACGAAGGCGGAACCTCCTGTGAGAGATTTAACTCCTGGCTGGAAGAAGCGTCCGTTGCGGCTGGGGCTGGACCTCGTGTATTCGTCATGGATAATGCTCCGTGCCACAATACAGCCCGTGAAGTCAGTTTGCGAGGGGACACTCTATTAGGTACTTACCGCCCTACTCTCCATTTCTCAATATCGCAGAGAACGCGTTTTCCATGTGGAAAGCGGCTTTCAAGAGAGAAGTAGCTGAGATTCGTGAGCAGTTACACAACTACACTGGACAACAGCGGAATTTGACCTTACTACAACTCGCCTCCCAAAACATGAGTGGCATCACTGCAAAAATAAGATGATCTTCCAGACGTATGGGCAGATTGATGCCTAGACTAATTAATCGCGAGGATGTCTTACAAAACCATCAATGAATATTACGGTACTTGTTTTGTTTCATAATGGAATAAAAAATTTCAAGATTATCAAAACTTTGACTTACCTTTTCGTAAAATTAAATAAAATGTAATTGAATATGAAAAGCCGTTTATGATTTCAAGTTGCCGCTCATTAAACTTATAAATCCATAAATAAACTCACTTATTATCACTACCGATTAAAAACAATATCATTCAATTGAAAACGCTGCTGATTAACAGAAATACCGTTGTTGCATCTTAAAACATATTCTTTAATCTGATAGTCACATTGTCGAACTGGAAAACCTGTACTGTGTGTCTTCCGTGAGCGTCAATCGCGCGCTCTGAAACCAAGTTCATAATTAATTAATCGATCAGTACTGCATGCATTGTCACACTCAACAATTCACCAACAATGAAGCAACAAGCTCATGTTTGGCGTATCAAACCTTTGCAGGAGGATATCTATGGTTAAATGTCTGTCATAACACATAGATCATCAGTGAAGTATTTCAGAAAATCAATGGACAGGCTGATGAGTGCTTTGAGGTTTTATTGTCATCAGCTAAATGCGAAAAGTGAAAATGACACAACGATATCATGTATCTTAGATGAACTCGTACACATTTTACTGAATGCTTAAAGCTAGGTGATGAATAGATTAATTAAATGAATAACGTAAAATCATTGGTATGACGAAACATGTGAACAGAAAGCCGTTACAGTAAAACATACAATATTACTGTAATGATAAATAGCGACTAAACAATCACAAGCGATTTATTGATTTAATCGATTTCCTCGATTTTTCAGGCGCAAACTTTTATTACAAGTTATAATATCCTAATAAAGAATCATGAATTAGTCAAAAACATGTCAATAGAGTTTGGGCACTTAAAAATGAAAATTTGTAAAATTCAATCAATTGATCAATTATCGATGAATGTCGATTACGCTTATCTATCGATCTCCGGCAACGATTTTCTATATTTTTCGATTTTCTATCTTCTGTGATAACACGGATCAATATCCTATCAATTTTATTGATGGACACTTAAAAATAGAAATTTGTATAAATCGATCAATTGATCGATTATCGATTAACGTCGATGGGGTGTATCTATCGATCTCCGGCAACGATTTTTTTATTTTTCGATTTTTTATGTTCTATGATAATACGGATCAATATTTTATCAATTAGATTGATGGGCACTAAAAGTTGATTTAAAGTTGGTTCAAAGTTGCCCCACCGTGCAAGGTAAGTTTTAAAGTTTATTGGTGCATAAACGGTTTCAACATTTAGTCTTAGGTTGGTTGTGAAATATTATAAAGGTTACACGTTGACTATCCAATCTAGAAAGTTTAGTATTTTGAATTTTGAATTCTCTTCTGGGACTCTGCTGTCCCTGTGGTCCGTAAAGGAGTTTTGAGGTAGAATAATTGACTTTTTCACTTCATTTTAAAATAACTAAATTATGTTTTACTTGATGTCAAACATCGTAGTAATCGTTATGTTTGTATGCTAATGCCTCTTTTCTCAATATCACGTTATTTAATTTAGGCTGAAAAATTGACTGGAGAAAGCCTGTAGGTCATTCGTAACCTACATTTATAAGATATTACATTTTACACCGACTTACATGTATGTGTTGGATTAGCAAGCTGAATGAAGGAATGAAAGCTAAGTTTGGAAATGCGAAATGCTTCATAGAATCGCAAAAGTATTGAAAATAAAACTAGTTGCCACTTCGGGAATCGAACCCCAACATGCCGCGTGTTGGGCGGTTACCGTATCCACACTACCATTCTACCTTTCAACATCAATTGTCGATCTAAAATTGCATATTTGAATGACGCTAGTACTTGAAAGATTATGTCAGTAGCGATACATTCTTGATAAATTTGCCATTTACAATTCAGGTTCTGTCATTGCTTTTTGTAAAAATATTTATTATTCGATATATTTTTGAGACTAAGTTTTAAATATACATGTACATGAGAATCTCTAATCATTTTATGCTACAATACTACACTATGTCTTTACTATATCTACATATCTATCTCCTCTCTTCTTATTCGTTACAGATGGATTCCAAGAAAAAATATTATGACGTGACGAAACCAACTTCTAATGAGATTTACGCACTCTTAGATGCAGTGGAAAGTGACAGTGAAGAGGACATAGAAAATATTATGAATGACTCTGACACGGAATTCAACGCTGATGCTACCGAATGCGATAGACTAGGAGATGTTACGAATACTGATGGAACCTCTTCCGCTCACAGACTGGAGGCTGTTGTACATTCCCGTGAAGAAGATGTGCCGGTTCCTAACAACGACAACTGCTGGAAATGGTCGAGTTCCAAAAAATTCAAAGCTGCTTCCCAAAAATCATGCTCTTTTTTGGGAAAGGTGCTATTGAGGGACATGAATAAAAATTCTACTCAGACTGAAGTATTTGAAACACTCATTGACATCAATGAAATGATGCATTTGATTGCTGAGGAGTCAGAAAGGTACGCATGTCAAAAAGGAAGATCGTTACCTACTTTAATTCCAGAGTTAGAGGCCTTCTTAGACATGAACTTTATTATGGCCCTGAACAAGCAACCTACGGTGAAATCCTATTGGGCAACCGATGACGGCTTAGGAAATTCTTTGATTCAAAACACAATGCCAAGGAAGAGCTTTCTAAGTATTCTACAAAATTTGCAGTTTGCAAATAATTTACAAAGTTTGCCCGAACGAAATGATCCTGAATTCGATAGAGCATGGAAAATGCGACCAATTTTGGAACATCTAAATAGGAGATTTTTGGCAGCAATGGAGCCTAAACAACACCAATCCATTGATGAGCACATGTGCAAATATAAAGGCCGAAGCATCATGCGGCAGTATATGAAAAATAAACCTTTAAAATGGGGATTCAAGTTTTGGTTTCGGTCTGGAGCAAAAAAATGGTTATCTCCATATGTTCGACTTATACACTGGTCGTAAAGAGACAACTGAGTGTGGTCTTTCGGAAGGCGTTGTCCTATCATTATGCAAGCCCTTGACTGATAGTTTCTGTCACGTGTATTTTGATAATTTCTACACCTCTCCTGTCCTACTGCAGAAATTACTGAATATGGGAATTTACGCAACGGGAACGGCGCGAAGTAACCGGAGAAACATGCCGAAAAACTTTCCCGAGGATAAATGCATGCAACATGGAGAGAGTGCTAGCTTTTGTGCAAATAATATAAGCGCCGTGAAGTGGATGGACACCAGATCGGTAATTCTTCTCTCCAACATTCACGATCCGAATGAATCAAGTAATGTTATGCTACGAGAAAAGAAAGGGTCACAGAAAATTCGCATTTCCTGCCCCAGAGTTGTGAGTGATTACAATGCTAATATGGGAGGCGTTGACCTCACAGACCAGCTGAAGGTAACATATCAGCTGGATCGCAAGCATTCTTTTCGTTTTTATCTCAGAATCTTTTTTGATTTGATGGACATAGTGGTCGTGAATGCATTCATTATATATCGGAAATTACAGAGCGAGAGGGAAATGTCTTTATTTGATTTGAAATACGTTGTCTGTCGTGCCCTTATCCGTGGCTTCAGTAATCGGCAAAAGAGTATTCCATTTCCACGCCCATCCAAAAGGCTGCGATTTGAAAGTTCTATGTCAAGTTGCACGAATCATATGCCTATCTTCATGGAGAAAAGGTCTCGTTGCTTCAAGTGTTCAACAGAAGGCAAGGAGCAAAGAACCTTTGTGAAGTGTAATGATTGTCAAGTTGCATTGTGTCTTTTGAAAGATCGTAACTGCTTCCTTTCGTACCACTCGTAGCCAAAGAATTGTTCTATTCTTCTTTTATGTTGCTGTTCTCATTTATAAGAATACATTATTGGAAAATTTCGGAGTTTTTGATTGACTAAGAACCCGGGATTTATATCAACTTTTACTACACTTGCGGACCACATGGACATCAGAGTCCCATATCTATGACGCAAAAGAAAAATACAATTTATTTATGAGAAAATTAACTTAAAAGGAGCAAAAAAAATCTGTGGAATGTAAAATTACTTCGTTCGTATTTGTACATTTCTTATGGTCCTGAAGGAGTTAAACTTCAATTTCAATATACAAGACAAAAACGAAGTTTTCAAGTTAAGGGAACGTCGTTTTCTATTTGTGTTAAAAGCGGGAGGAATGAACGGTCCACTGTGTCAATGTCCGTGTACAAAAGATCGAAACTTCTGTATGAGAAGTAGTCTCTGAGGAGTCAGTGGGTACAATATCTGGCACTGATCACAGCGAATTTGAGTAAAAAGTTTCTGTGATATTGACATTCTTCTGATTGATAGACAATTGTGGGAACAAAGACAGAAATGGCCTGAGTACTTCTATTGTAGCCTCTGATAGTTCTTTCAGATTTTGAAGTTTCCCTATTGATGAACAGGTTTGTCGGCCGAAATGTGAATCCTATTCGAATGGAATGAGACCGCATGCGTAGTCTCATTTTCACATGAGACAATAGTTTGAGGAAAATATTCGAAATTCAAACTAAATTTCTGTGTGGTCGTTTGTTGGTGACTGCCGACGATGGCAGTCAGTTGGCAGACGAAATCAATCAAGTGTGCACAGTTTCCGCTAATTCTTAATAACTCCGAGAGGAGCTGCTGGAGCCGCTCAGACTGTTTGATATTGCTTCAGAACTGGCAGCAACGACTATAGATCTTTGTGACTTTCAGCTTCTACCTCTTTTAGATGATCTATTCAAATTTCATCGAATTTGGGCCATGAGAACATCAAAATGCAGCCTTTATTGAAAAGCTACATGCGTCCTTCCATGCTGTTATTTTATTGTGAATCAAAATGTCATAATGCTACATTTGTAATTGTTAAAAATGAATGAGAGCAGCATAAGTGCATACACAGTAAAAAATGAACAACATTATAAAATATATAAAATAGGTACAAAATTTGTTCAACACTTCAATATAAGAATGCATCCAATTTTTGTCTCTTGTGATTTGTGCCTCAGGAGATCAAAGGGATTATTCTCCTATGATAACGTTGATCCGAATATCACCAATCTTCGAAATCTGTCCACCTTATCATAAGATATAAGATTTCGGTCTAAATGTCCATATCGGTTGAACCTCGTTTTTATAGAAAGTAACTACAAATTAAAGACATTGTAGTTTCCCTTCTAAGCATGGTTTTCTTATTATCGTGACTTTAATAGCCTATCAGAATCGGCAACCATAATTCTGTGTTGTACAAATTTGAGAATTTTCTCCGTTGAAAATTGATTCGACTCTCGAGTCTTCCAATCATGTCGTACATCAACAGAACATGTCTCATTTCAATTCAGAGTCTTTCTTCTCAGATCTGCGATTATAAACTTGTATCCGTTAAGGTGTTTTCTGGACTGTGGTCAAAATGTGACCCGGGAATGACTGAATATTTTCTTACCTTTCCTGTGTGCATACATGTATGTTGCAAGTCGATACATACTATGATACATCGATATGTTGTTACTCGATTACATGAATAAATTGCATAATAAATATTCTGTTCCGGACGTCGTAATATTTAGGATTAAATAAATTAACATAAATCATGTTGGGATTCCGTAAAATAATGAGAGTTTTTAATAGATTCATGCCGCTTATTACTCGATATAATAGCTTTATTATACTCCATTGATTCATGATGATATACAGACCGTTTCATAAATCGTTGCACAGCACAAAATATTCTTATATCTTTTTTATATTCTCATCAAATTTAATCGCATGCTGTGCTGATAATCGATCAATAAACTTATTTACTTGGTCAGCTGAGACGCTTGGAAACATAGTGGTGTGGTTTGCCTAATTAAATGAAGTAATTAGTGATTGTCTGCTTTGTTACTTTCATGATGCTATTTCAGATATCAATATCATGTTGGCCCATGTGTCACTCATTCTCCTTTTCATCATTGATAAGCTGCTCCATTAATCGGACGCAACGCGAGTGATTGTTAGCATTCCTACGGCGTGAAGGAAATGCTATTGTTTGCTGTGAACAGGTGCACAGACGAGACAAGCCCTTGTCTGATCCGAGATCCGAATTTCTGCTGACCTCAAGAGAGAGGGAAATGATGACCCACGCAATGGCTGACTATGGGAATAATACAAATTTGAAGTTTGTCAGTGTACGGATGGGCCGATTTTGATAATTTTCTGTATTGGACAGTTTCGTCTGTAGGTGTCGGTGAACGAATTGACCAGACATTCATACTTTTGAGTCTGCTGACCACAGCTGACCAGACATAAGCTAAACGCGTTGCCAAATTAAAATTCTTGACATAGCCTTTCACATGACACAGATTATAGAAATTGAACATCTTCATCAATGAGAAAATCTTGTGAGATTTTTTAGCAACATTTTTTTGGTAAGACTTATTAGTATTGTATATTTTTGTACATACAGCCAATCCTAAAAACCGTTTATCATGATGAAGCTGACTGATAGTTCATGTTGTCTGCCAACTTTCATAAAAAAATTCTGTCGTTTTCATGCTGAAATCCTGCAACAAAGAAAACGCTCAATTTTTTTTCATAAGGTCTACTGACCACAGCTGACCACACATGAAAACAAAATATATGTCAAAACAATTTATGGAATACAAGGTTTCATATGGCATATCGTTTATCAAAATTGATTCAGGACTTCAACACGAAAATTTCATTTGAAAATGGCCTAGCTTTTTTGTGCAATAACTTTTGAAACATACACACTACATACGCACCATTGACTCTCCTCTCCTTCAAGTGTTTTCAATATTTAATGAGCATTTATCATTATTCTGTCATCTGTAAATATCATTTGGTATCACCGTATCATCGTACGTCATCATCTCGTTTTTCACTTTTCATTGTATCATTCATCTTTTCATTGTACAGTACATTGCATCACCTAACGTGTTTTCTTTGGAAAAATATACGTTCTAATATTCTGATATTCTGAAATCGAAATCGATGGAAGACATTATTGCCTTAAAACTTTATATAGACAAACTTCTTTCATAGGAACTTTGAACTCTTCAGAATCCTTGCCGTCTACGTGTATGTATTAAGATAAATTAAGTTTCATTTAAAGTGGCTGAAAATTCCTTTGGTATTTTTCTCGTAACAGCTAAATTCCATTCAAGGAATGGATGAAACATGTATGTTGTATGTGTATCAGTCATACAGCTAACTGAATGACTGGGCTAGGCCCTACCCGTCCCCCTGGCCCCTAGTATATATATGCGTGTGCATCCAGACATTATTCTGTATCGGCAGCTAACTGAATGACTGGGATAGGCCCTACCCATCTCCATGATAAAATTTCGAAAAATAAAAAACACCTAGTATATTTCTGCATCACTCACATATTAAACGAAAGTGCTTGGATCACGACAAAGCTACGAAAAAGTGAGAAGCTTGGACCTATAAAATCGAGAAGCTTAAACCCACATGTATATCGGTAGAGAAAAACAGATAGAAAACACCCGCACTAGATTGAAGCTTTCATCTCCTTACTTTTCTCCGGTCACTATACCGCCTTCGGAGCAAGAGTTTCATCAAGATAACATATCATCGCTCTTCTGACAAACTGTTAACTATTGGATCAGTAGTTCAGAAGTTAGAGATGTTTGAATGGAAAATCAAGTCGCATCCCATTAAATCATTTGTAATCCTGATGAAACTCTTGCCCCAAAGACAGCATAATGACGGGGGGGGATAGGGAGACGAAACGTACCTGGTGAATTCGCGTTCTGTTCTTCTCTTCATCTGTGTTGAAACCCCTGTGACTGTCTGAATATACATGTATGTAGAGAATCTGAATACATGAATACACATAGACCAGCAAGTCATGATCAGTAATCTTTTTATAGCCTACTCCTTTTTCAGGAAACTAACTTCGAAGAAGAGGTTCAACGTGCTGCAAAGTTTGGTCTACAAGTTCTAATATCTAAGAAAAGATATCGGATTAGATCAAGAAAAGTATGCGAATTCAAGTGGACGCTGACGAACAAGGGAGAAATAGTGATCATTTGTTTCGTGATTTATTAGATGCTCAACCTAACGTACCCGTCACCCTATGGGCAAATTTTGGGTTTTCTTCAAGAAATAATGCTGAATGAACCTTCCTACCAAAAAGTCGAAAAGTCAAAAAAGTTAGTGAATGAAGCGCGTTTGACTGATTTTTAGACCTGATGTATTGTTGATCAATTAATTTCTTGACTCCTTTCGCATCTATTAATTCAAATTTGGATTTAACCGCTTTCTCTATAAATCTGTAACGGAAATCTAACAGGAGATGGGTAAAATTCACGTGAGATTTGGTTTACAAACCAACGAGAGTTGTCCCATTTTCTAACTCAAAAATAATTCTAACGGGTGATATAACAAAAATTCTAACATGAATTACCCGTTAGGAAGTGGGACGGGTTTATCTAGTCTGTAGGTGATGCTGATCAGAAAAAAATTAACAACATTGCTTGGGAAACGTTGTCATCTAGAAATTGAGTTGCTAATGGATATCAGAATTCTGTTTAGCAATTTCGCTCTATTTGTTGTTTAGCATCCATGTCAACATGATGTAACCGACAAGAACCTGATATGTATGTAAATGAATTAATGTTGAAGAAGTTGACTAAATTAGTTGACGTTTTCTAATAAGCTGAATATTTTCCGCTTTATCCTACCCACTGAATTATTTTCTCAAAATTAGAAAATTTTCACCAATTCACTGGTAATTTATTCTATCCGCAGTAATGCTGTTGAGCTTCTGATTTAGACATGCCAGAATGACGCAATGTCCTCAAGACTATGCAGTCTAAAGAAGCATCTCTCAACCTATGTAGTGATGCAAATGGAAAATTTTCTGGAAAATTTTTCATTGGACAATTTTGAAATTTATTTTTCGGTGATTTACATTGTTTCCTTTGTCTTGGAGACTTATTATGGTCGTTTGAAAAGACTATGTAGTATTCAAAGTCCGAAAACTTCTCTATCATCTCTGTATGTTAACTTTTGGTACCAACTGCACCTTTTCTATGTCTATCAGATCTTTCCAAATGAATTTCAGGCATAAGATGGACTTCAGATTTTTCTAGCTGAATTTCAGATATCTGTCACAGGCTCAACTTTGAAAAGATCTTTAATTCAAATGGAGATCTCCAATTCATCTGGATCATATCTGAAATTCTTGGGCAGATCTGAAATCGATTTGGAACTATCTGAACCATCTGAACTATAGAAATGGAGGATGTGTATCCTCAACGAAGATATCGGACAATACGCCAGAAGTTTGAAGCTATCATAGATATTCTTTTACTCATCACAGATATCTTTAGTTTCCAAATATCTCACGAGTTTACAATCTTTATATATTCCAATATGGTCGCTCATGAATGCTGCGTGGACTGTGTGCTTATACTTCATCACATGTTCATCAACGCATGGAGAATTTGCATCACTATGATCAACGCTGCAAAATAAAGCTTAACTTTCAAGCTAGCAATTAGTAAACTACAAAATGAAGTATATTATTTTTGCTCCAGATCCTTCGCATTGCATGAAATTATACCTCTATTGTAAAGCAAGATTCACGTTATCCCAAACGTTGTCTGTGTGAAAATTAAAAATGCTAACAATCTAGCAAGCCACTGGTGGCAAAGGAAATGTTCAAAAATCCGCGGACGGAAATCGTATTGCTACGATCGCTTTAATCGAAATAATGATGAAATCAAGAGTTTTAGACCCAATTTATTGGTACACAGCTGCCTCGGCAGTGGAAGCGCTCAAATTATAGGCCTATCAAAAAAATCAAAACTTTCAAAATTTTCCATAATTTTCCAATATTTCCAAAATTTTCAAATTTTTTCCATAATTTTCATTACTAAACCTATGCCTCTTTGCTCAAAATGATGCCCCGACTTCCATAATCATAAGGGTTTTAAAATGTGGTGTTATTTTTCTATTTTGTTTAGGAATATGTCTAATTGATGTACACGCATATGATAAATGCTTGTTTGGAGAATATTTAATTTACAGAGCTTTCTCAAATGAACCCGGTCTTGAACACCATGTTCGTCAAATAGAGTCCATGCATAAATTGATCAGTAATTATTAAGAAGTTGTTGCGAGTTTTTCAGGGTTGCTGAAAAAGACTGATTGGAATTTCAGTCCCATACCACCCCATACCCACAGAAAAACCTGTGGTATCCCCCATAATCCTCATAGACCCACACGATTAGACACCTTATTTATTTGTTATTTTTCTTTATATCGAATATCTGATATCAGATATTTCAATTTCAATAGAACTTGAAGCATGATGCGATCCGGTAGCTGTCTTTGATAAATGAATTATAACACACTGGTTTAAGAATTGTCATTTTACTGATGGTGGGTGACAATCTGCAAATTAAGAAAATAAGAAGCTCGTGCTGGCATTTGGGAAGCAAGCGTAGTAGCTATTGCACTATAGTCCCTTTTCATTGGATTTGAAAATTGTCTGATTGATGTTAATTGGGATACACTGCTTTCTACACTGTCAATCATAGTCCTAATTTAAATACCAATCTGACTCTGAATGAAAGAGCAGTAAAATCACCGATGTTGAATTCACAGAAGTAAAAAAAACGCTTACTAAGTATTAAAATGATGAAACATCAATATAACAATGACTCACTAAGAAGGAAGGACATATTAGCGTAGGAAAATAGCGATGCATTGATCGGCGTACGTCAATGCATCAACATAACATCACATACCGCACATCACAGCGCCGTCTCCATTATCACTGCTTGTGTTGGCTTGCTCGATATTCTTTGCTCCTACTGTCAGCGCGCTTGCCATTCTCTCCGACTGTGCTTGAGTCACACCAACGCTTGCCATCCTTCCCGACTGCGCCTTGAGTCTTGCCAGCATTTTCTATCCTCCCCGATTATGTTTGATACCTCCCAACGCTTTCAATCGTCTCTGACAGTGTTTTGAGTCCTGCCAACGTTTTCCATCCTCCCCGACTATGCTTTGATTCATGAAAACGTTTTCCTTCATCTCCTACTATGTCTTGAGTCCTACCAACATCTACCCTGACTACCTGACTGCGCTTTGAGTCTTGTGCATATTTAATTGATTCAAATGCAGCTGTGTTCAATTGCCAAAGCAGTTCTTAGATGGATGTGAATATGGGATTTAGCGGGTTAGATTTTTCGTAAGGCATTTTTCGATTAAGTGGAGGTGCTTGTCACATGCAACTCACTAAATGAGTGCTAAAATGAGTACGAATTAAGTATCGTGCTTTCGAATCCAAAGAATTCAAAGATGAGCACTGACATTTTCATACTCAAAGAGTACCAGAATTTTGGACTCATTTCTTAATCGTAGTTTGTACTCAGGTTCAGCACCCGTTCTGGTAATCATTTGAAACTTTATGAATAACAGTGTAGACAAGGTGAGAATGAGTGAGAATGAGACACAAAAGCCTTATTGAGTTTAGATTTCTATGTTTGATGTAGATGACATGAAAGACTACGCTGCATGCTTTTGGTGGATAAAATCAAAAAGCAAGAACAAAAGTTTAAGCCTTCATATCCCAATATTTCATTCACTATAGAAATTTCGAAGTCGAGAGTTCTAGTATGACGTGTGTGAAAGAGAGAGAGAGAGAGAACTATAAGTCTATCGCTAAATGTTCTATGTTATGATTCCAATTATAGGATTTCCAAAAACAATTACCGGTAGACTTAATATCTCTCTCCAGGATATAAAAAGTAATTGAAATGCAGATAGTTAATTTCGTTGACAGGGCTTGAAATGATAGTACTCGATTTACTTAATGATCGTTGAGTGTTGATGCTAAGAAAAGTCATGTCTTGTTATGCGCTCTGTTTTTGTTGATTGATGAATATCCGTAGCGGATGGAAGCATTGGATTGTGTAAAATTATCTGAACAAAGCTTCTATCCTCCTCTTCAACAATGCTAATAAGTCAGTCAAACATAGGCGTAAGTGGAAATACTACAACGCATCTTGGACTCTATAGAGCGCTAACTCAATTTCGTTTTGCTCTTTTATGATTGAACAACAGATCTGGTCTTTACAATTAACAGAAAACGATCACAATCGCTTTGAAAATACGTAAAAGAGAGAGAGACATTACATAAGCAGCCCTCTGTCTAATCTAAGACTTGTATGCAGGCGTTGAAACCATTCCAACACAATTTGGATATTTTAAATGCAATTCAATGTTTCATTACGACGTCAATGCTGCTCATGGTTGAATTCAGACGCTTAATTTTTTGTTATCAAATTCGTCGTCATGAAATGTTCTCTCTTGAAATTATTGCTTTGATTTTGCTCCATAAAATTTTCATTGCCAGCGGATGGCTGACTTGATATCAATAAATAATGATTCCATTCTTCTTGGTCACGATGATTGTTCAAAATCGCAATATCTTCTTCCTGAATGAACTTCCTGACTGTGAAATATTTCTATGCAGCAAGGTGAAATTGCTCTTTTTATATCAAGTCAGCCATACAAATGACCAGTCTTCGCTATAATGCTATAGCGTCCCCGCAACACACCTTTTAAAAGGAAAGTAATATTCCAGCGTGTCTTCGACTTCCTGTGTCTTTTAATCCAGTCCACATGTTGCCTCATTTTTTGCTGTGGCAATTTTAAATCATGCCAGCTTATGGCCTCTCAGGCTTTCAATGCTATTCGCTTTAACATCTGTTCACCCACTGAGAATTCTGTGAATATAATTTTTGCAAGCAGAAAAACATGTTTGATTAATAAATCTTATTGTCAAGACGCTTTAATTAACTTTTAAATGAAATCTGGCAAGCCAGCTACAGCCGGAAACAACTTTCATTAGCTGATGTGGTAGAAATTTGTCCAAAAGGTGGAATCATAATCACAAAAATTACAAATCTCATTTTGAGTTATTAGATGAACGTCTATCAAGCTGTTGGCAAAGAAATCCTTGGGTTAAAGACAGGCCACAGAAAGAAATGGATCAGCGACTTGACATGCGATCTGATAGAGATAAGGAAGAACAAGAGCGTAAAATGGAGCGGAAATGTATAATGACATTGATGAAAGAAATGTTGAATCTGCCAAGTACTGGATTTTTCCACAAAGATATGAAGCGCAGAGATAACAGGCAATACCTAGAAAACCAAATTGAGAAAGCAGAGGACACATTGAAAGCGGGTAACACATGGTGTTCGAGAAACTTATAAAATCTTAAAAGAATTTACTGGAGACGGAAAAAGAAGGAAAGAGACACCTGTTCGAGACAAATATGGAGTTTTGCTTTTTACAGATGATGACATTCGAAAGAGATGGGTAGAGCATTTTTGCGAGGTCATGGACAAGGTAACGAGACAGCATAATGAACTCGAAGTACCAGAAGCCGAAGAAGATATAGAACTGCCATTACATCCAGTAGCCGTCAGTGAGGTTGAAGGAGCTCTCAAAACATGAAACGAGGAAAGGCACCTGGATATGACGGAATAATGAGTGATATGATGGAAATCGAGAAAGAAATTACTTTTGGCCTTCTTTGTCAATTTTCAATCAGATATGGGAGACATAGCTGAAACTTGATGAATGGGAAGCGGCTAGTCTCATATAGCTTCCCAAGAAAGGAGACCTCACTAATTGTGGAAATTATCGAGGAATATCATTGACATCGAGTATCAGGAAATTATTCAGTATTTTATAATTTTATTGCATATGCAAAGCTATGTCGAGAACATCTTGAGAGATGAACAAGCTGGATTTCGGAAAGACGGAAGCTGCTGCGATCAAATTTTCCTGATGCGACAAATACTACTACAATATTCGGAACTCCGAGTTCCATTATTATTGCCTTTCATTGACTACAAAGAGGCATTCGGTATTGTGCACCGACCAGTTCCTTGGAAAATAATGAGGCATTATGGAATTCCGCAGAAATACGTTAATATCTATCGTTCGAATACTTCATGATAGAAGCAAGGACCGTGTAAATATGGATTGTGGATGGTTAACTGTCTGACTCATTCGTAGTCAATAGCGGTGTGCTACAGGGCAATGTCCTTTCACCACTCTTATTTGCTTTACTGATGAACTAGAGGATCTGGAATTCGAAGAGACTCTCCATTCACATAAAATGAAGAATGCAAAAGAGCCTTGTTAGTCCTGTCTTACTTTGTGGCCTCGAATCATTACGATAACGACATATTTAGTATGTCAACATTCTATTTAACGCAACCTCCTAAAATTCTAGTGAGTCACGCTTTAGGATGCATGTTTCTTCGATTTTAGGAGGTGACAGTTTACCGTGTGTCTTATTTTGTGGCCACGAATCACAGTGCGATAACGACACCATCTCCCGGAAAATTCTCGTCTTCGAGAACAAAGCTTTGCGTAGAATTCTCGGTATTAGATAGCAAGTTAGATTCCGCAACGACGTCAATCGCGAGACAACAAACATGCCCTACATCTATAAACTTATTATGAATAGCCGGTGGAGATGGTTTGACCATATGTGACGGAGAGATGGCCGGTAGATCAAGGGAGCAATCCAATGGGCTTCGACTGGAACGCGCTGACGAGGAAGACCGCTACCGACGTGAGCGAGAACGATGAAGAAGGAGGTTGGAGACCGTTGGAAACAACTGAAGGAAGTAGCAATGGATCGCGATGAGTGCAGAAGACTGACGAGGACCCTTTGCGTCGAACGGCGTTGGAGGCGGTAACAGGTAACAGGCAAATGAATGTTAGATCTTTACGTCATAACATGCGCCAATCTCAGATGTACATGGATCTATAAACAAATGAATTTGGCGATGTTTTATCAGACGTGACTATCCATTTCTACTGTATATAAACAGAACACTCACGTGAGTGACCTAACTCTGCCATAGCACGTGAGACACAGCCTGTGCCTGTCTCTTCCTTCATAAATGCTATTCACGTTGATTTATGTACATGCCGTGTGCATATTCTTGCTGGGTCCTTCTGACCAGCCGAAACATGTCGAAGTTTTATTATATTACGAGTATCTTACATCAGTTTTCTTTAATAAAGTTGGTATGATGCTATCCACGCTATTGATATTGCCATGCAATAATGCGATTTACTGCAGATCTTCCAATCGCTACAAGCTGCCATCACCAGGAAATGATTGAAATGGCAAAGTACTATAAGTCTGGCAGCTAGAATGAGGCCGACTCTGAATCTGCACGACTGCCGAGTTCTGTCCGACAGTCGCTTCTTGTCAGACAGAATAAAAGAAAAACACGTCAATCCAAAGGGACACTGATTAAAGTATCGGCAAATATCAATTTTTCCATATTTTCTCTCATTAAGTGAACAGTATTGAGTTTACAGACATAATTTTTGACATGGCATTGTCTTCGTGTCACTTCCCATCATGCTCATCTGTCGATGATGCACATTCAAATTTGGCAACCCTCCTCATGTCGACAAGCATTCTGACCAATTTTGTCCACTATCTCGCATACAGCACCAATAAGAGGAAGGTTGGTAGCAGCACATACACATAATAAGAAATGACTTGAAGAAATTCCATGCCAAAAAAATATGACTCTAGCTTAGTTAGTGACTCTAGACTTAGACTTCGTAAGTTATAAGAAAACCTGGAAAATTAAATTTTTTCGAGAACTATGATCTGCGTCCATTTGGATTGACGTATTCTCTTTGATCCTGTCTGACAAGAAGTGGAGCCGGGTAGAACTCAACAGACATCGCTTTTCAATACAATTGTATATTTATGAGAAAGATGACTATTGTATAAATGAATGGGTGAGAGCAAGCATGAGTTTTCATGCAGTAATAGTTAATGTCTCCGAACTTAAATTCACAGAAGTACTAAAATGCTCAAAGTTTTAATTGAGTACTAATATGATGAAATAAAAGGGAAGTAAAGCGTGAAATTCTGACTGTTGTATGGAGGTCAATACCGATGCATCGAGCTGCGTCACTGCCCTGTCGTAACATGCAGGCTTGCTCGATGACAGTCAAAGGTACAATCCCTTATACTGCCAGCGTTTTCCATTCTCTCCGACTGTACCTTGAGTCCTGCCAACGTTCACTCACTTCACCGACTATTGTGTGCACATTTCATTGATCCAAATGCATTTGTGTTTAATTGCTAAAACTGCTCTTAAACGGATGTGCATATGGAATATGACGGGTTATGAGTAGATATGCCGCATGACATTTTTCGACTAGTGGAGGTGCTAGTCCTATGCAACTAAAATCAGTACGAATTGAGTACTGTGCTTTCAAACTAAATAGTTCTAACATAAGTGCGAATTAAGTGCAGTGTCTGTGAACCGAAAGAGCTCTAAAATGAGTACTAAAATGTTCACATTCAACGAGAAAATATTTGGGACACATTTCTTAGTCGAATTTAGTGCTAAGGTTCAGTCCTCTTTCTCGTACTCATTTGGGGCTTTATGAATAACAGTGTAGCTATTGTTAACCTTTAGGCATATCGATCATTCAATTATACTCAACACTGAATTTTGGCAAAGAGTCAATCTTAAAAAAAATCACAGACAGGGTAACATATCATCGGTAAAGAGGAGTCACAACGGTTGAAGTCTTCATTGTCAACGCTTAGAGATATTCAACGCTTCTAAAAATATACGACAACGACTGTTCCGCTCTCTCGTCGCAACTTATGATTTCTGCCAGTCAATGCGATGACCTTGTGTGAGTGTGCGCTTCTAGAGCTGATTTGTCCTTTTCCACCAGTAAAAGAGCAGTCTGACATTCCTTGGCTCTGCTAGCAAAAGAGCATGTTGTTTGCCCAATGTATAAAAGGTCAGTCTTTGCAAGGAATGCGAAGCCCTTTAACGTCTTCCTTTTTCGGCGATCTTTAGGAACATTGTAGGAAGAAATTCATCGGGACTTTGATGCTTTGTCTGAGAATTCGAGCTATCTTCTCGACATCATCATTGACGTATGGAAGCACAGCCTCACCATTCAAATCATCAGATGAGTCACGTTTCCATCTCTTCCTTCTTGTGAATTCCATCAGATAACTATTTGATCGTAAAATCGAAATAACTTTATTCCTTTCTTTCTTCTTCCTTGATTCAGCACGGTCCATCGAACTGCGCACTATACTGACAACTTGTGCGAAGATTGATGCTGAGAATCATAACTTAAACACAGACGTGGGCATGTGCGCTCCTTCCTTATGCTCCCACTTTGAAATTAGCATCCCAGGAAGGCACTTAGGTCAAGGAGTGATAACTTCTTCCGCCATCAGCTTAATCCTTTAGCAAACTTGTCAAAAGGGGTTTCTGTATGAGCTTTAGGATCGCAATGCAAGACATTTGACACTTAATGAGATGTCGCAATACCTTTTGAATGCTTGTACATGTGCAAGACTAACTGAATAGGTGGAGCTGCGGGATGCAGGATGATTCAAATATTTTGTATGAAAACCTTGTCAGAGGATGTGACGAAATATTTACCAAAGAAGTTGGAAACATCATGTGGAGTCTTCACTTGATGAATAGTTGCACCGATGTGATAACATGAATGGTCAGTGGGTTAAAGGAAAGGGATGTATTAATGGAAGAGTTGGGTGCCTGATCGAATGTGTGTGCTGCAGACCACAGGGGCTCTGTTAACGCGAAGGCAGATTGGAAAGAGAAGAAACACGAGCATGGAAAATTGTGGCCAACAAAGAGTCTTTGGCCGAGAGGAGACATGACAAGAGGGAGGATGTGTATGGGAGTAGAGGAGGAGGGAAGGGAGGAAATGAAAGAGAGAGAGAGAGAGTCATAGAAAAAGAGGTTAAGAATGGTTATGCTTAATGCTGCCTGTTGCTGTGGCATCGGTCGAGATTCTTCTAACTCACCCATTCTTTTCTGCTATTTGTGCTTCCCAGCTTTTTTGCTATTTTTTATTTATTTATTTTTTTTCATATCAAACAAAGAATATGATCAACAGATTATACCTGCAGATTACGTAATGCCTTGTTGGATTAACGTGGGCTCATAGGCCCTACTCTATCAAATATTGTCACTCGATCAGTGATCCGTTAAGATCATATATTGCTCGAGATATTCGATATCATAGAACGAACATAAAAAAATAACATAAATTCCTTAGTGAGATTCACTAAGGGAGTCGTTCACTTAAGAGACATCTATAAATCAATTTAAGGGTACAGTCCAGAGCGCGGAGCGCAACCTTAAATTATTCGAAATCGGAGCGCGCTCACATCTGCTTAAATACCGCCTTATGTGAGTGGCTGCTGGCTTTCCTGTACACTTCGAAGAAGATTTTAGCTGTTTATGCAGGAACGAAATTGTCTCGTCATCTTATTCCAGAGAGAATTTTCAATTGCCTTAATAAACGAATGGAAACGTGTGGTCCTATGCTCAGTCAGAACGAACGCCCAAGTATCTTCGATATATCTTTTCCAATAGTATAATACTGAGTATTCAGTCAAACTATTATTTTCTAGGTGCTCCATAGCACGACTATTCCATGTGTGCCGATGCAGTTCAGCCCACCGTGCAAGTAAGTGATTAATAGAATTTCCCATCGGTAATTGTGGGTTATCTCCACCCACATGTCTTCTGATTTGTCATACATCCACAAAAATGCATCAATTGTCACAAAACTTCAGATACACGAATCTTAGTTTTTATTTTCCACCCATATTCAAGCTTTTATGCAAATAGGACCAATACTTTCTGAATTAAAGAAGATAGCGTGAAGTGTATGTAGTCAAGTCTGCAGCTTGATCTGACTTCGCCTGTTCGACGCATTATTGTTACTCGCGTAGGCATTGTTCTCTCTTCGTCTTCGTCTCAACCACTGCTATTTTAAATCTTCCCACGACTACTACCCTGTCACACCTTTTTCAAGATAATTACATATATTAGCGTAAGGTATGTGACCTAGTCATTATCACTTCACGAGTTGTCGCGAAATCACCTTGTTGACCTCAAATGTTTTCTGTTCAGGAGATGAGGTCAGACAAAGTCAGATCAAGCTGCTGACGTCGCTACACTTGACGTCATCGTCTCTAAATTAAAAACGTACTTGTCCGATTTGCCCAAATTTTGGTATGCAGGTACAAAATATCCCTATCTACATGCACCTGAAGTTTTGTGACGATTGAATCATATTTACAGATTTCGGACATATTTGAAAGAGTGGTGGGGAGACAACTCGCAAGTACCACCCACTGTTCCTGGATTTAGCTGCCTTCAGACAAAATTTGCGCACTTTCAAGCATTAAACCATAAAGTAGGGATATATATAGGTGGAGTGTCGACTCAAAAAAGTATCTGTATACAGTATGAAATTTTATATCAAAAGATTCAGTTTTTTCCGCGTATTACGTTCCCGTGGTCCAAAAAATTATTTGAGCAGTTTTAAAGAAGTCAAGCTTATTGCAAGTCTATATACTGCCGAGATGACTCCCCTATATAAGTAGTATGAAACAAGTTGGATATCAAAAGGAATGAATATTTGCTAATAAGCAACCTAACTAGGCGGAAATTAAGCTGATTGTCAAGGGAATTTCATGATCCGTATTATAATGGAAGTCTTCATGAAAAAGTCACGATATTATTCGTGCTTTTTTGGATGAAATTTCAAGTTTTTAATTCAATTTTCACCGGAATGATTTTATGATTCACTAAATTCATGTTTCATTTCTAGAATCTGAATAGTGATGTGGAACAATTTACATCTGTAAAAGCTAATTGAAATCATTGTCTTTGATCATGTGATTTTGCTCTGCAAGTTGCAAGTTGCCTGTGATGTGATCACGCTTAAGAAAATACTCTTAAGGTTGAGCATGAAAGTAATATAGGAACCCATCGAATTGCTAATTTAACAAACATGAAATCCCCAAGGCTGTCATGACACTGAGATTCTGTAAAATACCATCATTCCTTCTGCATTACAATCATGATCATTCAATTCCGTGGCAATTTCTTCATAACTGCAGAAATTTGCATATTTCATATTTGGTAACAATATTCCCCTCGAGTTCATTTAATAAAATCGAAAGTGTATACACATTGGGGATTTAATAAATGCGCAGTTAGCACTCTACCTAATATACCTACTCTATGTATTAAACCGTGTCCATTCAGATAGAGCAGTGTTTTCACACAACCGCTCATCTGTTACTCGAATTGCCGAATCCAGCGAAACCGACGTAAAAGCGATATCATTTTTTCTATTATCAATCTTTCTTTTCGTTCACTCTTATATTATTTCAATTCGACGTTGTCTATCTTACATGTTGATTCAAGTATGAAGGTTATTATTGCCTTTAACATTGTATCAGCAGCTAGTTTTGATCCAGTTATAAGAATATGGACTTTAGCCGAAATTCTAATTCACTGGCAAACTAATGTATGTGTGAGGGTCTATTTAGATCCACTAGTTGGCAACACTCGGCTAAGGGAGGCAGCCTCTCGTCAATGGGTTACAGTTCGGCCTGTTGCTCTTGGGCTCTGAGAGCACATAGACCTAAAATTTTGCCTTATTCGACAAGGGGTAACATATGAACTTTGCTTGCGGCTACTAGAATTTAGTACCCGTAGATTTACAGTATTAACCCTCCAGGCGGTGGGGGGGCATATTTATGCCCCCCTTTGTATTTTTCGATCTAATTCATGAAATATGAAACGTATGATTCTGAAATTTTCAGTAGCTTATTTTTTGCGTATTTTTGACAATTTCCTGTAAAATTATTAAAATTGGATCACAGGAACGACCTTTACATGACCTTTATTGAAAGGTACTTTCGAAATTTTATCAAATCAGTGAAATTCTTCAGAAATTTTGTCTATGAATGAATTGCTATTGCTTGGAATCACTCATTACGTATAGAATAACTTATTTGACTGTAAATAACTTTATGCTTATCACGGTTTACCAATTCAAATTTGAAAATAAGCTGCATATACTACTTACAATGATATTGGAAGTACTTTATAGAGTAATATTAGTTTTTACATCTTTTTTATTACTGTTATGTATTGAAAATATATTCACATGTATATGTTATGTATTTTCTACATGTAGGCATGTACATGTACTATTTGAACATAAATATATGGAATACTGTTTTCAAAATTTCAGATTTCCCTTTTCAACTTACATAATCAGTTGACCGAATAGTCTACAGAATCCTTGTCTGCCTTGGCAGTAGAGGCAATAAGTCTGCGTATCACGTTCAATCGCCTTCCCACTGCATCCTTTCATCACTTACAAACACGCCGAAGGCGCTATTGCTTGACTAATTTGACTGCATTGGAATCGGTAACAGATATCTTCATAATCAGCTCTAACCAAATTTGATCAACTTGAGTTGTATTCAACAATGAAAAACATTTGTTTGAATCAAATATGCTTCTATGACATTAGCAAAAAGCTCTTTTGATAAGAGTGATAAATGTTTCAATATTTTTAGAGTCCTCTCTGTTGATAATCTCAAAAAAAAACTATATATATAATTTTATTTGATAATAACTAAACAAATAAATTTTCAAAATTTAAAATGCTATTTTTGCATATATTCAAATTTTAAAGCAATGCGAACACCACCATTGTATTCAAAGAACTTGAAACATGTTTGAGTCAATTTTTGCGATAATCTGATGATAAAATTTCGCTAAAAACATAAAAAATACATTTTTCTGAAAAAAAACGCATTTTCAAATTTTGAAATGCTATTTATAGCATGAAGACAGTCAAATTAAGTAATGCAAATGGCACCACTGAATTCATCAAGTCCGAAATGTGTAAAGGCCAGCATTTCATAAAATTCGCACACTTAGTTTAGGATATCCTGGGGGGGCATAAATATGCCCCCCCCCACCGCCTGGAAGGTGGCTGAAGGGCCCACCGCCTGGAGGGTTAAGAAAAAGGCTTATCCAGCCGACAACACGGGTACCTTTTCTATTGGCAGTTGTAAAAGAAAAGGTTGCTTGTGTTGTAGGTCCATACATAAATCTTCCTTTTTGTCTCAAACACTACCAGAAAGGCTTTCTTCACAGATTTAAGTAGTCCTTTTAATTGAAAATCCAGCTTTGTAATCTATCTCATTTCTTGAAGCGAATGTGGGTTCCAATAGGTTGGCAAGACTATCCAATCATTAAATGCTAGACTGAATGGTCACCATCACCATGCATCACCATGCATAATTTTTGCAATCTTGGATTACAAATGATAGACCATGTTGATTCCACCTTCTATGATAACACTGACCTTAGAGATAAGGAGCTTCTGAAGAGAGAGGATTTTTTGAATAAAAACACTATGTGCAATCTTCCCACTTGGCTTGAACGATAGAATTCAAGGTTTTGGTTGTGTCTCGAAAGGGTCCTCACATAAGCAGTACTTCTTTTCTCAAATCCTGAGAATATCTGGAGGTCACGGGATGCACCGTAATACGAAAAATGCCTTAACCACATTCTTAGAATCTCTCCGCGTACCACACTTAAACAATTCTTTCTTTTACTCTGAGCAGGCCTGAAACCTGTTCATATATAGTTGAGAACAGGTTGACAAGGTTGACATGCAAGGAAGTTATTGTTATTATCCCTTTTGAGTGCAAAGAGGTAGAACTCTTGAAAGTTTCTTCCATTTTCGCTGATTCCCATGTTAGCAGTAGGTTGCCTAGTCCAATTTGTAGTAAAAATCCATTGCAGGTTTTCTTCAAATACATCAGCCCTATTGGTCGGAAGCTCTTTAATTACAACCGGGTTTTAAGGAATATACTTCGGTAGATGAAATCAGAGAATTTATTAGGAAGCTTTGTCTTTGTTCTTTGTTCCAATTCTATATTCTGTTACAAGGCGACTTCAGACGTGGTAACTGGTAACTTGAGTATTATTTCCAACCCAAAACTAAGGGACTTGATGGCAAAGCACACCAATTATTCGCAAGTCTTAGGATTTGGTTAAAGTCAGCGTTAAAAATGTATTAGTTACCTTAATTGAAAAGTTCTGTAGAAAATACGCCCTTAAGATTTCAAACTTCTTGGATTGGTCTGAGGATGCTCTTAAGATCATTGATAATCGCAGCTCCTTCCTAGGTACTAAGTTTCCATCTTTGCATTTGCACGAGGTTCTAATATCTAAAGAGTGTATAAACTTCATTTCAAACTTTCAGAAGGAGTACGTCATTACTCCGACAGATGAGGTCGCCAACAATTTTGTCATAGTGTGAAAGAAGTATTGCCTTATTGTCCTCCTGAACGAACTAGGCTTTGACATTAGCAGTTTCAATGCTGTTGGTAATCAGATTTACGCACCGATTACAGTATTTCTTCCGTTGATGACATAATTGCGAAACAGTGCACCGCCCCCAAAGATTCCTTTAAACATTTCCCATAACGGTTAATGATAAGTTTATGGTTTTACCTAAACTTTTCTGGATACCAAAATTGCACATCCGCTTAAGAGCAGATTCATAGCTGGTGCTAGGAACAGCCGTTCTAAGGATTTGGCCATACTTGTAAGCAAAGGTTTGCAATTGGTCCGGGACAAGTTTAGTCGTTATTACCTTTCCATCAAGCATAAATCGGGTGTGAACGCCTTCTGGAACATTAACTCTTTTGAGGAATTTCTAGACAGGATGTCAGGTTTGAATTACCACTCCTTACAAGTATATGATTTCTCCACACTCTATACGAATCTTAATTCAGACCAGGTTAAGGACTCCTTGAAAGACTTACACGTATGTCTTATGTGAGATAATTTTCAGCAGTTCCAATAGCTTTACTTGCATTGGTTATTATAGAACCTTCTCGAATAAGAAGTACAGGGATATCACTGCTGGTCCAAAGTCCAATTCCTCGTTGCTATTAATTTCATCCTAGATAACACTTTTGTCAACTTCGCTAGACCTATGGGTGGGAATTCCAGTTGACTCTTGGCTGACCTATTCTTAGCATTCAGGGAGTTCAAGTTCGTGACGAGTCTTCTAGCGAGTAAGAGATGTGGCTTGGACAAGCTTCTCCCCCGCACCACAAGGTACGTCAACGACATTTGTGTGTTTGATTACAAACACTTCAATAAGATCCTTCCTGAAATTTACCCGATAGACCTCTTAACAACCAGAAGCGGTTATAGCAGCAAAGGCGTAAATTATTTGGATGTCAAAATCAAGATCCAAGATAGTGGTCTATACACCACGGAGGTTTACCATAAGGTTGATGAGTTCAGGTTCCCAGTGGTGCTATATACCTTCCCCGAACGTAATATGCCTTTGAACACTGGCTTAAACATCTTTGCTGCCTAACTCATCAGGTTCGCTAGGATTTCATCTGATGCTTCCGCCTTCAAATCAAGAGCTAAGGGCATTTTCAATATCTTCAAAGAAAGGGGTTACAAAGTCAATCCGCTAGTTTATTCTTGCATAAAGTCCTTCTCGAGGAACAGGTTTGTATATTGTTTGTTACTTTTATTTACAAATTTGGTTCGGTTCTCTTTCCCCTCGCCAAATACCTTCCATTATAATTCATGGGTATGTTAAGCTAACATCCTTTTTTCAGATTCTTTTGTTTCTTTTTGTTCTCTAAAAATCCAAAACTTTATTTTCGGTTAGGTTTTAGCTATGTTTCCTGAGGTTTGGCGAGACCTTTCTTATCTTACATTCGATATGGTTGGCTTGGCCCCGCTATGTGGTACAGGTTGGAGGTTAGAGACCGAAAACATGCTTTATGCAGCCACATGGTTCTTCCCCGATGACTCCATACATAGCGATCTTATTTTGTTATCTTGGGTTTCTTGATTTTCAGTTAGCTTCTCGTCATGTCCATGACGAACTCTCATTTTAGTTCTTAGATTGTAAAGTGAAATTGATTATGCGTTTTAATTTATTTCCCTCCCCGTCTAAAGTTGTGTCGGCTAGCCTTTATGCATTTCGTTTCCCACTCTATACTGGGGTAAGTTACTGCATGTTATTAATATTAATATATATTCATTCGCTCTTGACGCTAAGTTACCGAATTATTTACGCGATTCTCCACTAGGATAGCTGTTTAACTTTGAAATCTTCCGTTTCCTGAATCCTTCGAATTTTTTACCGTGTCGTGTTTTAAGTTAACTGTAATATCCAATCCAGATGAAGCTCTTGGAACTGTTCAAAATAATGTCATATAATTCTCTTAACCCATTTAAGACCGCCTATGTAAATATCGGCAAATTTTCTATAAAAACGGTGGCAAGTATTTCCGAATGTTATAATTAAGAATAATATATGATGACCAGTTCATTACAATAACCCCATCTTAGAAATTAAAGCCGTAACGATTTCGTTACGATGGCGTCATATGATGTCAAAATATACAAAAGCATGTTTTTTTCAAATGCAGTTTATGAATTGCTCCAAGCAATTCCTGCCGAAGTAATGAGTCATAGCTTCAGCATGAAAGCTCTCCATCATATTTCAGAGGTATTTGTCGAAACTGTGAATTAACAATTTAATCAAAGGCCTGCTTTATGCTACTTGTCGTTGCTGTTTGCTGTGAAGTCGTTATCGTTGAAATGAGAACAAGTTTTTATATTTCGAAATTCATGTCGAGAAATTGATTCTCTTTCTGCATCGACTCCAAATTCAGTTGTAGACGCCTCGGTCATTCGCAATGTCCACATAAATAAAGAACATCGAGAACGCATTTGAGATTGTTTAGTATTATGTCGGCCTAAACAATTCTTTTGTCCCGGGTAGTCACTGGTTTCTGCCACTGAGGTCGATAAGACCATAGTACATGCGTATCAAGCATCTCATAAAGATTCTTGCCTTGAAATGCATCCAGAGAATGTTTGTCCTATCTGCGAAGATGGAAAGTACCGATATTTGCCATTATGTTGACTGCTTTTTATGTTTACTGAAATGATCATTCAAATCATCTTTCGTTGCAATCTCACACTGCCCTGCGATATAACTAACTGATGAGACACCGTTTGAGAAACTTACCTCTGAGACACATAAACTCATCATCGTTTCAAAACTCTGATGAAGCATTTACTTATGGAGGTTTTGTGGCAACATTCATATACCGTGATCGTCGTCATTAGGCCTATTGCATATTTCAGTAACTTCTTTATCCATAGTTAGTAACAGCTTGGGTATTGTCTACAGATAGCTACACAGGTTGATATAATCAAGCTAAGCCTTTATAGATATTTTAAACCAGTTTGGGCTATCTCGATCCTCTGGCATGCCCTTGTAGGGAGAAACGCATCGTCTACAGCCAAATAAGTTTTGGATTGAAATTGCTCGAGTCGGAGGACATCTTTGTATTCTATGCCCAGGCGAACTGGCACCCTGAAATGTTTATGATTAAGCTATAAGAGAAAATGCTTGAGATTTGATCTCTCTTTGACTTGCTTCTGTACATGAGCTAACAAGGCCAATATTGAGGAAATTACTACGGCAATTGACTTCGGTTGGTTTTTTGACGGGAAAGCCATAGACTATAAATAGCAACAAGCATTACAGACTCATAGAATACACTAAGAATGCAATATTCCAATGAAATTGTTCGTTTTCAGTATTCAACAAACATTAGTTTTAAAGAAAATTGATAGTATTCACCACCATTTACTTCATTTATATTGTTGCTGTATTTAACATTTGTATATCATATTACGCCAGTGTAACTAAAACGTTACGGTTCAAAAAATTTACGTGCCATGTCATGAATGAATATCCGAGCAAGTATTGATTGCTATTTTCGGTATTTGATGGATAATGAGATCACGGAAATGACATTGACAGTAAATTACATGTGGACGTTCATACACTGAGCCTTTCAGTATATTAGCAGATTTTAAGCCCATTTTTGTCTAATTTCGTGATAAAATATAAGCACTAAAAAGTGATAAATTTTGAATTGGCGATTGTTTACCTGAAAATATGTGATAAATAATGTATGGTAATCAAAATATTGTGTCATATGTCGCAAGCTGGAGAAGACAGCAGATTCCGAAAAGTGCTGTAACGAAAACGTTACACTGGCGCTAAATGGGTTAAGGATCTTTAACCTGGCTTCATATTAAGGGTCGTTCAGAGTGTGGAGAAATCATACACCAGTAAACAGTAGCAATTCACACCCGACATATTGTGTAGAAATTCCCCAGAGGCGTTAATGGTCCAGAAGGCATTCACAACCGAATTATTCTTGATAGAAAGTCAATAACTACTAAACTTGTCCCGGACTAACTGTAAACCTTTGTTTCTACAATTGGTGTCCTTTGCCATCAAGTCCCTTAGTTTTGGGTTGGAAATAATACTCAAGTTACCAGTTACCACGTCTGAAGTCGCCTTGTAACAGAATATAGAATTGGAACAAAGAACAAAGACAAAGCTTCCTAATAAATTCTCTGATTTCATCTATCGAGTATATTCCTTAAAACCCGGTTGTAATTAAAGAGCTTCCGACCAATAGGGCCGATGTATTTGAAGAAAACCTGCAATGGATTTTTACTACAAATTGGACTAGGCAACCTACTGCTAACATGGGAATCAGCGAAAATGGAAGAAACTTTCAAGAGTTCTACCTCTTTGCACTCAAAAGGGATAATAATAACTTCCCTGTCGACCTAATCAACCAAATCCTCGACTTTCAAGAATCTCGAACATAGGGACTCAGCCAGATATTAACAGGTTCCAGGCCTGCTCAGAGTAAAAGAAAGAATTGTTTAAGTGTGGTACGCAGAGAGATTCTAAGAATGTGGTTAAGGCATTTTTCGTATTACGGTGCATCCCGTGACCTCCAGATATTCTCAGGATTGGAGAAAAGAAGTACTGCTTATGTGAGGACCCTTTCGAGACACAACCAAAACCTTGAATTCTATCGTTCAAGCCAAGTGGGAAGATTGCACATAGTGTTTTTATTCAAAAAATCCTCTCTCTTCAGAAGCTCCTTATCTCTAAGGTCAGTGTTATCATAGAAGGTGGAATCAACATGGTCTATCATTTGTAATCCAAGATTGCAAAAATTATGCATGGTGACCATCTTGTCTGAAGTGCTCACAAAGGAAAGTAGTTGGTTTAGAAGATGCATGGTGACGGTGACCATTCAACCTAGCATCTAATGATTGGACAGTCTTGCCAACCTATTGGAACCTACATTCGCTTCAAGATGATTATTGAGAAAAAGATGCAATCGTTAGACTAATTGACCTACCAGATTAAGTGGGATCCATCAGCTAATGAGCATGGAATGACCATCATTCAAAATGTTCCTCATTTAGTAGGTGCAAGTGTAAATAAACAGTGCATACTGTTTCAGTGCAACTTTTGGCGGTACTCATTCAACTGCTTATTGCAAGACGTAATGGGACACTTGTGGGCAGCCAAGCTCACAATTCCCCTTTAAGGCCGTCAATTACCTATAACTCCCGCAAGTCATGCCATTGCACAGGTTTCCCCTCGGACGACGAATTGAGTCTCAATGAAGATGTCAAGCCCTCTGAGTGTCATGATGATCACTCTCCACTCAAAAGAGAGCAGCCATCTTTCAATGAGCACCTAGTGGTCAAAAAGGTTTGGTTTGAATGCGCATCCATGCAGCTGCAATGTGTAAGCCCTACCAAATAGGCCTAGTTATTAAAGTTCTTAGCTCCATAACTTTTTTATTATGAACATTCACTCTGATGAAGGAATGGTTGTCTGCTGGGATCAGCAGAGAAATTCAGTCTCTGTATGTGGACTATTCCAGTTCGCTTGTGAGCTACATGTCGGGAAACACATATAGACCACATGCCGACCTAAGCTTACTTAGGTCATTTCAGAGCCAAATTGAAACTTCTGTATGTTATGGCAACCATGAAAATTGCCAAAAAAGCGATTATTTGTATTCATTCGGTTTCTCGAGTCACTATTTATGTATTTATCGTACAATTAGTGAAAAATCCGCAAAATGGTGCACAATGCATCCCAAATATCCACTAGCTTATGACTATCTGGAAATCGCATTTCTTAACATAGATAAAGGCTGATATACTGCATGAGTTTAGTAAGATAAAATTTTGGAAAAGTCACTGTTTGACTTTATTGCATTAGTTATTTAGCCACAGCGTCAGAGTGCCGTGATGCACCCAGCTCACCCACGAACCGTTAAAAGTGTTCCTTTCGTTTGATTAATTTAATTGCATACTTAAAGTCATTTTCTCTCCACACTTCGAGGTTAAGTGAATAAAGAAGGGAATAAATTTTACTTAGGTGATTGAAATAATATACTAAAATATGAAATGTCCCGAAATCAACACATTTGGATGCACCGCCCACGGCCCTACTTTCACGTCACTAGAACAAAAACCTTAGAAGTCAAGGAGGGGCGGTGCGAATCGTTTCTCTCAAGAATTCGGGAAGGTGAAGCTGTTCCGGATCATAGTATTGATGAAATGAATGAGCAAAGATAAGTGAGTTGATGTTTTCTTTATTATTTTAACCTGTTGAATACATTTTCGTATAGTCGTATCAAATATCAGTTCGTTTGGGATCAATCAGTCACACATCCAGTCAATGTGGTAAGTGAAGAGATTGAATTCATTTCTACAGTCACAGCATGCAGGTGACAGAAAAAGCAAGTGGGATATTGATTTCTGTACATTAATTTGAAAAACATTTAGAACGATTCATCTTCAAAATTGTGAAATTCTAATCAGATGTTGCAAGATGTCCACCCAAAGTGAATCTGCATGTGAAGATGCCATTCTCAAACAAGTCCACCAGCTGATGTAATAGAAATGGAAGTACGTCTGGTGTCAGCAGATAAAGTGGGAGTGCAAAACAAGAGATTTTACCAGTATTCAAAACAGCAAATTAGAAGAAACATAAAAATGCGCCTGTCTGCTTAATCAAAAGTCTACCAAAATTTTCGCCAAAAAACGGCCTAGTCTGCGTTAACGATAATTTCGATAACTTAATTTTGATAGATCAAAGCATTAGAGGCAATGGACTGATTATGAAATTTAAACGACTTCTCGAACTATCAATGTGGCTTTACATTACAACAAAAGCACAACGGCGCTGATTCGACGGTTATCAGTGGCGTCGCGTGCGCCCAGACCATAGGCCTTCACTCGGCATTGGAATATTATTTCTATGCCAGACATTTTTTATGTTACAACATTAATTTTCATAAAAGTTGAATTTTCAATAACAATTTCTCAAACATTTTTTAAGGCCAAGTGAATGTGCACATGAGAAGTGATTGCTCATGTCTCTTAACCGCCTTACTCAAGGAACTGATTACTATATCCCCTCTCTGTCCAGACCACATTTTCTCGAGAAAAAAAGGAGGCAAGGTCAACAGCTTCTTGTGTTTCTCATGGCCGGTCAGCCACTCACTTGTTTGAAATTTTGATGCATTAAAATGTCTTGTGTGTTTCTTATTTCTTCCTCAGTGAGTACTTTAATTTTATATCAGGCGTTGGCCTACCTTGCTTGAGGACTGTCATCTTTTCAGTATATTCCCTTCGGACGAAAAGGCGTGGTTATGATCTCATCTGCAATACTAAACATAGTGTCACATCAATCACCTAAAAACAAATTATGGAATTCTACCGAATCTGGGTGTTCCAGTCAGATGCATTACTCTGCATTCATTGGAGAACACTCATCATCTGATCGCAGTCTTGTCTGAACGTCAGCCATCTGCTATTGTTGACGTAGCGGCCTCTCTGACATAAAGCGAATCCAAGAACAATTGAGTTGCGCTTCCCTTACTATATTTAGATACCGCGCCTCGATCAAAAATCGCGTAGAATTTCATTGCAAAAGTTGGAAAAAGCAAAGCATCATGTGTATCAGAAAAGCCAATATTGGCGCGGGCGCGTGCGCTTACTGCCTCACACGCACACAACTCTCATTCGCTCTGTCTGAACACACGACCAGCTTGTGTGTCTAATTGTTCGAAGAAATCAGCTGTAATTCGAGCACGTGCTGCAAAACTGTTCAATGAGGTTGAGCATCTGACTTTGAGACGGAAAGGTGTGCACAGCTGTCACGAGAAGCTATCGAATTTAAATGAATGATAACATTTTTCATTTTTATAATTGTTGAAAATCATTTTTTGAGGATGGGCCGAAGGCCTCGCAGGTACGGAGAAGACGCCACTGACGGTTATATATACAAACACACCGTTTTTTCTTTAATGAATGCTACCCTCAATTTCATGTAAGTACCGTTGCTGTTTTTGCGAAACATTTAGCGGCGCATGCCGTATTTTCTCCAATAAGCAGCGCCCTGGATTAAGTGTTGCCGTCTAGCAAACGCTGCGCGATTGTTCGAAAAAAAGTATCGTATAAATAACGTCGCTTTCACAAAATTCCTGACGTGGATTTCGCGACAGTGGTACTTGACAGATTATGCTATTTTCTGACAGTGTTTCCCTAAGAAATAACTTTAACTTAGATAGATCTACTTTGTGGTGTTGTTAGAAACCTACCATGTGCTCGTGCATCATGTACATGCATTTATCAAAATTCAATGCATATATCACAGCCAGTGGATCTGCGAATGAGCCTTTAATGACTCCTGTATTTGAAGCTTATTAAAAGTAATGAATAGCAGTGGCAAGTGCGATTCGATTTTCGCGTGGATCGGAATCGCGCGATTCTGAAAATTTTGAGATGTTCTCAATTTTAGTGATTAGATGTATGCATAGTCTGGATACCATATTGTCTTTAATTTCTAAGCCATTAGTTGCATTTTAAATTCAATAATTTCCACTGAAATTGAGACTTGAGGCACTAAGCCTATTTAGACATTAAAATCATTTCTACTCAATTATCTAATTTGATTCTATATTTGTAATTGTTTGAGAGCATAGCATTACAAATTAGAACACTGAAAAAGTCACCAACAACGCACAACGAGTTTTATTAAGAATATGCTGGAAATCTATTATGAAGCACCAGCATGCTCTCTGATTGTAAATCTTACAATATATCACACTACTGAGGAAAGCTCATCGGAGCAGCATATCTGGGGCCGTATTAAGAAAGGTAGCAGTAGCCTAATACTGACCTAGCTCTACCCTAGTTCTAGTCTAGCACTTCCGCATTAATGAAAGTAGCAAAAGGGTAGCGCTAGGCTGGTGCATTAATAAAAATAGTAACTATCCTAATGCTGACCAAGCACTATCCTAGCGCTATGTCCAAAATCTGGCAAATTCCCCAGCAAGGTCGTGACCTTGCCAGGGATGATGCTAGATTAAATATTTAAGCGCATTATTGAAAGATATCTAATGTGATGTTTGCAGCATAGCAATGTTGAGCGCATTGGCTCCAAGACGGTGCATGATTTTTCTAACTTGAATAAACATATCGAATCATAAGCTGCAATTATAAAAGTTATTCCATAACTGAATAAATTTTGCGCTTAAATGGAATTTAAGGGACACATTCTATTTATGCATTACAATTTTGCACTGGACGTCCTGATAAATGGAATGGATAGTTATTTTCAACATTTAGACAACCAATATTCCTATTTACGAATTTCACTTAATGACGACAAAATAGATTATCATTGATGCTAATTGCTTGCGTATGAAGTAATACAACGGTGCTAATATTCCGTGATTTTCATAGTTTTCAAATTTACTGAATTGTGGGTTAGTTGTTTTAGAATCTCAAGCGCATTTTTAAATACCCATACAAACGCATTTCTAACTGCTTGACATTCATAATCGTTGATAAATTTGTATGATGATGACATTGTGATGAAATAGTGTTTATAAAAATTGTTAAGTCATCGAATTGCAATTTCTTTATCTCAAGCCTGATAAGAATCAAGATGTATTGGCGATAAATTGACAAACATTTTTCTCTCCAGAAAGCTGTGGAAAGTAGTTCAGAAGTAATTCAGAATAATAGAAGAAATTCAGAAAGTAAGAAGAAAACTGCCAATCAATACATCTGACACTGCTAATGATTTGATCAAAAACGTTCAAGATAGGAACTAATACATCATATATTATGTATATGTGTAGTGAATTGTTGAGAATAGTAAGGATAGTGTATATATTTCAGAAAGAATAGAAATCGTAAAATACGTGATGCATAATTTGAAGTTTAAGTCACAAAACAGTAAACAGTGCAGAAAATGGCCTTTACATAAATTATGAAAAAAACAAAATCATGACTGAAAATTTCACTACAAATATAGACAAATTTGAAGTTAGTCTCAATGGTAAGCAGATATCCATTGAAGTGGTTGATAAATATAAGTATCTAGGACTGTGGATATCGAAAAATAATAGATATCATTTACAACAATTGATGGCTATAAAGGTAAACAAGCAGCTTATCTCCCGGCTAAACAACTTAAAGAATTTGGACAAGTTTCTGGTGAAATTTTGAAAAATACCTTTGAAATGCTTGCACTGTCTAGAATGAAATACTGTGCCCAATTTTGTTTTTTCAATAACCTGAAGAATTTTAATCAAATTCAATACCAGTCTTATAAACGATGCTATCACTTAAAGCCGACTACATCAAATTATTGCTTAATCGGTGAATTTGGAATGCGTCCGATGGATATTCATTTCTATAAAGATGCAATCTGTCTTTGGATAAGATTAATTACAAATGATGGAAACAGCTTAATTAAACAGGTAAATGCTATACATCTAAATATGACATCAAATGGAAATGAGAGTAGATACATAACACATGGTGTTGGAGAATAAACAGATTGCTTACAAAACTAAACCTGTCAAAGCTATGGGATGAACAGCTAACGGTTGATAAAAAAGCATACTTGAGAATTGCAAAAGACCGAATATGTCAGTATAACAGAGAAAATGGATATCTACAGCAAAAGAGAGCCATTCTGGTCTGACGTATCTAGAACTATGCCAGTTTGAGGAAACTTTGAAATCATATCTGAATTTTGATATCAATTGCAATGATATAAATATGTTACTAAAATTTAGGACAAAAAAATCATGAATTAGATTTTGTAACAGGCAGTCATAGAAACAGATTGCGATATGAAGTACGTCTTTGTGAACTTTGCAATGAATCAAAAGTGGAGACTCTATATCGCTTTATGATAGAATGTCCATTGTATCAAAATATGCGGCAACAAATTGCACCATTGTTATGTTACTGCAACACGATGGTTGAATTTCATAAATTAATGAATGCCTTGACTCCAAAGCATTTAAAATCCATGGCAAGATTTCTTAAAAAGCCAACGAGTTGCGCATGAGCATAAAAGAAAGAATTCACCACAAAGAATCTGAAATATAAATAAATCTCAATTATTGATTCCTCTCCTTCCTGATCTGCTTATTTTTTTCTGCAGCACTGACCGCACGCTGTATTTGAATGTATTCAACCTGACCTTAACATCGTAATATTGTTTTCCAATGTTTTTTGGAAATAAACAACTTTTGACTTTAATGACATTTAATCAGTCCAATTAAAACCTACAGATTCTACAGCTAGCAGGAAGAAAATTAGTGTCACTAGTGTCACTGGTAAGTAAATGTTTGAGGAAAGAAAGATCGCTTCCTCTTCTTTGAGCGACAAAGGTGCACTTCAAAATGCCTGGAGTACCGCAAGCGTTTTGGTATGAACTTGAATAGAAGATGCCGACCATTCAAACATATGTTTTTAAACAACTTTTTGTTCATGGTCTCTCTCTCTTCTTTTTTGATGGAAGGAATTTGACTTTCGTTCTCAATTTCAATTACCTTAATCGCTCGTCTGTGCATTCTCTTGAGCTTGTTTTCGAGTCCTTTAGGTAAGCCAAGCAACAGTGGACACGCATATTCAATTGCAGATCGTATGTATGCATTGTAAATGCATAGTAATTCATATTTGCTGGTATAATATTTCATTTTTTACACGTTTATAGTAGTAAGTCAGACAATTCGAGAGATTTAGTTTCTGATATTTTATTCTCAGATTTTAACGTATACTTTAAATTCATATTTAGAGCAATCATGGCATGAGATGATCCCACTATGCTTAGATATCAATTGTTAAGAATTACTCTCCAATACCTACCAAAATAATGAGACTGAGACTACACATTGAGTTGAACTAATTGCTCCATAGTGTGCGATAGGAGGGGTGTCATGTTTTGTCACATACTAGGCAACATATTATTATATATTCTACACTGTTTCTACACTTTCAAATTTAGCTAATTATTATGCTACATTAAAGATCGGAAGATCATACCGATTGGAATGAGTTGCATTTCATGCATCGAGATATTCAACCGATATTCACAAGCTAGGTTTTATAATATATTTGATGTTTTATCTTCTCTGAATGATAGGTGTCAACAGCCGGTCGGAAAACACAGTAATCGCTTTGATCTTCGCCATGCGACAACCAGCCTTGTATTGCTAGCGCCGAACGCGCGTGTATGAACAAATTTTCTCTTGAAGCAAGCGTCTATTGTCAGATTTCTGTAATTCGAATTTTTACCACTTTTCGGCCTACTCATAATCCAGCAGAATAAAGGGATTGTTTTAAAATTTCGTTGAGTTGATAAAAGTTTCAAATTCGCTGTTACAGGAATCATGATTGGGAGTTGAATGCACGTGCGGAGATGTCAAGTGGTTAAAATTCTTAGATTTATCCTTTCAACTGCAAATAGTTTACTGGTAAAATTCGCATTACATTTCACTCTATTGTGTAGGACATTAACACTGCAAGCCAAGGGCGTCATCATATTCCTTCACTGTGAAGAATGTATTCCTTTTTTCTTAACTTGCAAAATTAGTTCATTCTGATGTGATATTGAAGATCGGGAGATAGTGTCGATTAAGATGAGCCCCATTTCATGTATTAAACTATTTAACAATCGTTCATTGGCAAGGCAGTCAGCATTTTCATGTTTTATCCTCTCTGAATGATAAGTGTGAACAGGCTGGAATAAAGAAAACTGCTTTGATATCTGTCATTCACACTTGTATTGTTAACATTGAACGCGCGCGCTTCAACATCATTTTCACTCGGAATGTGCGTCAAATTGCCCAATTTCTATGACTCGATTGTCGGGCGTTGAGTGCAGGCGGTAAATGCAGATGCGCGCTGAATCGGCACGTAATGAAACTCAATCTAGTATTAAGTGGCGTCGGAGTTGACGTTAGCCTTTCTCTAGTAATAGTCCGGCAGCCAGAACTAGTTTCTGCAGGGAACGAAGCGGGAACTGAGACTTTCACAGAATGATGTACACCATATGCCTACTATGAATCTGTGCGTCTGCCGAGTTCTAGTTGGTTCCTCTTCTTGTGAGACACGATAAAAAAACACAGTTAATCCAATGGGACGCAGATTTTAGTTGTAAGTTAAAATGAAATGTTCTATGTTTTCGTTTATTGCGACAAAAATATGTATGGATCCACAATTTTTGACATGGACAGGTCATTTCCTATCATGTTAATGCACCCCTGTCTATGAAGCCAAGCACATCCAGAATTGGCCAGCCTCCTAATGTCGGCAAACACAAGCATTTTGAGCAATTTAACCCACTTTTAGCCAAATTCTCGCATACATCGTCGATCTGAAACATAATAACAACACATGCACATAATAGGAAATGACCTGAAAACAATCCATATGAAAAATTGCGGCTCTAGACATAGTATTTTCGTCGCAATAATTTCTCTCTCAATTATCACAGCTCAAAGCTCGAGCGGTGAGGTGAAGGAAACGGTAATCAAGCTCATCCCCTAATAAGCTCATCATGTGGCCGCAAAGCTCCAAATTGACGGCGCTGTCTCGCTGCTAACTTTAATGCGCGGCTCATCATGTGGGCTTTCCCTAATACGGAACTCAAGTTGCTACTACTACCAGTAGCAACTTGCCTAGCGCTACACCTATCAAATGCTATAGCAAATGCTGGCTTTATAAAAACAGCCCCTGGTGCCTTCAATCCGCCTTTTGTGTTCTCGAATTCGTGACTATTGAGACGGAGACCAGATGCGCCACATGCGTCGACTACACTGCAAACCGTACGTTACTAAAAAACCGATGAAATGCTTGCTACCAAGTGCTTTATTTCTTTTCATTTTTGCAGCGTTTTTTTGTCTGGTTGCAGCTACAAGACATGCATGGTGCCAACCAGATGCTTCTCTTTCTTCTAGTCGCATAAGTATGTTGATAAAACATACTTAACTGTAGATCAAATAATTTTCATAATATTGCATCATGAATGATGCCAATGAATGAAATCAATAAGTGATTTCGTCGTGACCTTCGACGAATCCTTGTTGCTTGACAGCGCGGCGAAAACGAATTTCATGGTTTCAGCACACTGTCATACTTTGTTTGACACCTTGATCAATCATTTCAAAAATTAACCACATAAAATGGATCAATCTATTCATCTTGTTAACAATGTCATTCAATCTGAAACAGAGCTGCCGACAGAACGCTAAGTTACCGTCCTCATAGCGTAGACCATTGATATATTCGATTTCTATGGCTCAAAATAGCAATGCACTAGCATCATGGACGTCTAGATGTATCATAGTTATTTAGAGGTTCATGGCACCAGCTTACCAATTGCTCCATGATGGAGTTCTTGAAGTGAAAACGTAGTAATCTTGAAGTGAAGCGTTAGAGTAATCATAGTTTTGTTTATCAAAATATTTGGCAAGTGCTTCAGAGCAACTCTCTGCTTAACCACAGAAAATATCAATTATTCTATTTCGATATCCTGAAATATACGTCTGCATACAACGAATACATTGCATACAATAACAGTGCAATAAGAAACTTCAACAGCTTAACTTTAATTTAAATTTAAATTTTAAATTTTAAATTCTTTAAGCAATAATATCGATAATTTTATCCGATTGTCATCTGAATTCTCCATGATCGATTTCAATTGAGTCTCATTTCAAGTCGACGATGCCATTTCAAGTCTTTGTTGATACCATGTGGTTGACAATGCGTTTGTGTTCAGGCTCTGTGGTGGATTCCTCACTACCCCAGAAAAATTTATTTTTTCGAGTGAAAAGTAATGTTTACTTTTGAAATTGTCTTGGAATGCATTGACTTTGGCAATTTTCAATGCTTTGTCATGAGCGCAGACGCTACAAGATGAACAAGGCCTGGTAGCCAAAAAACCAACGCATCTTCATTCGGGGAGAATAGTGTTTTTGATGAATTGGTTTCGCAGCCAAATTTATTTCCTTTTGTAGCTGATGGTTTGCAGTGTGATGTTCGACGGTTTTTGCAACCCAGTATTTGCATTTCCCAATTTTGATTATTTTGGTCTTTATCAACTATATTCTATCAAAGACAACAGTAGGCCTTTTCTCCCATTAATATTGAAATAATTCATATTAAAAGTCTACCAAGTACAAGTCTTACATCAGCAAATCTTAGACTACATGAGAGTACATGCAAGCGGGTTGACTCAAACCATGCATAATAATATTAATTGTAAACCATGCATTATTTTTCTTATCAACAACTTTGTGTGCCTTCAATGTGGAGGTATAATATCATAGCCACCTCCTTATACTTGACGGCATGCATGACCGTACGACTATCCGATCATGTTAATGATATTGCATGCATATTGCATATTCCTGCGATTGGTAGGAACTCCCACAGCATTCCCTTACAGATTTAGTGTAGTTTTGTAATGAAAAAGGCGCGCAACCGGCACCTACGTCTTATCTTAGCTATACATGACACGCGTAGGTATTACATATGGGTTATACCACCAGTCAGTGTGATTATCTCAGATGTTGATCGAGTGAGTGGGGAAAAGCCTAATTTTTATTTATCAAGCAAACTTCATTAAGCAGTCGCTTAACAAAAAAAGTTGAGCGATTCGCACGATTAATCGAGTGTAGCTAATAAGATAGGGTTGTACATGGATTTCCCCGGAAAAATACGAATACCGCCTCGAAAGTGCACATTGCAATCAGAGTTGGAGCCGGGCCGGGCCTGGACCGGGCCTGGACCGGGCCTGGACCGGGCCTATAAATTGGTAGCTCACACAGGCATGGATGAGTCTTGAGGTTAGCAAATTGGTGCATGAACCTGAAATGACATCAGATTATAATCATTTTCAACTTTTCAAACTTATTTTGCTTCGTTAAATGTCAGCAAATGACATCCTAAATTATCGTAATAAATTTGTGAAATGATTCTTAGGGCTCGGATCATCACGTGTTCACATGAAACATGTTTTTCTACATACAATTTGACGTTTCAGGAAATTTCAAATATTTCGCTTTATTGTTGAAGCATTT
Organism: Prostheceraeus crozeri; assembly: GCA_907163375.1. Lineage (NCBI taxonomy): Eukaryota > Metazoa > Platyhelminthes > Polycladida > Euryleptidae > Prostheceraeus > Prostheceraeus crozeri. The sequence continues at coordinate 208,058 of CAJQUW010010982.1, forward strand.
ACAAGTTACAGCGGTTGAAAGTTGTTGTATGTTGATGTGTTGTATATGTTCTGTATAACTGCATTGCTGTACATGCTATATTACTTTGATGTTGGGTATAACACTCGAAGGTTGGAATAAGAAAACAATTCATTCCAGCTGAATTTTTGTGATGTTGCTGACTTCTACCACTTACTTGACCGACATTACCGAGAAGAAGGTTAGTATTAAAAGATTCCGATGAACTGCTTTAAAATGATCATGGAAGAAGTTAAAGATTGGTGATGTAGACAAACGCTCGATTGTAGACAAACGCTTACATGTAAAACACTCAAAAACTTGTATTTACACAGATTCAGTGCATGTACAGTCTTTCTTCGCATATGGACGCTTATAACAGCGATCACGGCATAAAACATCAGCACAACCATTGATCATCCCTTGTGTGGCTAGAATTATTTTTGTACTATTTAAGTTCATAATATACAGATTGTCCCATACGTCGTGCAGGTTTTTATAGTGATATATGATTCAAATGTGCATTTTAAGTACAGATAATTGATGTATATGATATGAAATTATTTTTCAAACCATTCGTATCTTCATCAACGGTTACTTATGTGTACAAATAAGAATGAAATAATAGAAGTTATGATTAACTTCTCAATACCTTGTGAAGAATTATCACAGCTATTACGGGCGACAAGAATATAGAAAGTTGTGAGATTAGTTTAATTTTTTCTGTTTTTTCGCGGACCCTATTTTTTCACCATCTTTGGAGCCATTCAGCTCTGTTCTACATGCCAGTTGCCCATTGAAATTCATACAGGAATTCTTTTATGCAGAGCTGATGCTGCATGTAAAGTTTGATTGAATACTGTATATACAGAAGAAAAGTCACAACTGCGTGAAAATTCAAATTTTGGGAAAAAATCAAATTTCTAAAATAGCTCTAGATACCCCTGTATTCAAAACTGGAAGCTAACACTTCAGATTTGGTTTTTTTCTATTGCATAGCAGGTATGTGATGACGGTGGTCCAGAATGACGTTTAATTGAAAAAAATTAGAACTCGCATAAATCATACACCATTCAAAAACTCTTTGGTTGGCGAATATTTTTGGCACAATTTAGAAATTTTTTGTCGATATCTTTATGAGTAGTATAGAAAAATGTATTTTTGTACTTAGACTGACAAAATTCACGTGGGTTCTAAAGTTTAATGGTCGTTAGACGACATTTAACGTGTACAATTCAGGCTAATAATGATTACTTTACCATTGTAGATAAAAATAACATAAAAATAAATGGCCAAATATGTTCAGGGCGACGTTAGTAAGTAGTATGAGTCATATATAGAGTTCTTTATCTTTCTAAGAAAATAAATAAATTCTTATTACATCTATATGACTGACACGGGTCAATTCGAGGACGCTGAGGCTAAAACTGATTTCAATTTCTCCAATTATGGCATCTTACATGAAAACGTATTATTCCAATATGCATGTACATGTATTGAATTTCAATAGTACAAAATAATAAAGTATGAATTCAATTCATAATGCATTCATAGCTCATAGGCAGTTCATTAAAAATGATTTCCGTTATACTCCTGTACGGACCGGAGAAAACGATCAGCAAATCTTTCATGTGTTGTCGGCACTTTGTATTTTTGCCACACATGTGTAAAGTCTGCATGAACCGATTCAAAAGCTTGTTCTGACCACATGCCGAGTCCGGTTTCTTTACGATCACAGAAGTCAATCACGTGGAACAGTATGGCATGAATCTTCGGAGTCACTTGTAGACCCAAAGCTTGAAAACAATGATTGAAGACATCAATCTTACCCTTATAGTCATTTTGCAATATTTTCCCAAAGCAACTCAATACTACATCATTCAAGGCGCGAAATGCCCAAACATAGTCTCTCAGCTCAATGGGAGCATGTTCTTGCAATAGATCCACAAAAAAATCAGCAAAATCGGAGAATAAGTGCCATATCGCCATTGAGTGAATCATCGTGGAATGACCCAGCTTCAGTTGACTGATAATCTGAAAGCAAAAGACCGTCGATAGTTTGACCCGGACAAGCAATTTCTGGTTTTTCACGATTATTTGAGCAGCATCGGCTTGACGTTTTAGTTCCGTTGCGATTCACAAGAGATATTTGAAAGCGCTTTTACGGAAAGGAATATTATTTATTGAATCTATAAGTCAGATTCGAATATTTGAGGAAAAAAGTAGAGATTTGCTGATGAAACAGAGCTTTAGATGACGGAGCTTTCCGATTGGGTCCAGACAAGAGGTGGAGAACTGCCACCACTCCGGACCAATCTCAATGCGTTTTCATTAAGAAACCGCTGTCATCCAGCATAGAAGTGGACACATGATGCGATATAGCTTAGTTTTTTGCTATTTGTTTAATTGTTCCACTCATCATACATTTTTTCAGAGCAGGCTATAGTCTGCAGGACTTAATTTGCAGATGACGTCGAAATGCGTGAGTAATATTTGTGTCTTAGGTATGATCTGATGGTTTATCAGTCATAATTGGTATTAGCTCCTAATGCCAATCACAACACCGATTTCGTGAAGAGATTAATGCATATTGAGCCACAGAATTAGACAGCTTGCTTGTTCATAGTTTCGTTCCCAAAAGGGATGAGTCGCATATCGCATACTATTGGAAATAGCATGCATATTCTCAAACAATAAGCTGTCAGCCGGGTTTCGGATACTAGACAGTACGTGCGTGTTCTAATATTATTTCGGTCACACATCGCTGTCTAAGTTACATTGCGTGATGAATGCTGAGAAAGGTGTGGTGAAATCACCAGATGACCCAATTTTCGTTCGCCTGTTATCTTCTGTAGTATCACAAATTGATTTCGTAACTGCTTGGCTAACTTTCAATGAATCCGAAATGCCCTTCTTCTCTCTTTTATACATTACTTTATGAACTTTTTTTTCTGTAACGTAGTCACATGTACTTTGATGTACCGTGAAAATATACATATACTACTATACTACTACTACTATTCTTTAATAATGATCGGAAGGACCAACATCATCGAGAAAACTTGTGCGCAATGATATGAATTTTCCAAATCTTAAGGAGTCGTGGCAATCGAAGCAATTTGATGGAGTCTATAGCAATCCGCAAGCGACAAACGACATTTTCCTATTTCTGTAAGGTATAGGAGTTCCTTTTTGCCCATCAGTTACTGGGTTTCAGCATATGTTACCTTCTTTCATTAGTATGCAGTAACTTTCCGTTCGCTTCTGTTTTTCATAACGAAAAGTACCGTCAAATGCAAAAGTAAAAATGTATCTTAACTGTGAAATACGATCTCTTTGTACATCATAAACTCAATGATCAGTTTTATGCAACTGATGATTAATGAGCTCATGAAATTTCAATAGATCGTCAGATTTCATTAGTAAATTCTTGCTAGATAGCAAATTTTGCTGCCTATATAATTCTTTATGCAACAGGCAATCGCTTAAAAGCTAATTTTATTGGCTACCAAGCTTTTATGCAATAGACCGGGAATCCATCCTAAAAATCACATTTTTGTAGCAAATAAAATATTGCAAAATGACCATTTTTCATCGCAAATTGTACTTAAATAATTTTGAATGCAAACCAAGGCCTCTCTGTAGGAACAACCTACCGTCATCAGGGAAACAATCTAACTGAAGGGTACATGCACATAAATTTCTGCAAAAGATATTCAAAATTATCAAGCTACAGAGTACTATAAAACCTAGGTAAATCTATGGTCAGCAAAGACTATGTTCTGAACACCAAAGAAATGATATAACAACTAAAGGCAAGAAAAAGAAGAGACATCAGAAAACAGAAAGATAAAATGAAGAGCCTGAATGAGAAAGTTGACTGTTTAAAATTGGGGACCTCTTCTTTATGAAGAGGGCCTCGGAAATACGAACAAAATGAGTTTTGTAAATGATCGAAACATTGTTCATGATGTCACGTCTGCTGCAAGTATTACATTCAAGCAAATGGTCGAAGATTGGACCAGGTCTTGACACATGTTCATGAAATCTTCTACCTAGATGTCGTGTTGTCTCACCGATGTATGTGATATACTGATCACCAGTACACTTGAATTCATAAACCACCGATGAGACAAGGGACCTCGGGGTAGGAGACTTCAGAGGAAAAAACTCTCGCAGTCTGGTGCTACGAAAAGAAAAAGCACACCAATGTGGTCTTATTTTCACAGGTATCAGCCTTTTAACACGCCTGCAAAACATGATACTTTCCTTGTCAAAATATCTGAAAGTAAAAGTCTGTCTTCTGATGTTACTTTCTTCACTCATTGAGTCTTCTTGGTTCACTTGTCTAGGAATTACGTACAATTTTGTCAAGCGTCTCTTTCAGATGTTTCTTTACAAACCACAAACGGTAATTGTTTGCTGCTAAATTTTTTCTCAATTTTCTTATTTCTTCGTGAAACAACTCCCAGCTGCTGGATAGCCGATAAGCACGGTAAATGCTGCCAATTATCAAACCTCTTTTCCAATTCATTGGAATATTGGAACGAAAATTCAGTTGAATATGAGTATTCGATGGCTTGCGATAAAGGTTATATTCAACCGACGTCGATTGTCTATGCAACATGACATCAAGAAAAGCGAGTTTGTTGCTTTTTTCTGATTCACAAGTGAATTTAAAATTTGGATGTCTGGAGTTGATGAAGAGGAGAAAAGCATCAATCTTTGATTTGTCTTCAAAAACGCAAAATATATCATCGACATAGAGAACATAAAAGGAAGGCATGTTGTTACTGGAGGAAAACTGACTTTCCATATGATCCATGAATATTTCTGCAAAAATGCAGCTGAGTGGACTGCCCATTGCTACTCCATCTATCTGACGATATAGTTTGCCATCAAAAAGAAATATACTTTGAATGCATAATGACAACAGTTTTTTCAAAGTCGGCCTTGGAACTTTCAATTCTTTCAAAAGAATGTCTAATGCCAACTAGATTGTTATATCGACTGGAACATTGGTGAATAATGAACATACATCAAATGAGACCAGATGATGAGAATCCTCAAATTGATGGCTACGTAGTTTTTGAAGGAATGCTGTAGTCGATGAAACGCTGAATCTTGGTGAAAAATGTTTGCGAATGATTGAATCAAAAAACTTTGCCAAGTGATGCATGCTGAGGTGTATCTATCATGGACACAACTGGACGTAAAGGCACATCAAGCTTATAAACTTTGGCCAAACCATATAGTTTACCAGGAGCAGAGCCTTTTTTGAAGAATTTGCTGATAGTCTTCAGGAGAAATAAGCCGAAAGAACCTTTATGGACGAGTCCTTTCTCAACTTTTCAATGATTTTATGACACTTCATATTCTTCTTTGAATCACAGATTGATTTGAAATGCTTGCCAAATTTGTAAGTCAATGAGTGTAGCTCATTTTTCATAAAATTCTTTTTAGTAATAGTCTCAAAATGTGGAGAAATGCATTTGAAGAGTCTCTCTATTTGAATTTCATTTTCAATTGTCTTAAATTTTCGTGGAAGAATTGGTGCTTGCAGTGATTGGTTTAGAATATTGCGTTCGTCATCAGAAAGAACTCTGGAACTATAATTTTGGACTCCAATGAATTGACGCTGGATTGAGAGACGAATGACTCTTTGTAACACCAAAAATTTGAAGGCAGAGAGATTTGATCTAAGGTATGTGAATGATGAATGTACTTCAGATGAGAGTTCAATATATGAAGTCTTCTTGTGCCTGATGTTTTCGCTCAATAACACATCTAGCCTGTATACATATAGTTGAATATAGCCTGTATCGCAAGCCATCGAATACTCATATTCAACTGAATTTTCGTTCCAATATTCCAATGAATTGGAAAAGAGGTTTGATAATTGGCAGCATTTACCGTGCTTATCGGCTATCCAGCAGCTGGGAGTTGTTTCACGAAAAAATAAGAAAATTGAGAAAAATTTTAGCAGCAAACAATTACCGTTTGTGGTTTGTAGAGAAACATCTGAAAGAGACGCTTGACAAAATTGTACGTAATTCCTAGACAAGTGAACCAAGAAGACTCAATGAGTGAAGAAAGTAACATCAGAAGACAGACTTTTACTTTCAGATATTTTGACAAGGAAAGTATCATGTTTTGCAGGCGTGTTAAAAGGCTGATACCTGTGAAAATAAGACCACATTGGTGTGCTTTTTCTTTTCGTAGCACCAGACTGCGAGAGTTTTTTCCTCTGAAGTCTCCTACCCCGAGGTCCCTTGTCTCATCGGTGGTTTATGAATTCAAGTGTACTGGTGATCAGTATATCACATACATCGGTGAGACAACACGACATCTAGGTAGAAGATTTCATGAACATGTGTCAAGACCTGGTCCAATCTTCGACCATTTGCTTGAATGTAATACCTGCAGCAGACGTGACATCATGAACAATGTTTCGATCATTTACAAAACTCATTTTGTTCGTATTTCCGAGGCCCTCTTCATAAAGAAGAGGTCCCCAATTTTAAACAGTCAACTTTCTCATTCAGGCTCTTCATTTTATCTTTCTGTTTTCTGATGTCTCTTCTTTTTCTTGCCTTTAGTTGTTATATCATTTCTTTGGTGTTCAGAACATAGTCTTTGCTGACCATAGATTTACCTAGGTTTTATAGTACTCTGTAGCTTGATAATTTTGAATATCTTTTGTAGAAATTTATGTACATGTACCCTTCAGTTAGATTGTTTCCCTGATGACGGTAGGTTGTTCCTACAGAAAGGCCTTGGTTTGCATTCAAAATTATTTAAGTACAATTTACGATGAAAAGTGGTCATTTTGCTATTTTATTTGCTACAAAAATTTATAGTGGGCCCTGCTGGGAAAAAAATTACATTGTCTGTGAACAGATGAAAATTATCGGTGTCATGATGAAATCAAGTCTGAAATGGAATCCGTACATCAATCAATTAATTAGCCAAGAAAGGAAGAAATCGCTTACACGTAATCCGCTGTCAAAAGAATAGCTGGTTTCAGTGTACAACATATTTACACGTAATGTACTGCAATACAACTCGCACCCTATTTGTCGGTATAAGTGCTCAGGTCAAAAAGCGAGTTAAAAAGGTACATAAAGGAGTCAATTCTTTGTACTTCTTCTGCATGTGACAGCGGAGAATTCACATCGTTGTTTATGCGACTCAGCTAATGTGGGTCCACATTACTATTCAGATTCAAGAAGCAAAACCTTGTAAATTATAAAATCATGCCGCTGAAAATTGACTTAAAAACATGACATCTCAGCTAAGAAGCACAATGAGATCTCATATTTTCCTTGAAGACTTGCAGGGACTTGCATTGCAATGTGGTTCATGAAATCTCCTAGATCATCAGCTTAATTTCCACTTAATTAAGATCCTTGTTAGCGAATATTCATTTCTTTTGATGTCCAACTTGTTTCATAATACATATAGAGGGGGCTTCATGTCGGTAGTATATAAATTTGCAGAAATTCAACCTTTTAAAAACTGCTCAAATAATTTTTTTTGGACAGCAGGAACGTGATCTCCGCAAAAAACTGAATATTTTCATATAAAAATTTTCACTGTATACAGACACTATTTTGAGTCGATACTCTACCAATACTTACTCTATGTCATGAATCTCTTTTTAGATATGATGAATAGTGACAATTTATTCCATGACCTGATCCCGAGTTTTCATTGTTTTTCGCGACGTGTTATCATGCCACGGTCGAACACACTCCGAAGAAGTAATTCAGTTGTCCCTTTATGTTGTTCGATGTACAATAGAATGCATGTAATAATGGAATTTGATCTTCATTACAAGTGAGAAGTGTAAGAGTCATTTTAATTCGCTGATGGCCGGCGTGAAATAATCTCAAAGCTTGACCAATATAGACTAACCTTGGAAAACATTAGACAAAATTTTTGATTGCACCAAACGGTCGTGTGTAGTAGGGTTATATAAAGACGGGACCTCTTAATAATATTCTTGATTTGCGCTGTTCATTTTTGTAGCCACTTTCGTCGCTATCGCTGTGAAATCGTGACAACTTTCGTGATCTGATATTTGCAGTGTACAGTCAGAAAACTTCACTGAATGAAATATATATTAAAGATGATTTAAATTTAATGATTTTAGCGCACTAAACTATGATTTCAAAATCGATTTCGTCGGTCAGGTAAAATTGTTTGGTATCATAATTTAGTGAGTTGAAAAGCTTAAATATTTTCATTTTCATTTCAATGCGTATTTTATTCAGCAATGATTTCTAGGTCTTTATTTACAAATTGCGTGTGAATAACAATAAAAGTCGTAAAGCAACTCCAGGCGACGATTGGACTAATCAAATTTTTTGAAATGCAAAATATCTCAAAAATGAAAAAATGACATCGATATTACTATCGCAACTGGTTTCACGTGACAAAGTGATGACATAGATTGTTTAACCTTCATTAGAAGCAATAATGTGTAAAGCATAATTAAAAAAGCGTATATTCCATACCATATTGATCCTGAAAGAGATTGGTCAATATTTCATTGTTACTATAAAGCAGTTGAGATCAAAAAATGCTTTCCTTCTGATTTTTCTTACGTTTCCAGATGATAAGAAGGGACGAGATTTGTAATTCTCATGCAGCAGTGTCATGTAATGAAAGTTAATCCATGTTTATTTCTGTGACTGTCTGATTTCTTGCATTTTGGTCATTATCTCGATAAATTCTTCAGGCTAAATTATTTTCTTTATTCTAATCTCCTCCTGCCTTCAAATGACGTTGTTTGTGCAATTGTGAAAGCAAATCCAGAAATACTGCTAATGATGTCAGCGAATCAACCTTGATATCATATAAATCTTATGCAATGTTACCCACGTGTTTCGCGCCATCATTGTCTTTTACAAGAAGGTCGAAAAGTATAATTAGCGTAAAAGCTGCAATCAGTGTTCAACATCGACTTTGTCTGATATTACCGAAATTAATGTCAGCCCTAGCGAAATTAGATATTTCTAACTCACCTCTAAGATTCGCTGAAAATGCTTTTATATTTGAATCATTTTCTCTCTAGCTGGTATCCATACATGAATATTTTCGTAAAACATGAGTAACAATGTTCCTCAGAAAACGGATGTAATCAGCCTGAGTGAATTTCCATGCAACTAATCATTAGATTAAAAGGTTCTATTGCCCTAAGACATGAAGATAAAGCGTTTATCATGACTTATGTAAGGACTCAACATGAATATGAATCAGCATAAAATCTCAACTGCAGCTGTTTTCATTGATTTGACTTTGTATGACATTAAAACATCGACAAAGTGCCTATTTGAAAGATAATGAATGAATAATGGAGAACGATTCAAATTTCATAGTAATTTGCTGTCATTGCATTTCTCTTTTATCGATGATATAATGTGCGCACATAATGGGAGACTGAATTAATGTTTGACCTTCACATAAACGAAATTTTGAATATTCAACAAGGTAATTTCAAATCAAATCATCGGCATTTTTAGAAAAATGTGTCCTAGACTTTTGATGATGTCTACTTTTTGCAAACTATTTCAAATGTCATTTTAATTGAAGCATGTGCGAATAAGCTAATTTAATTTTGACTTGTCGACAAAAATGTAGTGCGCAGACTAACTGTACATATTTCTCGAACAACCAGTGCGAGAAAACGCACATTTTGTTTGTGGCTATCATTAAAATTTTAGGATATCCAGATGCCATTCACATCAATGACACATTGTACTAGCAGGTAATCCGTCTATATACAATGTATTATCACAATTAATTGCAGCTAGGCCTCTATTTAAAAGAATAATCAATCAGTTTCAATTTCAAGAGGGGGGAATTTCTAAATTGAAAACGTAATTTTATTTTACATGCTGTAATTCGATGGAAATGTCAGAAACTTAGTTATTAGAAGTTAACAATGAGTAGACTGTTATTTTTTTCACACCCTCTGAGACCTGAGGGATCCAGTCGACCCCTTTTACAAATTCTAAGCTTGTAAGCTTAGATCGATATCAAATCATTTGGAAAGTTGAATTTAAGTAAAACTTTGATGTTTGCGTGTAGCAAGTCGATATAACCAATCATTTGAGTGTCTTTCAGCTTTTTCAGCAAACACATGCGAAAATACGGTGTATTTGTAATTCAACGACATTGAGCACAATATCAGTTGCACTAAGAGTCGGTTTTTACGATGTTTGCTGTCGCCATGTAACCTCAGATGGTAAAATTTAATGAAATTGATGTACTCCATGCAGCATAAAACGTATATTTGGCCATTTTTTCAAATTTATGGTTACCAATCGGAAATAGGTCAAAACTTAGCCATAATTGCTGCATTTTAGGACCCTCAAAACAGCAGTGGAGATCTCAATCTCATCAATTGCTGCTTTGAAAACTTTGGCAACAGTCTGTTTTTAGTGTTGAACTAAAAATATAATGATAACTTTCATTCTAAAAAATTGATTTATGCTGATTTGTTCATGCAGGACAACCAGTCATGCACGATCATGTACGAAAACAGAATATTCATATTTTGCGATCTTTAAACATAACGCGAATGCACGAGCATGATGTAAACATTGAATAAATGAATAATTAAATAATTAGAAGTTTTGGGAAAGCCAAGTACGTACGGTGATGGTAAGTAAAAATATATAGGCTATTGTTAACTATATATTACGACTTTATATCCAAGGCCATCATCAGGTTCTGAATCATACATTATGCAGAAAATCAATTTCAAATTTTGATCGTAAAAGACATTGTAGGATGATTGTGCAATGTTGCATAGAAGTTGGAGAGTCTTTGGAAAACATAGAGTTAGAAAACACGTTAAGTTATGCGTTAAGAGAAATTCATAAAAATCAAAGATATAAAAAGTCTTTCAATTCTTCAACCTCCGATTTTGAGTAAATTTGAGGATTATATTTCTTTATTAGGATGGCTTCTCGTAATCGTAAACTCGTCTCATCGGGGTCAAAGTCAATGATATCGATGTCATATTTATCAGCGCTGGCATTGCATGCTTCTCTGTGCTTGTTCACAGATGAGTTTTTGTTTGTTAAATGATCTTTAAAACGTTGATGTAGCGGTCATATAGTGCTGCCAATAAATGTTTCTGCAAATGCTATTATATAACATTAGCAAAAATATGTATATTGGTAGCACTATTCAAAGAATGCGCACTAAGAATGCACTATGATGATTTGAAAGACTTTTTATATTTTGATTTTTATGAATTTCTCTTAACGCATAACTTAACATGTTTTTTAACTCTATGTTTTCCACAGACTCTCCAACTTCTATGCAACATTGCATAATCATCCTACAATGTCTTTTACGATCAAAATTCAAATTGATTTTCTGCATAATGTATGATTCAGAACCTGATGATGGCCTTGGATATAAGGTCGTCATATATAGTATATAATAGCCTATATATTTTTACTTACCATCACTGTACTTGGCTATCCCAAAACTTCTAATTAAAATTATGTCGAGGCAAGGCATATTCACTCATTGAATAAATGATTTTCCCTCATTATGGACCATCGTGGACTTGCACAAAATTATTTTTCATCTGATAGCACAGATTTTGTAATGGGAATTTCTACATCCTCTGAGACCTGAGGGGGGTCGAGTGGTCCCCTTGGCCTATCTACTATGCTTCTGCCGATTCAATTGAAATGAAATAGCACATACAGATTCATTGTCAAAAATGATGATTTTACATGGGCATGAGCGGTTGATATATCCTCCGCACAAAAAGTAAAATGGAAAAATATGGCTCCGGGGTCCACTGGACCCCTCAGGTCTGTGAAGGTTAATGCAATATGTACATGTACATTCTTAATGACGATATCAATCACGGTAGTTGAGTGTAATCGCCTTAAGAATCATTCTAAAAATCTAATTGTTGATTACATAATCGAATGCTTTAGGGTCAATGTACCATTTGTAAGTAAATTGACAACTGTTGATCAGTACGAAGAATCTCTATTATACATTTAACACGTAATGTGTGACATTTTTTACTGATTTTCACATGTTGTACATGGATAACGCGTTTGTCAATCAATAATTTGGATCTCACTTGATGTGCCGATAGCTGCTATTGTTGTAAGTTATATTTCGTGGAAATAAATTCTTTGTAGGCGCTGTCTTCATCACAAATTTTAAAATCCAAAACACTGTTTGCTAATTCATGGCCACGCTTGTTCTCTCAAGTGAACTACAACAAGATAAATGCCAAAACGTTGACAGAAGATAATAGCAGGAGCTAGTGAGTAAAGTTAAACTATGCAAGACGTAAAAATGATGACGTCAGCTACTAGTACATTCCAACATGTCAGAAATCATAGAAAGGCTATGTACACTCACTACTGAAATAAAGCAAAAGGTAGCATTAAACAACATTGCCAATAAATAATGATTCAGAAACAAATTTTAAGTTAGTTTTAAGACATGAAGTCGGTCTTTCTGGCACACAATATCGGCTGTTGTTCTTTGATGGCAACACTTTCAGCCACCTGCTATTGTCTTCTGTCAACGTTTTAGCATTTTATATTGTTGTAGTTCACTTGAGAGAACAAGCGTGGCCATGAACCAGCAAGCAGTGTTCTGGATTTCAAAATTTAGTTATTTTTCGGTTAAAGCGTGAATAACGAATTGCACTGAAGACATGAAGCATATTTGAAAAGTGAAGTCATTAAGTCAAAAGTTGAACTAAACATTCAATTGACTCTTTTTACCACAATTCCAGCGAAATATTTCTTGCTATTTTTTCCATCGATTGTTGTTTCTGTTTGAGAAAGCATATTTATGAATATTCCGTCGTATGCCGGTGTTTAGCCTACTTCATATTGTTGCTTAAGAACGTAGTTGACAAGCCATGAAAATGATTCAGAGCATTTAAATGAGGAGTATATTTCTAATTTCAGACAAAATAAATATCACCCCGGGTCCTTACAGAATTTTTCATGTCCGGGCCGCCCCGGAACCCGTGTCTGCACGCCCCTGCCCGCCCGAGGCCCGGACTTTCATCCAGTTCTGCTCCCCAATACTGCTATTAAAGCAATCAGCGAGTCAATCCATCTCGCACGCCCTGCTTTGTCAAAGTGTGTTTGGCAAAAAATAATTTGCAACAATGACTTTGTTACAGATCACCGTGACTTAACTCCATATTTCGTTCATTTATAATCGAAATATCCGCAAAGAATACGCCGGAAATGCATGCTTCCAATAATGAAATTCATCATTTTGAGCACAACATCTACGAGGACATTAGAACGCTGCACGTATTCATTGATGTCTACATCAAATAATCATCAATCTTTTGTGATTGCCAATTTGTAAAATAATTTGAGAACGCAGAAATTCATCCATCGAAGTAGCACTGACTTACAGTGGTCACTACACACACTTAAATATTTTGTTTATCTGCTTCTTTTGCTAGAAGTGTGATTAATACGAAATTGCTGGCACATCGAGGAACCTATTAAGTGGGCAAAAAGGAATTCCTAATACCTTACAGAGATAGGAAAAAAAGTCGTGCGTCGCTTGCGGATTAGTATGAGTTCCAGCAAAGTGCTTCGATTGCCAAAATTCCTTCAGATTCGAAGAATTCAGATCATTGTGCACAAGTTTTCTCCATAATGTTGGCCCTTCCGATCATTATTTAAAAAAGCAGTAGGCGCACGAAAATTAGTTCACTTGATGATTTCACATCCTCTCCTCGGCATTCCTCACTGCATAGTGCATACATTGAATCGAAGCCAGACATCGATGTGTGTTTTGGTGCGTGCGATGTGATATCACAGCACGCACGCATCTCTCACTGGCTGTGTTGTCCACTGCTGACAGCTTATTGTTTGCCATTTCCCATAGCAAGTGATACACGAATTATCCATTCGAGAAGGAGAAAGTTGCATAATTCTGTGATGTGCCATTTCGATATTAAGGTTTGCATGCAATTCTTCCTTTCTAGGAAACCGAAGCGCGCGCAGATGAATCTAATTCTGTGGATCACTGTCTCTGTTAGGGCGGGCGGCAATAAGAAAGAAAAGTTTCTCCACCAAAATTTATGGGAATCATACCTTTACAATTCAATTACAATTATGTGATACTCTTCTTGAGCACAGAGAAAATTTCATAAAAGAAATTGCAAAGCCGCAGCGGCAACAGCCCCAGGACTTCTAAAATTAGAACAACGTGAAGTGACCTCTGAGGGAAGATTTAGGAATCTGTGATTTGCGAAGAGAAGCAATGTATCAGAAAACAGCTCTTTGTTCATGTCCGTCGAGGACAAATAAGAGGAACGAACCCAAGTTCGCCGCCTTTTTCTTGATTGCATACCTGTATAATACAGGACCGCGGGATGTAGCCGATTGGCAGTTATCATAGGCATAACGGATGAAAATGAAATTGAATGAGTATTTATCTGTCTTGTGTTAGTTAGCATGACAAAGTTAGGGTAAACCAAGACAGTAATAGCAGTAAAACAGTAACAAACAGTAAAACAGTAACAGTAATAGACAGTAATAGCAACGATTAATAGTAAAAAAATATCGATGACTGTATCCATAGAAACAAACTGTTTATCTGAAGTTCACTAGGATGGAAATTGACTCTAAGTCGCGGCACATCCGGGGAAACAAAATTGGGGCATGAATGACCAATTGATAGCTTAGTTTTTGCACATGCGACAGGTGAATCGAAGTGATAATGCGTGCGCACAGAATTAGACAGGTCGTCTCTTCTTCTGTTTGACTAGGAAGGAAGCATAGGAACATGTAACACTGAAATGGCACTATCTGCTGACATAGTACCATAGCAATAGAACAATAAGCAGCCACTTCAACATTAAACACGTCAAATTGTGCGACGTTTCAGTGACTGTTATCAAACGAATCACACAGCAAAGAGACGCAGTCGATGTGAAGTTCTACAGAGAAGTTTGTGAACGTTTTTTTCGTGCGCCTGCTAACTTTTTTAATAATGATTGGAAGGATCAACATTATCGAGAAAACTTTTTCGCAATGATCTGAATTCTTCGAATCTGAAGGATTTCATGGCGATCGGAGCATTTTGAAGGAATTCACAGCAATCCGCATGCGGCGCACGACTATTTTTCCTATCTCTGCAAGGTATTAAAGACTTCTTTTTGCCCACTTAATATGTTCCTATGTGTGCCATCGTTTTGAATCAGTTTGCACTTCTAGCAAAGTGACACGATCAACCAATCTAATTCTGTGTGCGTGCGATTTATCGTGCCGCTATTGTGCATTGCATATGTATTGAACATTCTAGATGTTTTGTTGTTCAATTTCTATGACTGTATCGGAAATGGATTTTCCTAGTGTGACTGCCACAGAATTAAAGTTTAACTGCATCACTTTGCTAGAAGTACAAACTGAATCAAAATAGTGGCACATGCAGGAACTTATTAAGTGGGTGAAAAGAAATTTTTAATACCTTGCAGAGATAGGAAAAATAGTCGTGCGTCGCTTGCAGATAGTTGTGGATTCCTTCAAAATGCTCCGATCGCGGCGATTGCTTCAGATTCGAAGAATTCAGATCATTGCGAAAAAGTTTTCTCGATCATGTTGGCCTTTCCGATCATTATTAAAAAAAGTTAGCAGGCGCACGAAAAACGTTCACAAACTTCTCTGTAGAGCTTGACATCGACTGTGTCTCTTTGCTGTGAAAGCCGGTTGATAGCAGTCACTGATACTTAACACGATTTGGTGTGTTTATGTTGAATTGGCTGCTTATTGTTCGATTGCTATGGTACTATCTCAGCAGATTGTGCCATTTCACCAGTGTTACATGTTCCTATGCTTCCTTCCTAGTCAAACAGAAGAAGAGACGACCTGTCTAATTCTGTGGTGACTGCGGTCCGTTGAAGATGGAAGGCGGAAGGCAGAAAATCGTCTCATCCCGCCTCATGGAAGACGCCTTATGAAGAATGTGCAAAAAGGCGAATGACATGGAAGATGGGAGATGCCTTTTTCTGTGTGACAGCAGCCTTAATTGTCTGTTAAACATTAGAATATCAGATGTTTATTTGCAAAAGAAACATTTGCAACAAACAATAAGTGAACAATATCTTTGTATACAATTTGACGTGAAATGAACATGTAGCACAATTATGGCTGGAATGAGAATGAGAGGAGGATGTGGCTGATAGAATAATCTAATAAATTCAATGAGTAAGTCACGTCAGCAGATTCACTTGAATTCATTGTAAACAACATATTTTTATTATTTCATATATACTCCTAATATTCTGTCAGTCAATCCTGATGCTTAATTGAGTAATGTCAATTTGAGGATCATCCACAAGAGAATATGCATAGTGATAAACATCAACTTAAATGTAGCACGAAAAATTCAAATGATTTAAGTCTCGTCTGTAAAGAAGCAGAAATTCAAAATTGTGGCTGATCGTTGAGAGAAAATATTTGATCAATTCTTGTTCGCATAGTTCAACTGAGACTGCGTCAATGGCGGTCGGTTAAAAAACATCTGAATACTTTTCACTGTCTGCTTGTTGGCCAGATTCGATACTTTACAAAATCAATATTGATATGCATTGTCAAGCCGTTTGCAGTAAATGTTCAGTGTCTAATCCACAGAATTAGATTGTTTAAGCGTACCACTTTGCTAGAAGTGCAAACTGATTCAAAACGATGGCACATGCAGGAAATTTCTAAGTAGGCAAAAGGAATTTTTAAAACCTCGCAGAGATTGAAAAGATAGTCGTGAGACGTTTGAGGATTGATGTGAATTCCTTGAAACTCCTCCGATTGCCACGATTCCTTCAGATTCAAAGAACTCAGATCATTGCGCAAAAGTTTTGTCGATAATATTGGGCCCTCCGATCATTATCAAAGAAGTTATTAGGCGCACGAAAAATACGTTCACAAACTTCTCTGTAGAACTTGACATCGACTGCGTCACTTTGCTGTGTGATTCGGTTGATAAGTCACTGAAACGTCGCACAATTTAGCGAGTTTAATACAGGTTTTCCTACACGACAACGGCAACTACCGAATCAAGAGCGGCACTTTAATTTCTAAAACGTTAAAAGATAAATATTACGTCATTTCACAATTGAGAGCGACAACAATAAATAAACTGCAGCAAAATAGTTCAATTGTGTCTCTATCAGATTAGTGAGCGGTATTTCACGTGAAGAATAAATGATATCTAGTCGGTTTGATCCAAAGCCCTACATAGATGTCTTCACATCTGCTAAATTAACTTATCAATGTGGAGCGCCAGCGAATACCTTCTGATGTTAAACGCAGAATCATTATGGCTCACGAAGCCGGAGATGATTATATTGAAGCCGCTCGAGTTCTCGGTGTAAAACGGGGTACTGCGTATTCAATAGTACATCGTTATATACTTGGAGTCATTGAGCGTCCCGGAGGAGGAAGACGACACCAAAAGATGGACGAAGATATGGCAAATACTGGTAGAGATTGTTGAATCCCAACCGGAATTCACGTTAGCCCAAATCAAAGCTGATCTACAAGCGCGGATGCCGGACAAGCCATCTGTCTCAATTCAAACTATCAGCACATGTCTGAGAAATCGTCTTATCTTCTTAAAGAAAATGGAGACTGTTCAAGTCAACCGCAATAGCCATGACGTCAAAGTCGAAAGGGTCGAGTATGCGAACTGGTATCTGCACACGATCAACGCAAACCATCCGCCAACATTTATTTTTGTGGACGAATCCGGCTTTAATTTATGGATCAGTCGCACACGAGGTCGTGCCAGACGGGGAGAGCGAGCTGTCAGAATTGTTCATGGACAGCGCGGGCGGAATTTTACTCTCATCTTGGCGGTCTCTAATGAAGGTGTCGTCCATCATGAATTCTAAGAAGGCGGAACCTCCTGTGATAGATTTAACTCCTGGCTGGAAGAAGCGTCCGTTGCGGCTGGGGCTGGACCTCGTGTATTCGTCATGGATAATGCTCCGTGCCACAATAGAGCCCGTGAAGTCAGTTTGCGAGAGGGACACTCTATTAGGTACCTACCGCCCTACTCTCCATTTCTCAATATCGCAGAGAACGCGTTTTCCATGTGGAAAGCGGCTTTCAAGAGAGAAGTGGCTGAGATTCGTGAGCAGTTAACACAACTACACTGGACAACAGCGGAATTTGACCTTACTGCAACTCGCCTCCCAAAAACATGAGTGCCATCACTGCAAATAAGATGGGAAGGTCTTCCAGACGTATGGGCAGATTGATGCCTAGACTAATTAATCGCGACGATGTCTTACAAAACCATCAATGAATATTACGGTACTTGTTTTGTTTCATAATGGAATAAAAAATTTCAAGATTATCAAAACTTTTTGGTATTGACTTACCTTTTCGTAAAAAGGTTTTTATTGACTTACTGTATTACCTTTATGAAAATAATTATCAAACTTTTCCTTTTGACATATTTTACCTTTTCAAATTAAAAAAATTATCAAAACTTTTTGTATTGACTTACCTGTTAAATAAAATATAATTGAATATGAAAAGCCCTTTATGATTTCAGGTTGCCGCTCATTAAACTTATAAATCCATTAATAAACTCACTTGTTATCACTACCGATTAAAAACAATATCATTCAATTGAAAACGCTGCTGATTAACAGAAATACCGTTGTTGCATCTTAAAACATATTCTTTAATCTGATAGTCGCATTGTCGAACTGGAAAACCTGTATTGAACTGGCTGCTCATTGTTCGATTGCTATGGTATTATGTCAGCAGATTGTGCCATGTCATTAACTTTATATGTTCCAATGCTTTTGTTCTAGTCAAATAGAAGAAGAGACGCCCTGTCAAATTCTGTTGGTCTGATATCAGATCAATTCTAATGATTGTCCCTAATTTCGCTGGCCAGTGTTGCCATCTAATGGCACAGAAATCAGTCTTCGATATATTTGTCATGAAAGGTATATTCAGCTGTCTAATCAATTCATATCGCGGACATTCAACGATGAAATGAAATAAATCTTCTGTCTTTCCAAGTTTGTATGCGGTACATGAATATTCTTCAAATAAGCTGTTGTTTACGCTTCTATATTTGCTTGTTTGAACTGCTAAGTTGAGATTTCCTGTTCTAAGTTTTAAGATAATTCTAGTCACATTCTTTTCTATGGATACATTCAAATAATATTTTGCTTCACAGCTTAATTGACAAATTTGTAAATAATCAAGTCCATTCATGCTATTTTTAGCACTGTAAATAGACTGCATTCTAAAGTGTTCTATCAATCGGTTATCTATTGTTATTTTTTATCTCAATTAATTCCCATAAGTCTTGCAAATATATTTTAGTCAGTAATTTCCTATTTCTATAGCACCGGATACTTTTAAATTGCTTTTCGTCAATATACTTGTAGATGATGCTGTATAGCTTTTCAGTCAATAATAATTTTTTACACTGCACGATTCTCACCCAATAATGTGAGGCTGCCTTATAAAAATGATACTGAATTGGTTTCATGTTAAATTCAACAAATTATGCTATAAGTTGCTGTTATGTGATTTTAGATGACAAAATCTTTTATAGAATTGCACTTGCAACTTATTCAATTCTTTCAAATTCAAATGATGACAGAATTCAGCACAATACTTAATTTGGGAAAGAGTTAAGGTTTCAAATGTATCTTTTAGTAAAGGTTTATTGGCATATCCAAATTCCTTTCAAGTTTTGCTTGTTAGGTATGATGACTTTTATATATATTTTTTTATATATATATGTATATATATATATATATATATATATATATATATAGATATATATATATATATATTCGTTGAAGTTCGCGATAATTTCCATATTGTTAATGATATTTTTGCGTTTTCCTTTGGGAAAAAATTATTCATTATCCGTGACAAGCGAACAGCATGAGAATAATGGCTCAATAAAAACACACTGGTTCGATGCTCACAAAGAAAAGCCCAAAAGTATCATCAAAAAGATGGAAATTATCGCGAACTTCAACGAAACCAACACATTGCAGTTAGGAGAATCTACATTGACTTTGTATTTCTTGATGTATATGTACATATTTTTTACTCCTATTTCTAAGGTTGTTGTTTTCAAATATTTTGTATCTAGTCTTTAGACTTGAACAACTTTTTGTAATTTATAATTGCTTTAAAATGGAGGTCTGAAACGTCGCCTAATAAATTAAAATTCTTTGCGATAAAATGGTATTCATTTATCGTCATTACAAAGTTATCAAAAGAAGAAAAAGATCAACTCAGAAAAACAGAGAAAGTATACCACAAATCAATTAAGATTCTACATGATACAATATTCAATGAAACATGTAAAAAGAACGACATACTGTCAACTTATACGAAATTAAAGCTACACAAAAAAGGACTACAAGATAAAAAGATAACAGAGCAATTCAGAAGTAAGCTGATATTGGATGTAAATCGATATGGAAAATTATGAAAAAACACAAGAATTACGCCGACATGTTTCACCACTTCAGTGGGTTATATTTCTGTTCATCTCAATATATTATAACGTCTAATTTTATTGTATCTTTATGAAATAAAGATTCACTTAACGCCTGAGAAGCCACTGAAGTGGTGAAACATGTTGGCGTAAATCTTGTGTTTTTTATATTTTTCCATATACATTGATATATATATATAAATATAAATATAAATATATATATATATATATATATATATATATATATATATATATATATATACATTGATATATATATATATATATATATAAATAAATTATCAATTCTCAAAATATGCAAAACTTTTAACTATAGCACGAGCGCTTTCTATTACTCTTCAGGTGCATTTCATAGAAGTTTAATCTTATAATGTTATATAGAATTTTATTTTATTCCTGAAGAGTAATAGCAAGCGCTCGTGCTATAGTTAAAAGTTTTGCATATTTTGAGAATTGATAATTGATATATCATAAAGATTGCAGAGTGCCAGTTCGCCTGGGCATTGAATAGATAGAGAACATCTTTCTATATATTTATATTATATACTCCTTACTATTTGAAGATATCCACATACCTAGATACTTACATTCGTCAACAACATTGATAATGTTCATGGTATTATGTATTTTTATATTTTGTATTTATAAGTTAGAATTTTTTGTCTTAATTTTCGTTTTGTCATAATATATTTCATAGAATTTTTCGGTGCAGTAATTTTGCACTAACTTGATTTGGTTTATCAATCCTTCTTGTGTTTCACTCATTAGCATAATGTCGTTAGCACATATCATAGGTGAAATTTTGAGGTCTCCGATTTCGATTGGGCGGAGACGATCCAGACTTTTATTAAAAGTTGTTAAAAGATCGTTAATGCACATGCAAAATAACGTTGGAGACATAGTGTCACCTTGTGGGATTCCATTCTTTAGTCCAAAAAGTTCACTTTCATCATTATTATAAATTATTCGATATACTTACTCCGTTCGTATTCGTTATACTTTAAACGCCGGTAAAAGTTTGAATCTTTAATATTTCCTTTTTGTATATTGGTGTGATCCAACTTTCTTGCCATGGAATTTCACAGGAATTAAGTAACTTGTTAAACAAATGCTTTAATACATTTTTCGCATCATTTAGGTTTATTTTAAATATTTCATTAATCAACCCATCGGTGCCACTAGATTTTGATTTCTTTGCTGATTTTATAGCATCGACTATTTAATTGTCGGTAAATTCGCAGTCAATTATTTCATTTACGACCTTTGTCTCTTCGGTATCATGGCGGCTGTTGAGTAGTGATCTTATTCGTGACGGTTTTTCTGATGTCAATACTTTCTAATTGCAACCGAAATTCATCTGCTGTTAAATCTTTTGTACCTTTGAATGTTGCTTTCTTATCTCTCTTTAGAAGTTGCAAACATGTTTTGTTGTCCCTCTTTATTTTTGCTGCTTTTAAATTTTCTAATTTTATGGCCTTCATCTTTTTCTTTTCGATTTTTATTTTTTTATTAAATTGTCGTTTGCAAAATAATTATATCTTCGGACCATCATCTGTTTTACTTTCTTTGCTTTCATTTACTATTTGTCTGTATTCTTGTCTATATCTTCTAGCTTCTTCGGAATATATTACTTTGGTTTTATCTCCTTCGATATTTGTCAAATTGCTTGCCCTATTTGAATATGTCAACTCCATGTACCGTAGATTTGTTCATTTACTAAATTGTCACAATAAATTTTATTCATCAAATTCTTAAATTGCTCTGATAACATTTGGTCCACAACCCTGTTTTGAGTTGTCCATTTATCAGGTTTTACTCGTTTCTTGGAAGATTCTTTTGTTTTCGATTTTTCAATTCTATATTCTGTTTGAATAGCAATGGCGAATGATCAGTATAAAGTGTTTACTCTAAAATATTGAAAGATTCAATATTTTCCAATAATTATTCGAAAATTATTAGGTAGTCTATCACAGATTTTCTTACCTCATTCGTTTGCAACGAAAAACATGTACATTTTTCTGATTCTAGTCTTCCATTCGTAATAATCAGGAAAGTTTCAATTCAAAAATCAATTATTTCTTTTCAGATTATTCAGAATTACATGATTCCTTTTGTATTTTATGATATAATCTTTAATTTGGTCAAAGTAAGCTGCATCTCTGTAGTGGGAGTCACGAGGTGGTCTGTATGAAATTATTAGAAATATTTCATGAAACTTTTCCAATTTCCATTTTCACTTGCTGAATCTACAATTTCTGTATTGTTTAAATCTTTCTGATACAATGGGAACCTTTTACATTGCTCCGTATAGTACAGTATTCGTTTTAATGTGCACATGCTTTCGTACATACTTAATAACCATTTTTCATTAAATGAGTTTCTGTGAAACATATAACATTGGCATTGTCATGTCTTTTGTCACATCAAAATTTTCAAGTTTGAACTGAGACAGTCCATTAATATTAATGCAGATTATTTTTATTTCCTGTTTCTCCTTATTTTTTACATTTGTTTGAATAAACGAATCGCTTTAAATACGCCACTACACGGACCTAGAGCACAAGTTAAGTGATGGATTGTAAGCTGATAAAGCTGGTTTTGAGGAACGTGGGCGTGCTGCACTTACTCTTTACTTATTCTTATTTTCACAGACTTTTCTGCTTCCTCTGAATAGTGCAACATTAATTCGACTATTCAAAGGAAAATTAAATCGCCACATATTTCTGAGGTTGCTGCCATTTCTATCATGAAATCTTCTATTTGAATTCAAAAGGAGCATAATATTGCAATTGCAATTTAGCTAATAATAATGCCTTATTATCATCAGTATAAAAGCGGTACATGACGAGCGACTTCACAAACAGTGACAAAAGATCATGACAAAGTGGAGAATTTGATAAAAGAATCCAATTTACACTTTCTCTTCAGTGGCAACAAGAATCTACAACGTCTGAGACGGGAATTGTTCCTCACCATGAAGAATTCTGAAAGGGGATGGTAATCCACATGTATCACAATATTTTTCATAAGCTTATTACATGTCTTGTTCAGGCGGGTCCGAGGGTCAGGTTGATTGCCCCGATTGGCCCACTTTGCTGCCAAACGGTCCGGCTACTCAAGCTTCACAAAACATGTTTGTGGTAAATCGCAAATGATAGGCCATCAGTAGTTCAAGTGACATAAAACAAGACTGCAATAAGCAGACCAGACGAGTAGGGAGCTGTTACAATTCTTTCTCAGCTTTTTGATCAGATCGAAGCTTTTGTAGCATTTATTATATAAGATGGGAAAGTAATCATCCCACCTCAAATTAGTGCAATTTCAATTAGCAAAATGCAATTCAGTCTTAATTCGCATCGATTGTTAAATTCTTAAAATTTCACTTGACTTATTTCTTATTGATTTATTTCATTGTTACTCTTGACTTCGGTTTTTGACATCTCAGGTTTTTCTGTATAATTGATGCTCAATGCCATTTGGTACAGATGATATCCATGAAATTTTCATTTCATCAGTATTTTATGATTCACTTGACCATGAATGAAATTCCCTAAATTTTCTTTTTACTAGCACGTCTCTCGCAAATGAAGCGGACGGTGAACGTGAAGTTAGAGATTTTTATGGGCGCGACATTTGATGGACGATTATCAATTGCGTAAATGACCAATGAATTCAACAAGTCAATTCACGCTTAACCCTATCCATCAGGGTTGAATCTGTCCGCCGGCCGGTTGATTTAAGCAGATCCATATCGACCGCTGAAGACATTCAGTCTACAAGTAGAATAAATTGCTGAGTTGATCATTACAACATTAAGAGCATGTAAACGTAACATAATTTGAGAGTATCCACACGTATATTTTGTGATGTAAGTATTGCGAACTGTTCTTTTGACAGTTAAAAAACTGATTACCGGCAACTTTTGCATGCAGTTAAAACCATTATCTCAAATACAGTTTCCAGAATCCTATATTCTAGCCTGCATGAATTTTGGAAGCATTGTAAATTCCCCAGCCTATCTACTGTCAAATTATTCCAGATGTTGAATATTTTCACTGCATAGGAAAGCTTATAGAACACGCGGAGCTTAGAGATGCAATAAGTGATGGACTTCAATGCACCCAGGGCCTACTACCAGAGCATTTGACAGTGGATCGTGGCTAACCGCTTGATAAGCTGACTACACGCGATAAATTTTGATTGACGTTGCACAGGGATACTCACTGAAATGAAAAATTGAAAACAAGTTGGGCGAGCTCATTCTTCCAGACTCCTATACGTCAGCTTGCGGTCATCAACGCAAAAGATTTGCATTTCATGCATGCTATGAGGAAATTGAATAATGTCTAATGACATAAGTTGACCAAATAATGTCTGACAATCAAAGCCTTACCTAACTGGTAAAGGGACGCCAGCCACCGACCGGCCAGTTTTGATGACGCCGGACGCCTGGCCGGACCCGTCCACCAAAATCCCGGCTGGTTCCAATCCTGCTATCCGTAGTAAGCTTTGAAGCGCATAGAGAACCGGGGAGGGATTCGATCCCCTCATTAAGTGTTCCAATATTGCACCGACTTGCAATGAAATTCACACTGCAACATATTTAGTGGGTCAACTTTGTAGTAGTGGCATTTATTTGTTGCAGTTGACCAAATGACGGGGAATCAGAGATTGCCAGAAGAATTATTTTTTCATCTTTCTGAAAGCTAAGACATGTTGATATTATGGTTGACATTTGTACCTTAAGATTTCTAATGTTCATGCAATTTCAATACATATGCATCTCACTCTCAGGAGGCCGGCTATCACCAAGGGGGTTCTAGGAGGACCCCCTTTCCTTTCGTGGCTACAGGCGTGGTATATGTTCATAAAAATTGAATTACAACTTCAACGCGAATTTTGCAATTGAAAAATATGATGATTTGAGGCATTTTCTCAATGTACATTGCTTTTACGTTGCATGGTTACTGCGTCTTACTGCGTTATAAGTAGTGAGCTGATGACATTTAAGAGTAAAGTTTACAATATTGAATTCGATTATATTACACGGAAGTCTGAAGGATTTCATAAATAATCAATATGTTTACAACTATGAACAATATGTCTTAAGTAAATTTCAAATTAGGCTAACAATCAATCCGAGGTGATAATACATTTATGATTCATAAAGTCAAATACAATTATGTTTGAGATGTATAAGTGAATATAATTGCAGTGAAGTTATCGCTCAATCCAAATGAATGTAGTCATTTCAGTAAATGGAGTTGAGCATTGCGGAGTAGGGCAGAAGGAAGCAATGAGATCTGAATTCTGCTCCACTTGACATCAAAAGGTCATTCACCTTTCATATTCAAAACAGTATAAAATACGATTTCCGCTTAGATATATGTATTGCCGTAATACCGTTAATTTGTGTATGGTATAAGTATCAATATAAGCTAAATATAAGAGGTTCCAGTAAACTTTCAGACCATAGCTACCAGATGATCTGGTAGGGAATCATCATTGCTGCGAAATGAAGACAAAAGAAATTTGATAGTAACCAATAAAATTCAAGGTGATTTGGCAGTCGCATTAAGGTTTGGTAGCAAATTGCCCACCAGAACGTCGGATTTCACCCAGGCGGCTGCTAACAGATGAACGCGTTCTGGTAGCTAAAAAAAAAACAAAAACAAACCATCTTCATTTGGAATGGAATGTTAGTTCTATTTTGATGAGTTGGCTTCGCAGCGAAATTTATTTCATTTGGTAGCTGACGGGTTACAGTGCAGAGCAAATGCCTTGTTCCCTTGTACGGATGAAGCTAAAAGATGCTTTCAGCTTGATTTCCATTTTATTGACCTATTCAGAATATGACTTATTAAGCTATCTTATTCGCATCTCTTTGAGTTTTTGTGCAAATCTAATCTTATTATGTTGCTATTAAGTTTAAATTATATTTCAAGTAATGAGAAATCCGTCACTATGATAATTTCAACATTATACACCAACTTATCGACCTCTATTCTAACCTCTGCTTTAAATTTAATAAGTCCAATTGCCATAATCATTTTTCATGTGGCAGTCGGAGCCAGAGACGTAGAAGATGTATTGCGTTTAATCTTTCTTAATAGAGCTCCGAAATAATTATCGTGGGATAAAAATGGATGATGCTTATCTTGATAATGACTAATTTTCTCATGTACGTGAGATGCTACAGTGAATACGCTTCTGTCTCGTCTCATTTTTTTGTTCTCTCGGCATGGAAGAAAATTGTGCGACAATAAGTGATAAGGCATGTATACTTAAAAGAGTAAATTCAATAAAGGAATGATGAGTAAGGCCTGCTTTACATTGGCAGTTGCTGCAGGTGCAGCAAACGAGCGACACATTCATCACGTGATTAAAACGTGACGTGACATAAACATGAAAAAGAACTGCATGTGCGAGCAGCAAGTCAGCTTCTGCACTGTCCAACCAAAGTGATACCTGGAAGGTAAAAAGAAAAATACTATCTTAGAAATTCCTTTGACGAGGAGTGGAAAGAATATTCGTCCCCCGAAAAATTCCGGATCATGCGTCCATATTTTTCTTCATCTTCATTATCTTCCCTTCTTCGGTAACCTTTTTCCTTACATTTGCCTGTGCCAGTTTATCATGATAAGAATTGTCACTGATGGTGTAAATGCATGGGAACTTTCTCACGGACTCAATTACGCATTCTTGATGCGTTGATATGATTGATGATTACCTGTCAGGTTACTATGACAACCTGGTAGATAAAATAGAGAAAGTCAACCAATCAGATGACCTTATCATATGAGGCTGCAAAGAAATAAAATTCGTTCTAATCGCTGAACTGCACCTGAACCGCCACTGCAGCACTGACGTCATGTTCTGTGTCAGAAGAAATTAGAATAAACTTCATAACGAGGTCACTTTCGTCATCAGCTGCACAGCACATGAGCTGCCATTATAAAGCAGCCCTCAAAGCCCATTAATGCCTGGAAAGAAAATTCTCTCATTTTTTCCTGATTTTTATACTAGAAATGCATTGTACTGTATAGAGCATTACATCATAATATGATGTATATTATCATATTATCATATCGATAATCATATTATGATTGTCGATTTTTAATTTTTGACATTATAACATAGAAATCGGAACCGTGGATTATAGTCTACCACTAAATGCACAAAATTCAACTCGTTCACTCATCAATTATAATGTCAGTGCGCACGGTTGCTGAGTGATGAAATCAGGAAATTATCTTGCGAATCAAATACTTTATGTGTGCATGGACACTGCATGCATATCACGCTTGTTCTTGCGAGTATTTTGCAGGTTTACCGTATAGTACATGTACATGTGCAAAATGTTTGTGCTGCATGTATAATATACATTATTGCTTATACCAATACATTATAAAAGATTCATGGGTAGGGGTGATCTCTCGACCCCTTGAGCAATTTGACACTTAATAATTTAGGTGAGTTGCATGGCTATAGATCGATTTGTTCAGTCAGTGATTTTCATGAGGAAATCAACAATTTAGAAAATGCAGGTCTACACGCATTGTATATAGACCTAATAGTTTTACTAAGGAACCATGGGCATGGCAAAAGATTTTCTATTTCGGCTTTCATGAAAGGAAGTAGTATGGTAGATGAAATTATATATCCAATCCAGTCTTTACCATGGGATTCATGTTAACTCATATGGCTGTACAATCACATCGAAATGCTCGTATACATGCACAAATTGTATGTATTCGATATTCCATAGGTTGCGGATAGAGTACAGGGCTGCACAATGGACCGATGGCGCTTTACAGACATGATTGTGATTAGTAAACAATAAAGTGTTTTGTATAAGAGTACAAAGAGCACAAATGCTGGAAGTTTCAAAGCAAATATAAACTCTTTCTTCAGTTTAGGCAATTTTTATATTAAGATTCCTAAAGATTGAACACTTGCTGTTCTTCAAAAACATAAAGAACACCATGAAGAAGTCATTTTGAAATGACACCAATATAATCCAAGATATTTGTTGCTATCGTGTTACTGGTCATCCAATTTAATCATCCAAAAATGATGTTAAAAGGTGACAAATAAGCGGATCTGCATGTCCAGAAACTTGTTCTAAACCTTATTTTAGCAGTAACGTATATTCTAAAGCACCAAAAAGAAGACGACGGGGTATGGAGCTCTTTGGACACAAATGAATTAATTGTAGACTATATTCCACGCTAGGCATTAATGGGCTAAATCTACTTTGAGAATGGACCAAATTGCACGGAACTGCATGTACATGATTCTCGAAAACTGAGGTCATTAAAACTTCATTCATAGTTTAGTTCGTTTTTATGTGTGAATTATTTGATCTACAGTCAATTATGCTTTAACATACTTGTCCGACTGAAAGAAAGAGAAGCATCTGTTTTGTTGCCAAACAGTTTGAGCTTTTGTCTTTTGTCTGCAGCTTTGTTACCAAACAGCAAAAACGCCATCAGATGAAAAGAAATAAAGCATTGGGTAGCAAGAATTTCATCGGTTTGGCAGCGTACGGTTTACACTGTGGAGCAAAAACCGTGTGATCCGTAGCACCGTGCAGCCGCGACGCCTGGTCATTGAAGGCCAACAGCATCACCAAGATCCAGCCGCTTGAAATGACGTGTTACAGGCGGGTGCTGAAGATCCCTCGGAGAGCCTATCGTACTAACGCGGTCTACATATACACAGCGGGAGTTAGGGACTCAGTGCAAGCGGAAACTGGCCGTGCAAAAGCGGAAACTACAGCACTTTGACCACGCGATTATGGCAAAAAAACAGCAGCACTTACATTACATCCTTTAAAGACGAATCAACGACTGAAGTAGAAGAGGGAGACCAACAGAATTAGATAGGTCACCTCTTCCTCTGTTTGACTAGAAAGGAGGCATTCGAACATGTAACGTTAATGAAATCGCACAATCTGCTGCCATAACACCATAGCAATCGAACAATGAGCAGCCAGTTCAGTATTAAACACGCTACGGTTTCAGTGACTTTTATCAACCGGATCGCAGAGCAAAGAGACACAGACGATGTTAAGCTAGCTCTACAGAGAAGTTTTTGAGTGCTTCTACGTGCTCCTGGGATATATTTGAATAATGATTTCGAGCAACTATAGATAACTTTTGAGCAATGATCTGAATTCTTTGACTTTGAAGGAATCGTGGCGATCGGAGCATTTTGAAGGAATTCACGACGCACGACTATTTTTCCTATCTCTGTAAGGCATAAAAAATTCTTTTTTGCACACTTAGTAAGTTCCTGCATGTGCCATCGTTTTGAATCAGTTTGCACTTCTGGCAAATTGATGCGCTTAAACAATCTAATTCTGTGGGGAGACCTTGCACCGGTAGACCCATGACATGAAGGCTGAAGGCGTGAACCGGCAAATTGCTGTCAGGATTTACGGTCGTGGTGAGACAAAAGAGCCGATGGAGATCCCAAACACGCAGCTAAGAGGATAAGAGTTTGGGAAGAGGCAAGTAAGGCAGACAAAAATGTACCTATACCATGACGGTTGTACAACTTGTATTTTGAACAAAGAACCCGACGTTAAATTCCATGCAAGCAAATTTATTCATGCAAACACGAAGGTCAGCTTGAACTTCATATTATACTAAGCATGCGGATCTGCCAGTTCGCCACATTTTCACTCTCGGTCAGCATGTTCATTTCGAAAATGGTCTTGTAATCAAAAGTATGGATGGAATAGCGATCTGTGCCAGGGAATTGAAAATATTTCAATATTCCGATCTGAATGCTATCATGACCCTCCAATCCAAAAATTTTAAGGTATAGTGATGTAATTGATACATTGGGCTACAAATCTTATTGATGCTCTTCCAACGTCGACGAATTAATTGCAGGAATTAAAGGGGAACTCGCAAAATTAAAAATAAAAAAAGGTGAAAATTTGAATTAACAAATGTTATTCATAGCAACATGATTAACTTAGAATGCAAAATCAATTATATCACCATCATATTATATATATATATATAAAATAAATTTAAAACCAAAAGTCAGATACCTGTAAAGTGCGACCGGTTTCGATGTATTATTTTTTACACCTAATCATGCACACAGGAAGTCAAAGTAACATGTCATGCTTGAGAAGGAGGGTGAAAAATCCTCCGAAATCCGGATTGCATAATAAAGGCTCATTCTTTACATTCTGTTGTTTTCTCTGTCAAACTTTTGGTACATTGACTTTTATCAATATATATATATATAGATATATATATATATTTATGTATATATATATATATATATATATATATATATATATATATATATATATATAAAAGATGTTATGGACCAAAAGTCAAATTCCTGTTGCTACCGGTTTCGATGTATTAGTACATCTATTCATGCATACAGGAGGTAATACAATATTACAACTGAATGGAATGAAAAAACTTATGCAGAATTCAAAGAAGGTTTAAAATTAGTAATGAAGCAGCTTTCTTTGATTTCTCTCATATGCTTGTTGGTATTCCATGAAAGCTCAAAGAAAGGCATCACTTAAACTTCCTAGCTTCATCTACGGAGCATCGAAATATATGTCTACTGACAGGCAATGGAGCTGTATCTGGATGTCTAATATGATGTCTATGCACTGTTATTCTGTTTTTCAATAGATCTCCGGTTTGACCAATATAAAATTCCATACATCCCAAACATCGAAGACATAAATCACATTACTGGAGTAACAGTTCATATTATGTTTGATGTTGTACGCAAGTTCCGCATTTGTTCTCGTTGCATTTTGTTACACTCTTTAGTTCATCTTTTTTGTTGCGACGTAGCAGCAGGATTGTGTTTATTTATAAGTGGGTTGAATTTGGTAGCTGTTAAACGGAGGCAACATTTTCAAACTTTGAAAAGAGGGCTGGACAACTTTATGAAATGACTTCGGGTTATTCGGATTGTATGTACTTATGAAGCGGATTTTCTTCTCATCACTTGTTTTGCACAAAATAATAGAATTATCATCAGTAGTCTTCAAAGCCTTTTTAATCGAACCATCTGTATTTATCCGAACCTGCCATATTTGACGGTCTCAAAAATTTGGTATTTATTGCAATAATTGCATGATAAAAACCAACATTCGCTTGACGCATCATCCTCACGAAGACTTTGAAGAGAGCAGTTGGCTAGTGAACCTTCACAATCTGCAAATGTAAATATTAAATGCGATGTCCATGGCTTTAGCGCCGTCTGCAGATCGGGATATACCTTCGTGTGCTTTGAAAGTGCTGTCTGTGTGAAGAAAGATCTGTTTCGATTAACGTATCCGATGGCCAAAATTCACATCTCTGGCAGGACCATAAGTCAAGGTCACTCCACAAAGGCGATGAAGAAGACATTAGATCCCAAATGGAATCAATATTGTGATCTCTTTCTTGAAACACACGATTCTATACTTTTCATTGTATGGAATGATAGGAAAATGGGAAAGAAAAACGCTTTTCTTGGTTCTGTATGTAGTATTTGCAGTTCGGTTCAGCAATTGAAAGATACAGGCTTTCAACGTCTGAATTTACAAAAGTTTCATGTCGACGATAACGAGACGGTTCGTGGGCATATCGTTACTGATCTCCAGAAATGCGGAATCTCAGATCTATATGGTTCATTGATCTTAATGAACATGATAATGGCGTTCAACTCCTTCCGAGGCATATTGAGCTTAGTTGTTGTAGCGCGTCGCAGAGTCATCGAGGTCTTCCTTCTAATATTTGTTTTATTAGAAAACAATTATTTTTCTGTTCATATTATATAACCTTCGTTATCATGTTCTTGTTTTTTATTTCTGTTTTATGTTTTTTTGTATAGCATGCTTCCCTTTGTCATTTGCCTATCTTTTCTTCTTTTAAATTGTACAATACGTTCATTATTGTTCGAGATTATCTTTAACTCAATACATTCATGTGATTTTTGGTATTCGTGTGGATATTGCTATGCAGTTGTGGTACTTTCTATCTCAATAAAGTCATATTTCTATGGGGCCTGTGATGTTCTATCGATTCTGCTGTGTTTGTCGTGTCCACAGGTTCTGCGGGTTATTTCTGTGTGGGCTAGTCTAGAGCGGACATAATTATTTCCCAGCCATTTTATGCAATGGTAGCAAGCGATAGGATTGACACATCTATTCGTCTCTCTTTGAATTCCGTGATTGGCCAAGCGCGCGCATTTCAGAAGTGGCTCATATCATCACACACACGAACCTCAGCAGTCAGATTGCAGGCAGACGTATCCTTGACCCAATTTTCCTCCGTGATAAATTCGTTAAATGGAAATATTCTTCATAACGTTTGACCCCTCATGATCTAAACTTATTGACTGTGTATATTTAATGTGGCGTCAATCCTCTGGCTCGTCAGATTTCAGGCTTGAATTTGCATTGCGTTTAACGGAAAGTTGGTCTTCTTGCCCCTCGAGTTTTGTTCTGGCCGCGACAATTTTTACTGAGGAACGTCATCTCTAGACCGAGACGCGCACATAAAGCAATTAATCTCTGTGGTCGTATCAAATAAATTGTGTGAGATTTACTCCGATTTTCTCAGTTATGGAACACATGTAAGTAAAATTGTCAAGGTTTAAATATCTCCCTGTAAATAGTTTTTGTATAGCCTAAAGGCTCGCTGTTTTCGTCGTTGTTTTCAATAAAGAAATTTAGCAATTATCTTTTTGCCAACAATGGGAAATGTGTTTTAGTTGTCTGTGTGTGTATCTGTTGATGACTTGCCGCTTTGGTTGATAAGCCTCAGCTCAAGAAAAAAGATTCGAAGGCACTGATCGTGTTTTTGGGCTTCCCACCCCTCAGTGAAAAATGGATTCCAGTCCGATTTTGTAATCAATTCAAATATGATAATTACAGTAGGTTTTTACAATGGTAAAAGAAACATATCAGAATTCAAGCATTTTGAAATTTCTTTAAAAATACTAATGTCTAATCTTGAAAAGGTGAAGCTGATCTATAAATAATGGACCATTTTCCACATAAGGAATCATTGATAAAACAGCAGAAAGCTACCGTTCGACAGCTCTAATGCAGATTTAGAGTTAAAGCATCATTAAAAAGTCCTAAAACAAAATTTATAAGCGACTCTCACCAGACGTCACATCTTCTTTTGATTTACTCTTCGAATCATCAATGATTGCTCTTTTCTTGAGGAAAGATGATAACACCATTGGGAATTGGGATGCTTTAAAGGAAGATCTACTACATTCACCAGATGATGTTGAGGATACTCAGCAATTCCCCACTGAATTTAAATGACCTTACAAATGATGTTCCTTCTCGACTGATATACTGTCCATGAGTTATCAATATGTAATGAAACAGCGCCGATAATGAAATGAAGGCACATTGAGGCCAATACACTGTGTTTTCGAAGAGGGTAACAATTTTTTAATTACATGAAGTTCTTCGCGCTTCACTTTTGTTCTCATAGGGTGATTAAGTTCATTTTCCTGATATGTACCTTTACAACTCGGAAATAAAAATAAGTAGCAATAAATACAAATATTGAAGTGAAAAATCGGCTAAAATGTGGCAGATATTACTTTAAAGCTCAGAAAATTTCTGCCATAATTGATTACAGGATCTGTCTGTCAAAGTTCAACCATGAGTCATTTAATTATTTATTCATGCAAGTGCTGCTTAATTAATTAAGTCATAAAAATTGACCAATTTAGTTGAATCTTCTGTGAAGCACAAGTGCATCGGCGAAATTTTGATTGCTGATCAGAATTCCGCTCAATCGATCATGGAACATTTCAAATCACATGTAGAAGTAGTGATGGGTTGCAAGTACACTGTAAATTGCTGGATACGAAAATTACATACAAACATATGCCAAAATCACATACAATTTGAAACTAACATCTGATACGAGATCCTCGTATGTTTACACAGATCTGGTATGCTTTTCATACCACATCTCACTTACTTAAGTGAGTGATTGGTATGTAGCGATACGAACTATTCTATCTGTGATTGGCTGTTTTACACTGAAATACGAGTTGTTGGTATGTTTTATATACGAGACCCGATGCAAATACATCCTTATTCGTATGCCTCTGGTATATAGAGCTTTAAGTCAAATAGCAAAAATATATATTTATTACACACTACCGTCAAATATCTTTTTCCAGTAATACCAGTCGTGAATATTTCTTTTGATAGTGTGATATTTAACTAGAATAGATTTATTATAGATTTCATGCTCCACGAGATTGTCGTCGTTGCTACTACTCTAGCAACATCAACAGGACGCTTAGTTAGCTCTACTTTATGAATCAAGCTGATAAACATCAATTATTGCAATCGATATCTTTCGTGCAATCATGTTGACTTATGCATGTATATCTCAAACATAACTATTTTTGCGTTCATGAATGTGTTTTTATTTCGGATTGATAATATACTCAATTTCAAAATTACATAATGCATAATTGTTGATGGTTGAATACTTATTGATTATTTATGAAATGCCTTAGACTTACATGTACTAAAATCAAACTTACTATTGTAAGTATGACTCTTGAATGTCAGTATCTCACTACTCACAGAACAGTAGTTACATCAATGTGATCTTTAGTGACAAAAGGCCTTAAATCAACATACTTTAGACATGATTTATTCTTTCTTTTAAGATTGTGCTGGTATGGCTTTAGTATGTAAATCACACCACATTTGAAATAACATACGAAAAGCATACAAATATATACCAAGAGAATACAGAAATAAACCAAAAAATATTTTGGTATGCATCCTTCGTATGTGATTGGTATTGAGCGATTTACAGCGTGTATTTCCTGGCGAAACCGTTTAGAATGAATTTGTGCTTACTGCATTTGTGTTGTATTTGCAGTTGTTCAATTCAATCATTTTTATGTTTATATATATATATATATATATATTTGGTTAAAGGACTTAACCTCTACGATCGGAGTTTCAACAACATTTAAATAGATATTCAAAAATGAACATAAATCTAGTTCGTAATTCGAATTCTTGATTTCTTATCGCACTGTTGTATTCGTCGAGACTGAAGCTATTGACGCTTCCAGCTAAACAGCAATGGCCAATCGCAATTCGTGAAGAATCTGTTCATAATTTATTTGAAGCTCTCCATGTTTTATCTGGTCATTAATGAGCACGTTAATGAGTTCTTCGATCATTTATGATAAATCATTCACCAACATTTGTTCAACAAAGTTTTTCGAGGACTGGTTATGCTTTTCTTCAATGCACACAGGACGATTTACTCCACTTTTGTATCTGGATAGCAGAACTTCACCAATGTCAAGCTGGCATATAGATATAGGACGGGAGCTACTGACGATTTCCTCCTAAATTCGCGCACAGAAGGCTTAATAGCGTGGATTTGTAGATCATGAAACGCTGAATACAGACATCAAATTCTTAAGTGTCACAGTCAGTCGCTTTCGGTCATAGGTAAGGTTAAAGGATTCCTATTAGAATCCAATGGCAAGATTCACGAAATATCTATGGATTGTGAAACACTTGGCAATTTTCATACATTTTCTTTTGGAGAAAAGAACCTACTTATCAGAATGCCATGAAATTTGAAACATGATTAAGTTCAGAACATCAACGTCGATATAAATGTTGAAGTGAGTCACATGATTCAGTATTTGATGTTTGAGAGTCTCTACAAAATGAGTGGAATCGCCAAAATTAAGTCAAAGCATGCAATTTACTCATTTTGTAGAAGCTGTCAAACATCAAATACTGAATCATGTGACTCACTTCAACTTTTATATCGAAGTTGATGTTCTGAACTCAATCATGTTTCAAATGGCATTCTGATAAATAGTTCCTTTCTGCAAAAGAAATGTACGAAAATTGCCAAGTGCTTCACAATCCATAGATATTTCTTGAATTTCACCATCGGATTACAATGAGAATCCTTCAACCTTATCTATAACCGAAAGTGACTGTCTGTGACACTCAAGAATTTGATGTTTGTATTCAGCGTTTCATGATCTACAAATCCACGCTATTAAGCCTTTTGTGCGCGAATTTAGGAAGAACGTGTCAGTAGCTCCCGGACTAATAAGAAAACTTTTGAAGGCGAATGTCGCCACCCAGCTTTTTTATCATGTGATTTCCTCACTACATGTCTTTGAACGATTAATAAGCCTATATGTTGTAAGATGAGTAACATGAAGATTGAAAGTCAAACATTGACTCTTCGATCAAGCCAGCAGTCAATAACGCTTTGTCCTTCAAGGCAGAGCTGCGAAATGGTTCCATGACAGCAATATCCTTACTTTGGGACCCACAGTTTGAAATACTGGTTTTGTTGGACATGTTGAAAAATGTGCAATCGAAATAAGTCAAAGTTAAGGATGAAACTTCAGGCTGCTATCGCTGCATTCATAGATGTTTGTGGAAGAGTTTCCTATCCAGATGCTACACTGTAAATCGCTCAATAACAATCACATACGAGTGATGCATACCAAAATATTTCTATATATTGTTACTGTATTTCTGTATATATAATCATTGACATAATTAATGAAACCAACTATCATTGGCTTGAATTGAAGTTTGTTTCATTTTTTTCTCAGATATGATGCAATATCTCGCTTTCTATGTATTGCCATTCAACACATTAGAGAATGGAGAAAGATCTATGGTGGTCAAATTTCAAATTTTGAAATCGATGCAACTGTCACAATTGCTTTTACAAATTGAACATAAACGTAAACTAAAATCCAGCTTTTGTAAAATATAATGTCACACGAGCAGTTTACCAGAGGTATGGCTATTGGAATGATTCGTTGTGGTAGAAGTTGTGCGAGTGTTGTCGAAGAGCTGCAACTATCGAGAGTCGTTGTTTGGAGGTGGTGGTGTCGATGGAGAGCAGAAGGAGATGTTAAAAAGAAGAAGGGATCTGGTCGACCAAGAAAGTCTGCAGGAAGGACAGACGCACGTCTAGTTTTAGCTGCAAAGAGGAATAGATTTGTGTCAGTCCCAAAGCTAGTCGTACACTGGAAGAGTGCCTCAAATATAGGTAGACTGTAGCGTTCGAACGGCTTACCGAAGATTGCGAGAAGCTGGAATTCAATCGCGACGACCAGCTATCCTAATTCCATTGAGTTTTGAGCACCGCAGAAGACGAGTTGCTTGGTGTGATGCCCATCGCTCATGGAATGACCATCACTGGCAGAAAGTCTTGTGGACCGATGAATCGAGATTCACTCTGGATTTCAATGACGGTCGTGTCAGAGTGCATCGTCTTCCAGGTGAACG
Organism: Prostheceraeus crozeri; assembly: GCA_907163375.1. Classification (NCBI taxonomy): domain Eukaryota; kingdom Metazoa; phylum Platyhelminthes; order Polycladida; family Euryleptidae; genus Prostheceraeus; species Prostheceraeus crozeri. The sequence continues at coordinate 245,916 of CAJQUW010010982.1, forward strand.
CTTTGCCCCATGCTGCATTGAAGAACACGACAGATATGGTGGTGGAAGTGTTATGCTGTGGGGTGACATTTGGCATGGCGGGCGAACGACAGCAGTCATCATCAAAGGCACGTTGACGGGAGAGAGGTATCTCAATGAAATTGTGCTTCCTGTTGTTGCCCCAGTGGTCAGGGTGGAGGATTTCGTCTTCCAAGACAACAACGCAAGACCACATCGCTCCTCGGCTGTCATTGCCACTGTTAGGAGATTGAATATTCAAACCCTTGACTGGCCTGCACGCTCACCTGACTTGTCACCCATTGAACAAGTATGGAACGAGCTTGGGCGGCGAGTGAGAGACCGCTATTCACTTCCACCAGTGTCCCTGAAGATTCTCTCTGAAAGACTGACAGAGCAGTGGCTTCTCCTTGAAACATCCTTCATTCAGAATTTTTGTGAATCCATGCCATCTCGGATTACTGAATGTATTGGAGCTAGAGGGGGGCACACACGCTATTAAAGTTGAATCTGCTACATGCGCTGTTTTTCTGTTCTAGCGACTTGGTGGAGATTGTGACTAAATTATCAAGGTATCATACATACATGTATATATAACAGTCAAAAAGAAAGAAGTTAAAGAAGTAAATGTTTCAAAAATTTTGTCAATGAGTATGTTTGTATGCTTTTCGTATGTTATTTCAAATGTGGTATGCTTTACATACTAAAGCCGTACCTGCACAATCTTAAAAGAAAGAATAAATCATGTCCAAGGTATGTTGATTTAAGGCCTTTTGTCACTAAATATCACATTGATGTAACTACTGTTCTGTGAGTAGTGAGATACTGACATTCAAGAGTCATACTTACAATAGTAAGTTTGATTTTAGTACATGTAAGTCTAAGGCATTTCATAAATAATCAATAAGTATTCAACCATCAACAATTATGCATTATGTAATTTTGAAATTGAGTATATTATCAATCCGAAATAAAAACACATTCATGAACGCAAAAATAGTTATGTTTGAGATATACATGCATAAGTCAACATGATTGCACGAAAGATATCGATTGCAATAATTGATTTTTATCAGCTTGATTCATAAAGTAGAGCTAACTAAGCGTCCTGTTGATGTTGCTAGAGTAGTAGCAACGACGACAATCTCGTGGAGCATGAAATCTATAATAAATCTATTCTAGTTAAATATCACACTATCAAAAGAAATATTCACGACTGGTATTACTGGAAAAAGATATTTGACGGTAGTGTGTAATAAATATATTATTTTGCTATTTGACTTAAAGCTCTATATACCAGAGGCATACGAATAAGGATGTATTTGCATCGGGTCTCGTATATAAAACATACCAACAACTCGTATTTCAGTGTAAAACAGCCAATCACAGATAGAATAGTTCGTATCGCTACATACCAATCACATGCGAAAGTAAGTGAGATGTCGTATGAAAAGCATACCAGATCTGTGTAAACATACGAGAATCTCGTATCAGATGTTAGTTTCAAATTGTATGTAATTTTCGTATCCAGCGATTTACAGTGTAGATACTTCAAAGTTCATGCCAGACATGGTCCAAGTTGCAGAGCTTGAATTAAGTTCGTCATTCCATGACTTCTTTGAGATTCGTGATAGAAATCGTTCCATCTTTATCATGGAAGTCTGAGGCTAAGGTCCTCGATGCAATTTCTCGGTGTTATCTGTCAAGAACCTATGAAATTTACCCATTTCATTGCCCTAAGACTTAATCCATGCACTTCACATTTCTATTTCGCCTTCGAGCTATTATCACTATTGATTCTGTCCCTCAAGAAATCCTTTCCCTAAGGACTAAGATCAATACCATGGATTTCTATATAGTATAGAAATCCATGTCAATACTCTACCGGAATTTCAAATTACATGTTTAACTGCTTGCTACGGTCATTAGAATTTGAAACTCAATAAGTAGTGATCAACATTATATGAAGCTAACAAAGCAATTAAGGTCTGCCTGCTTGTATCGATGGAACACTTGATTAATTTTCTAGCTGACTTGCATTCGAATACTGGTCAGACAAGATGCAGTCGGGACGACAGAGCGTGTAGCGTCTATTTGAACTTAATTGGTGTCTTATCTGTCAGGGCTGTGGAGACGGTGACCGGATACGAATGCAGCTGTTAAAAATTCCGTCTCCAAAGTCCTTATATTTACATGCATGTTAATCGTCACAAACCCAGGGACAGCTGTTCAGTGTTCAGTATTCACTCAATATGCAGTATTTTCAAAATTCGTCAAATATCTCAGAAGTTTCCAATGGATTGCTTGCAATCAAAGCAAATTTGAATTCCATCTGCAGATACTGCTGCTTTAAACTTTGACGTATTGCCTCCGCCAGACGCTATATTTCAAAGCATTCTAAAAAAGCTTATTAATTCCATTGTCATTTCGCGAATAGTTTCATTGGCATGCCTTGAAAGTTAATTTACAAATTACAAAAAGTACGAATGAAGCAACCAGATTAGTCTATCAAATACGCCGACGAGATAATGCCTCATAAACATTGAGCTGAATATGTTGGCTTACGGTCTCTTTCACAGTCAAGATTGAAATGATTTGTCTTTCTTCCATGCTCTTAACACACCTGATTTCTTATTGGCGCCACTATATGTACATAAAAGGCTGCAAGGTCGGACCTGAAAGCCCTGATGACGTGATTGGGCCCGGACTTGTGAAAAAGTTCAGGAATGAGCCCGTGCTCGGAAAAACGGGAAAGATTTTCCTCGTCTGTCCCGGGTTTGAGCCTTCAGTTAGCAAAAAGCTATTCAGGCCTGTTTATTAGATGCTACCATTATACATTTGGAATAAGATCTAATTTCCTAACAGAATGTCTCGAATTGTAGTCAATTTCAAAGATGCACCAAAAATGAAATTATACGGCTGTATTTTCAACTGCATCTTAAAAAAGGCAAAAATTAAATATTCACACTTCTGTGTGCGTGTGTGCGTCATTCGCGCAAAATAAGTTAATTAACTTTCTGGATAATGCATATTTCAGGTATTATACAATCAGATTCACACATTGATGTCCTCCGTCTTAGTGTTGTTTCACGCATGCGACTTTTAGCAGCGCGATTGTCGCTAAAATTTGGAATTGGCCTTTCACATTTTGGACTTCGATTTCTGCTGCTGTCAATCATCGAACAAACCATTTCGACCTCTCAATCTCATGAGACATTGAAAGTGGATGTGTTTTAGCCTATTGGAAAAGGGCATGAACCAAAATGACTTTGAAGGCAGGCTTTAGTTGCATTTGTTCTTGTTTTCATTGAAATCAGTAGGAAATTTGCTATCAGAATATCTAAAATGTATTACATAGTTCGCTATAATATTCAAAATCAATATAAAAATTCATATTTCAGCAATTTTGTCTCGCCGTCTGCTCTGTGTAATAGACATGTAAGCTCATTGATTGCAACCTATTCAATCAGTTCATCGATAAAAGTGGTCGATTGCGTCATCTATTCATAACACAAGTCAACAAATTTTCACGAAGCGACCACTTCCATCACATCAACTTCATCATATCATCTTCATCACAACAGCAACATTCACAATCTATTGCATGTATTGTCAATGTCCACTGATTTTCCAAGTATTCCAGTTTAGTCAATCAATAAGCATAGTGCATGGGCAGGGGCCTCTGGGAGTCTTGCATGTTGTGAAAACAATTCTCTCCATGGTAGAAGCCATGCGAGTCATCAATTTCATATTCTGGAATCATTTTGGTGTGTGAATCACCAAAAGCCGAGCACTGACGGCTGAGAATGAAGTCAAAATGTGAATTGATGACATGGACTGACTTTAGTCATTGTCGATTGCACGCGCAGAATCGATTCTACTCACAGAATAGGATTGTTTAATCGTAAAACTTTGCTAGAAGTGCAAACTGATTCAAAACGTTGGCACATGCAGGAACTTACTAAGTGAGGAAAAAGAAATCTTTAATACCTTGCAGAGATAGGAAAAATAGTCGTGCGCCGCTTGCGGATTGCTGTGAATTCCTTCAAAATGCTCCGATCGCCACGATTCCTTCAGATTCGAAGAATTCAGATTATTGAGCAAAAGTCTTCTCGATAATGTTGGGTCCTCTGATCATTATTGAAATAGTTAGCAGTCGCATGAAAAAACGTTCACAAACTTCTCTGCAGAACTTGACATCGACTGTGTCTCTTCGCCGTGTGATACGGTTGATAACAGTCACTGAAACATCGCACAATTTGGCGTGTTTAACCCCTTTAGTGCGGCATTTATTTGCTGAGAACCTCTCCACAGTGCGGCATTAATTTTTAGAAAAATAGCTTTTGTATGAAAATGTATTATTGAACAAACGATACATATTCTCTGTAATAAATGGTTACAATAATCTTTCAGTTCAATTTTAATGTAGTCTGGGTATGATACACTTGAAAACATGGAGCTGGACAGAGGGGAACATTGCAGGCTTCGCAGAAGTATCGCGTTTCTTTTCTTACTTTTTGACCATCACGAACTTTTGCACAACATATCCGGCATCGCCGGGTTGGTGCTTCTTTTCCGTCTGTTGGCGGAATAAAAGAAGGGAAATGCCTTTCAGTAAGTCGTAATGGACTGGGAGAGAGTAAAGATGGACGACCCGGTCTTTTCACGGTGGTCGGCTGGTGGTACTTCTCGAGCAGTCGTTCAATAAGTTTGATTCGAGAGTCAACATGTGTGAGCTTGTGAGTTGTTTGCTGCATCGAATACAATATGTCTGTTCAAAACAATTTGATTGAGAATATGTCTAAAGAATTTTTTATACCAGACTTTTTGCCTCTTGCGCTCACTAGGATAACTTGGCATTTGCTGATCAGCCACATCAACACCATTCATAAAATCATTGTAATTCAAAATCGGCTCAGGCTTCTGTTTACCACCACGCGACTCGATTCTGTTACGACGAAAGGAAGGTTGATAGCACTGCATCATCACGGTTGTCTCTCTATTTCAGAGCCATCAAATCATGTGTGTAACGTGCGACGGCTGTTCCTCGAGATATATTCACTTTCAAATCAGACGGCATATTTCTTCTGTTCAACCTGACAGTTCCAACTGCATCAGTCTGAGCTAAGCGCAATTTGCGATAAAGAGTTGGAGATGAATAATAGTTGTCCATGTAAACAGTGTATCCATGACCAAGTAATGGTCTCATTAGTGACAGAACAATGCAAGAAGAAAACAGTCCATCACAGGAATCATCAAGATTCATGGTCGTTGTTCTGGTGTATCGAATAAACTTCCAAATATATCAAGTATCTGATTCACATAAAGAATGTGTTTTCAAACCAAACCTGGCCCTCTTCAGAGGAATGTATTGTCTCATTGCTAGTCGACCTTTCCATAGCATCAATGATTCGTCAATTGAAACATTTCGGTTTGGAATGTAGACGGATGAAGATTTCTTGACGATGTAATCATAAAATACCTTTATCTTTTGGAAAGACTTTTCTGCTGAATTAGATTGAGGAACCAGTGATAGATTATCCACAAAATGCAAACATTTCATAATCAGAAAGAAACGATCTCTTGTCATCACTTGTCGAACATAAGGTGTCTCAAGAAGCCGTTTGGTTGTCCAGTACATTTGCGAAAGAGGTTTTATAATGATGCTCTGGTAAAAGATCATAGCAATGAATACTCGAAGTTCACCGATGTCAATGTCTCGCCAGTTTCTAAGACGACTGTGTATTGGTAGATCCGATTGCAACAGCTGTGAAGCACGACGATTTGTTTCTGTTACGATGAATTGCAACATTTCCTCAGTCATATAAATTTCAAAAAATGATAACGGGTCGTCTGTGTCGTCGACATTCACAGTCAATCCAGGAGTTCCGGTAAATGGTATGCGAATACGGTTGGTTGCAACAGATGACCATTGAAATACATCTGAGTCGGTGCCATTGTCAGATTCACTGTCGTAGTCTTCATTTGAACTATCATCACTATCGTCGCTCTGATCCACAGAATCACTGTCATATTCATTATCTGAATCTGATGTTTCAACTAATACAGCAAGCTGTTCAGCAGATAACCGCCGGGCCATCACAACTTTACCACGTGCGATATTACAGTGAATTATGGTAATAATTAGACAATATTTACTAAGAAAAGGGAGCGAACTCCTATTGGATGACAATCATAATGACGTTTAGTCATCATGATTGCCATTAGAGCTTTGAGTCATCAAAGCTGCAGCACGAATGGCGCACGCAATATAACCTCGATAAATGAATATAACAATCAGACAGACACTTATTCTTAGTCATTGAATCTGTAGACATCGAATGACACACGTAATAACCTCGATAAATGAATATAATTTCAAGCAAACATTCATGACGAGTTAACTCGGGGTCAGCACTATGAAAGGTACATTTGCATGACGAGTTAACTCGGGGTCAGCACTAAAGGGGTTAATGCTGAACTGGTTGCTCATTTTTCGATTACTATGGTATTATGTCAGCAGATTGTGCCATTTCAATAACGTTGCATGCTTCAATGTTTCCTTTCTAGTAAGTAAGTAAGTAAAGTGTATATTTCATTTACATTAGAAATCAAGGGTAGTGCACAATCAGAACGGTATGAACATTCTGTATAGTAAAACATCAGGAAACACATGAGATTCAGCAGCAAATGCAAGCGTTTGTTGAAGAGTGATTAAAATAATCAGTAAATTATAGATACGTCAGATGTATGATAAAGTAAGAAACTGAATGGATACACGCACCATATCATCTATTCGAAGAATGTGATGAATGTGTAGTCAAACAGAGGAAGAGCCAACCTGTCTGATTCTGTGGTTCTACTGAACGAAGTTTAGCAATTCGGAATGCTGTTTTGATTACCGCAACATACTACACTAAGAAATGCTCTCAGATTGACGCTATGTTCTAGATTGCTAGTCGGTCAAAACTCAAAATCGCCTCAAAATCGCGCTATTTCCAGGGGAATTCTTGCGACAATCTATTTGCTTTTAAATGCACGACATGTGTGAAAGGCTGCACAGGCTGTAATGTTACCCTGGAATCCGCGTGACTATGCTGTTGTCTTCCATGGACATAGCTTTTCAATTATCTCTTGGCCATTGTTGGCCACTGGCCAAAGGGGGTTGCGAATGTAAGAATGTCTCTCCATGGTGGACGCCATGAGCGCCATCCACTTCTTTACACTCTCGGGATCGACTTGGTGTGTGGATCAGCGAAATCTGACCACTGACGGCTGAGAACGAAGACAAAATGTAAATTGGTGATAATGACTGACTTCAGTGGCATTGGCTTCAGTATTGATTGATTTACACGAAGTTTGAGAACATCAGCACTTTGGAAATCAAATATATTATTCCAGATAGAATCGGTTCTACTTAACGACAACTAGGAATTCGGAACGCTATTTGATCGCCACGTCATGCTGAACTCAGAAATGTTCTCAGTTTGGTAAAGATCATTGGCAGGTCAAAAACCAAAATCGCGCGATTTACTCACGGCAAAATGAAGACGTGCGACATGTGTGAAAGGCTGCATAGACTATAATGTTAAACTAACACCCGCGCGACTTGCGAGCTGCAAAAAGTCGCATGTGTGAAACAGCCCTTATGCACAACCCTCCACTTCATTTTATCGTCTGTATGAGATCTATTGTGTAGGCTAAGTGGAATTGTTTGGTTTGCGTACTAAAGTACATTTTTGTTTAAGACATTTTCTTTGTCTTTTTCTTGATCAGCAAGCAGCTGCTGCTATTCGTGATCTGTCAAACACATTTCACGCTGCTGGTTATCGAGTGTTGATGACCTGATATCAATTAGTGCTCATAAATTTCATTTGTGATATACCTAAACACCATTGTATCGTTCATGATCTGTCATTTGCGTGTAGGGTAGGGTGGGGCACATTGAACCACCAGCCTTTTCTCCGAAACTGCATGTAACATTGGAAACTTTATGCTTTAAGACATTGTTTATTGTATCAATCATCTGATAATTTCAAAAATTGCTTATGCTGTCCATCATTATTTTCACAGGATTTCACAAACATATCAATGAAAGTAAATTTTCAGAAAATCTGAACTTTAGTTTTAATGTAACTAAAACCTTGCGTATATTTTTATCAGACAGCATTTTTCTCAAACATTTTTTATCAATTTTCATTAATCTGAAAGTTATAACTATTTGAGTGCCGCCTTATTTGCCCACGAACACGTTTTTGAAAAATTGACGATGTGGGGCACATTGATCCACTCAAGATGGGGCACTTTGAACATGGCTTATAGTGCCCCACTTCAATACTCTTGTTTTCTTTTATTGAGTGAACGAAGTGATTTACAAGCTTTGACATATAATTATGCTGCAAATTGGTATGCAACGCTACAAAATTGGCTATTTAGAAAGATGTGAACTCTTCGAAAACGAAGCAATGATCCTGTGATTTCATTCAAAATCATGAGGCTATGAATACACTGGAACCTCCCTTGCTGGTCACAGAAATTGAAACGTTGATGCTTCTTGCTTTGGTTTTTGATAATTTCTCAGACTTATTGCTTAGGCCTAATCCTGTCTTACCTGTCTACATGTCATGCTTAAATTGATGCTTAAATTAAGTTGTTTGTCAATACATTCAGCACCAATGCTCTTACCAAGGTTCTTATATCGATGAATAATGCTATTAATCTGAGAACCGAGTCTGCCGGTTTTTGTATAAATAAAGGAATATGCAGATTATGCCCTCTGGCAATGACCCAGGTAGAATCTATTGAAAAGAAAAAATACACAAAATTGATAAACCGATTCGACCAATTATCAGCACCAGTTACTTATAAGTTAGCCAAATACTTGGACAGTAATATTGAGAAACACATTGACATTACGTACATGCTAAAATCAACACAATTAAGTGTTCACTTAATTGACAATATAAATGAGTATTAAACATTGTTCAAAGATAAAATTATTCTATTTTGATGTAGTTTCACGTTTTACAAACATCCCAGTCGATGAAGCTATTCGCCTAGCAGCTGATTTAGTCTATAGAGAGAATTCCTTCAACAAACATGAATATATTGAAGATTCTTCTATAAATTATGTAAATTTCCAACGGAAGGACATTTTCTTTTTGACAACAAAATGTTCCGACAGGTTGATGGTGTAAGCATGTCCTCGCGAACTCCTCTAGTAAACCTCTTCCTTTTCGAGTTGAAACGTAATTGGTTTAATGTGGACAGTAGTGCCACATGTAGATGATTACATGTATTTTTGATAATTTAAGTAAAGTAAATATAACAATTTCAGAACCAACCGCATCCGAATTTGGAATTTACATCTGAAGTTCGTGGCTCAGGTATTTTTTTTTACTTGTAAACATAAGGATGTCAAATACAAAAGGAACTAGCGTGTTCCGAAAGAACCTGTATACTGGGATGCTATTAAAGTTTGGAGCCAATTGCCCTAAGCAATGGATTAGAGGCCCAGTATTAGGCATGATTAATCGTGCGCACATAATTACTTTTTACAAATATTTGGATATTTTTAATAGCGAAATTAAAAAATACTATAACTTTTTCATAGTAATGTTCATCCTGAGAACTTTGTTCTCAACTTGTTTAAACGACCGCTGAGAAGTTTTTTCTTAAGAAACCAGTTAAATTTTGATGGAAATTTCCACCCTTTTCAAGTCACTTGAAAGGAATGGAAATAACTATTTTTACAGCATCCCTGAATTGAAAGCAGCAGGATAAATATATTGATGCCATGCGATTCTTGGTCCAATTGCAATAGCTGAGGCATGATCTTTGCGCACAAGCAAATGTTAACGTCTTTCAAAATTTGCATTTGAAAGTTTATTGCTTACATGATTGCATTGAAAACAGGCGTGTGGTCAACTATTTTGTCAGTTGGGGGGTGCGATTACGATAGTCAAATTTATTTGCATGGTGATTTCTGACAGATGCTACCTTCTCTAGAACCTTGCATATTATTGCATGACCTTTTATTGGACCCCATATGAATGCTTCATTCATCCTCAGACGTTCTTTTATATGATTCCTTGCATCCAAAAATAAAAGAAACTGTTGAGAAAAAAATTCGAATGAGTTACATGATGACGTTCTTAGCAGCTTTTTTTTGTATTGATGGACAGTTAGTTCCCTTGATTATTTCATGTGTCACAAACACGTTCTTGGATATAAAAGGTTACCTTGCATTAAGTGCTTGTCCTTTATCAGGAGCATCACTTTGTTCAAGAATTTCCTCATGATATCATTGCATCAATTACAATAATGAACCGTCAGCAGTGTTAGCTACACTCTACAATTATCACGATTGGAATGCAATGGCAACATTTGATTGCTGAAAATATTCAAATTTTCCTTGATTGCATGCCATTTCCACATTTATAATTGACCTAATTAGAAATAATTACGATTTTTGCTTGTTGAACAAATCAAACTCAAATTCTATATTCAATCAATCAGATATCGAGTGATGGTCATTTTCATCACGCAGATGGATTTTGGAGTCGTCTAGTCAGCAAGATGGATGCATGATATACCACAAGAGAGCAACTGTAGCCCTTGATTAAGCAATTCTGACAGTGAAAATGAGATTATATTATCTCAGACTGTGAGAAATGTTAGTTCTGGATTTTCTCTGAATAATTTAGAACTCCTATGAGCATACATTCGATTGTAGCTGACGGAAAATTGGATCAAAAAAAGCAATATGTTGCTAAATCGAACAAAAAGTGGACAAATGGTAGTTCAACGTCAACATGGTATGCTCACTTCATGTCCAGTATATGAAGATATTCAAGTTGTTGAAACTTTGAACATTCTTGGAGTTGCATGGACTCACCAACTTACATGGGACGTTCATTTCTCAAACATCACAATAAGTGCAAATCGTCGACTTTTTGTTATTCGTGAATTAAGGCCATTCGCAGATAAGTTCAAACTGACAAATATCTTTTCGTGTGTGATCGAGTCGCTTCTTCTGTATGGTACACCGCTCTTTGGTAACCTTCAGCATTCCACATCTTCTAGAATTGACCAACTTTTAAGACGTTCCCACCGCATAATTTGTGATGAACTTTGTACACGTCAGATCATTCTTGACTGTGCACTTCGCCGTAATAACTTGATTTGTAGGTTTTTAGCGAAATGCATGTCATCGAATCATCCACTGCATCATCTATTGCCTCATCGCTTACCTCATACGAAATACTTCCCCTTCCATTCTGCTCCACCTCTCGTCGCTCGAATTCATTTTTCCCTATGGCCTGCGAGCTCTTCAACTTAAGACATTAATTATCTGCATATAAGTAGTCGCGCCTCTGCCTAAGTCAAAGACAGTATTTCTGAATTAATTTGCTGTTCACCGACTTTGCTGTGAGATTTTTTTTCTTTAACTTTGTATGCTATAAACAGTTCTTTATGGCACCTCATCTTTGTGAAACGAATGATTTTCAATTTGACAAATAATAAACGCTTCATTTTTCAAGTCACGATCTCACACATTCAGATCGGTACGAACCCATGACCTCGGAGACTTACCAAGCCTCATTTCTTCAATGATTCGTTCAATAGTATGTCGGGACTCTTTATTATTCTTAATCTTTCGGATGGCAGGGCTCATGACAATGTTTGTATATTTCTCCATATATCCGATTATCTTGTCTCTGATTACTGCGTCACTTTAAGTATGTTGCTCAGCACTTGATTCTTTTACATGTACAAGTTGCTCTTGACTATGCTGTACTTCGTTACCATGCTCATAAATGCTTTCTATTTGTTGCTCTATTTCTTCGTTATTGCATGTATTTTTGCCATTTACTTTGTATGCTACAAACAATTCTTTATGGCACCTTATCTTTGTGAAATGAATGATTTTCAATTTGAGAAGAAGTAAGCGCTTTATTATTATTATTGTGCCATCAATTTGTTTCTTTGCATTCCATAAGATTACATTTGTCAACAAGATCATTATATGTTGCAAAAGTGTACATGTTATGTAATTTCACTCAGCATTTACTGAGATACTGAAATAAATAAAAGTCAAAATATTAAATGAATTATCAATGATTTGTCAGGAATCTATTGAAAATAAATTTTGCGGGAGTGAAGTCTGTGAGACCACATAATTATAGCTTCAGTGATTCACTATCATCAGTTCTTACAATTATTTCAAAAGTTCTACCACCAAACTTGGACATAACAGCTGATTGCTACGGGATCTTTCAACCATGTATACTGCTATTCTGTTCATAAAGTTCACTGTACACTGTTCATAAAGTCCCAAATGAGTTCTAGAAAGAGTACTGAACCTGAATACTAACTACGACTAAGAAGTAATGTAAGTCCCAATATCTAGTTTCAGTGAGATATTTTTATGAGATGCGGTTGCTTCATGCTAGTGGGATTCTAATAATGTATCATTGAAGCCGTTTCTGCATCTAAAGTCGTACAGTGCATATTGACCAAAAAGAGCTAAGCAGGCCTATTTATTAGATGCTATCATTAAGCAATGGTTTCCATCCTTTATTGATATTGACATTTCATAATATTAGTACTTAGGAAACATTTTAGTACTTCTAAGAATTTGAATTCAGTTATTTCAGTACTCTTCCGTTTAGTGCTCAGATTCGTACTTAAATAGGAGTTCATGATTTACGGTTTACATTGTATGCCAACCAACTTCAATTTCAAAAGTTTTAATTAAAACCTTGCACTCACTCACATCAACTGAATAACATTTATATAGGCCGAACGATTTGCCCTTAATTGTTTTGTGTAGGACTGTCTCTGCATTATATAATCAACTAAATGGACAGTCCTATTAAATCGATTTGTATGCCGAAACTTAGGCTGAAATGATGTGCACCCTGTGGCTACTACGAATCTGTACGTCGGCCGAATTGTATCAGGTTCCATTTCCTGTGAAACAGGATCAAAGAAAAATATTTGTTAAAAATGAATAAAAAATGAATTAAAAAAGCATAGAAGCGCTGCATGAAAATGTTTAATAAATCGACTACTGCTCAGTACATGTATAAGTAGTATTCAATAAAGCAAACTCTATATAAGAAGTTCCACTAATGGTTACCAAGTCATTCATGCCGTCGCTACCACATGAACGCGGTCTGGTTGCCATGAAAGGCAAACTATTTTCATTTGGGAAGAATTGGTCATTACTTTTGATGTGTACATGTAGGCTTCGCAGCGAGTTCTTCAAAGAAAGATCTCATTCTGTCTTACAAGAAGTCAATAAAGGGATGTCAAGCAATCCTTTCTCGTCTGTAACGCAACTCATATTTAGAATTCCAGAGACTCAACCAACTGTCGCCTAAAAATGCGACATGGTTATGATGCGTGCTCCAATGAAATGATTCGCAATTTCTATTTATGTTCTTCTTGCTAACTACAGCTAGATTGACCATGATTATGCACGAACAGGTGTTTCAAACATCATCTCGAACAGATCAGCATAGCGGTCAGGAAAGGGCAAAATATGCATGTCCGGTTATGACTCTTAGTTCTATCTTCAATGTTGCCGCGAGAAGTGAGATCTGCCTGGTCTGATTTGCTCAATTTCATCTCAAGGAAGTGCCAAGTCTGATCTACGAACCGATCACGATGGAGAATTATCCCAATGCATACATTGAGTTGAAGCTTATTCTTTAGAATTTATTTGACAAATGTGATACTCCCGTGACAATAGCAACGGGCGCAACCGAACTATCGCAATTTCAAAAGGAAAGAACAATATAGAAATGCAAGCCCTCCACCAAAAGGATGTGACACTGCACATTTATCCACAAAGTTCTAAATGAGCATTAGAAAGAGTACCGAACCTGACTACTAACTACGACTAACAAATCAATCTCAGAATCTTGTAGTCTTTGAGTTCGAAAATATAAATTAGTACTTGTTTTAGAACTTTTTTGGGTTCGAAAGCACGGTACTTAATTCGTACTCATTTTAGCACTCATTTAATGAGTTGCATGAGGCAAGTACCTGCACTATCTGGAAAAATGCCATACGGCGTATCTAAGCCCCTAATTTTGCAGTTGGATCAATAAGACAGGCGCAAGACTTAAAGTGCAGTCGTTGAAGTGAGTTGACGTTGGGAAGATTTAATGCACAGTCGGAGATCATGGCAAACGTTGACAGGAGTCAAAGTACAGTAGTAAAGAATACAAGACGCTGGCAGGAATCAAAGCACAGTCGGGAAGGATGCTTTTGATTCAAATTGATATCTTGGGCTCATTAAGAGGATATCGATAAAGAGTCACAGGTTAGTTCGTAGGATCATTTATTGTTTCACTGCACCCACTTCGATGTACAGGAACACGCCATGCCGTCATTTGTAGCTGTTAGCACTCGCTACCTGAGACAGAAGTGACGCGAGTGACAATTTCGGCGCAGAAACTATGAAAACTGTGTTGACCACCTGTTTCACGCCGTCCTTCCCACAGACGCCATTGATCACACCATTGACAATGCACTCAGCATGGAAGACTGTACAATGAATCTTATTCCGATCTAGGCGTGCGCCGTCAACTGCCAGCTGCGCACTGATTCACTGAATTTTGCCTCTTATCGCCTACTTTATAGATAGTCATATTTGATCATATTAGTTCTTAGTATACATTTTGGTACTTCTGTGAATTTATGTTCGGCAATTTTAGAACTCTTCTGTTTACCACTGAGATTCACGCTTAAAAAGTATTTAGTGATTTACAGTGTGGGCTTCGCTTTGCTTAGTTCCTGAGGTAGGAAAATCCGCTATTTAAAGCTGCCGGATTAATTAGAGTAATGGGCAAAAGACCGTTCCAGGACAAAACAAATTCAAAAAAATAGTATATTTAAAAACGACATAAATTCATGAATTTTGACCCTTTTTCAGGTTTTTAAGACCTAAATTCATAAATTTAGACCATTTAAAAAGTACCATTTTTTGAAAAATCGGTATTTTTAAAAACGACTAAATTCATGAATTTTGTTCATTTTTTCAGGTTATGAAGACCTAAATTCATAAATTTAGGCGTTTTAAAAATACCCAATTTTTCAAATTTTTCAAAATCTCAAAATTTGAGAATTACAATTTTCTCGCTCAAATCATGACCGTTCCAGGACACCGAAAAAATCAGAAAAGTCAAGAATCTCAAAATTTGAGAATTACAATTTTCACCCCCAAAATCATGACACCGAAAAAATCATAAAAGTTGAGAATTTCAAATTCATGAATTTTATCCATTTTTCAGGTTTTTAAAATATGAGATAACTAAAATTATGTGACTAATAATATTTCTTTAAAAATGGAAGAAACAAAAGTGGATGAAACAAAAGTGGAAGAAACCGCAAGAATATATTCTTCGTTATCTCAATTAAACTTTTACGGAGCAGCGTGACTTCTTTCTCTCTCTCTCTCTCTCTCTCTCGATCCTGTCTGTTACAGGAATATTGTATTCACAATGACATGCATTCTTTAAAACAATTGCTTATCTTCAATGAGAATAATTCCCGTATGCTTTTAATAGAATGACCTTAAACGCTAATAGAATGACCTTAAACGCTAATAGAATGACCTTGAACGCTAATGGAAATTTACACCAAAATGGTTCTGGTAGCCGGAAAATGTGTCAGAAAGTTTGTCGACATGGCTGTCGATAAAAGTGCCGACATGGTTCGAGATTCGGTGTATTTTTCCATTCAAAATAATGTCGCATGAATGATTGTTATGGAAACTAAAATGAAGAGAAATGCTCATTCATTTTTCTTCTCTCTCATATGTCTATTGTGTTTAGATTGTATTTGTTCTCTTGTTCTCATAGTGTGAATGAGATTTCACAACCCGCATCATGCGCTATTGTCTGTGATTTCCTTCACCATTATCAGCTGACACAATTTTAGCAGCTGCTACACGCCAATTCTTTTGAGAAATTTCTGAAATAGGTTTTATTCCATTTAAAATGAGTAACATTAGAGACTTCCTAAATATATACGGCAAACAAACAACTACGAATTTCGATTTGAATAAGATCGCTAATCAATTGAGAATAAAGAATTTTCACCTATTGATGAGAAATGAATTGCGGTTGATTAAAGATGTACGAAACACTAACTCTGCTAATCAACTGATTCCTTACAAATGTACCTTTTTAACTTAGATTAAATTAAATCATTTCAAAATCGAATAAGTAGTAAGGAAAGTCATCATTATGAGACAGTTTTAAGTCAATACCCCCTTCTGACTAAGTAGTAAGGAAAGTCATCATTATGGAACAGTTTTAAATCAATACCCCCCTTCTGACTAAGTAGTAAGGAAAGTCATCATTTTGAGACAGTTTTAAATCAATACCCTTCTTCTGACTTCTAGGGGTCCCTATAAGAAATTTCTTTATTATAAAATCAGCAACATCAATGAGTTTTTAAAATTATATGGAACACAAACAACAACGAATTTTGATCTAAAGAAAATCGCAAATCAATTGGGAATAAAGAATTTTCACATATTGATGAGAAATGAATTGCGGTTGATTAAAGATGTACGAAACACTAACTCTGCTAATCAACTGATTCCTTACAAATGCACCTTTTTAATTTAGATTAAAATAAATCATTTTAAAAATCGAATAAGTAGTAAGGAAAGTCATCATTATGAGACAGTTTTAAATCAATACCCCCTTCTGACTAAGTAGTAAGGAAAGTCATCATTATGGAACAGTTTTAAATCAATACCCCCCTTCTGATAAGCCGTAAGGAAAGTCATCATTATGAGACAGTTTTAAATCAATACCCTTCTTCTGACTTCTAGGGGTCCCTATAAGAAATTTTTTTATTATAAAATCAGCAACATCAATGAGTTTTTAAAATTATATGGAACACAAACAACAACGAATTTTGATCTAAAGAAAATCGCAAATCAATTGGGAATAAAGAATTTTCACATATTGATGAGAGACGAATTACAATTCCTAAAAAATAAGCCAACCATAAATTTCATAACAACTCTTCATACGTCAGATCAAAAAGGTGTATATTGGTCTGCATGTATGTCTAATAAAAATGGAGATAATTACTATTTCGACTCTTATGGACTTCCACCTACAAACGAAGTTAAAAAATTACTTGGCGATGGAACTCATAATACATTTCAAATTAGAAAACCGGGAACTACTTATTGTGGTCAATTATGTCTTTATGTTTTATTGAAATTACAAAAAGGAGTACCATTTCTAGATATTACATATGTTAGAATTAAATAATAATAGATAATGATAATTAAAAATCACTTTGTTGTAATTCGTTTTCATAAAATCGGCCTCTGATATCCTTATTATCTAAATCTTTAATTTTATAAGTAATCGGATAAGTTTGGTTTATTTTACAAACTTCAAATATCTCTTTCGTCCAGTATCCAACGAAGCCCTTTTCAAATTTATTCTTATACTTAAATATTCTAACTATCTCCAATTTTAAATTTCGGCTTACGTTTCTGTAAATTCGGATTACTCTCATTCGAATAATTATTTTCGAATATTTTCTTTCGTATTAATCAGGGTCGTCAGAAGCATTCTTTGGGGTTTCTTCAATACCTGAATGAACTTTATTATCGTACTCTTCTACAACTCCTGGTAATATCTTCAACCATTTCTGATTTCTTTGCTCAGTAAATTTTTTGAAAATTTTATTTTTTAACGTTCGGTTGAATCTTTCTACCACTACGGCCTTCCCTGCATTTTCAGTTGAATAAACAGTTTCAAATAGTGGCTGAACGTTTCGGTTATAAAATTCCGACCCTTTATCAACAAACAATTTCCTTGGCTTTCTCTTAATTTCTTTAAAGATTTCTTCAAACGCATATTTAACCCATTTAGCGCCAGTGTAACGTTTTCGTTACAGCACTTTTCTGAATCTGCTGTCTTCTCCAGCTTGCGACATATGACACAATATTTTGATTACCATACATTATTTATCACATATTTTCAGGTAAACAATCGCCAATTCAAAATTTATCACTTTTTAGTGCATTTATTTTATCACGAAATTAGACAAAAATGGGCTTAAAATCTGCTAATATACTGAAAGGCTCAGTGTATGAACGTCCACATGTAATTTACTGTCAATGTCATTTGCGTGATCTCATTATCCATCAAATACCGAAAATAGCAATCAATACTTGCTCGGATATTCATTCATGACATGGCACGTAATTTTTTTGAACCGTAACGTTTTAGTTACACTGGCGTAATATGATATACAAATGTTAAATACAGTAACAACATAAATGAAGTAAATGGTGGTGAATACTATCAATTTTCTTTAAAAATAACGTTTGTTGAATACTGGAAACGAACAATTTCATTGGAATATTGCATTCTTAGTGTATTCTGTGAGGCTGTAATGCTTGTTGCTATTTATAGTCTATGACTTTCCCGTCACAAAACCAACCGAAGTCAATTGCCGTAGTAATTTCCTCAATATTAGACTTGTTAGCTCATGTACAGACTACAGAAGCAAGTCAAAGAGAGATCAAATCTCAAGCATTTTCTCTTATAGCTTAATCACAAACATTGCAGGGTGCCAGTTCGCCTGGGCATAGAATACAAAGATGTCCTCCGACTCGAGCAATTTCAATACAAAACTTCTTTGGCTGTAGACGATGCGTCTCTCCTTACAAGGGCACGCCAGAGGCTCGAGATGGCCCAAACTGGTTTAAAATATCTATAAAGGCTTAGCTTGATTATATCAACTTGTGTAACTATCTGAAGACAATAAGCTGTTGCTAACTATGGATAAAGAAGTTACTGAAATATGCAATAGGCCTAATGCCGACTATCACGGCATATAAATGTTGCCACAAAACCTCCATAAGTAAATGCTTCATCAGAGTTTTGAAACGATGATGAGTTTATGTGTCTCAGAGGTAAGTCTCTCAAACGGTATCTCATCAGTTAGTTATATCGCAGGGCAGTGTGAGATTGCAACGAAAGATGATTTGAATGATCATTTCAGTATTCAGAAAAAGCAGTCAACATAATGGCAAATATCGGTACTTTCCATCTTCGCAGATAGGAAAAACATTCTCTGGATGCATTTCAAGGCAAGAATCTTTATGAGATGCTTGATACGCATTCTGATGGTCTTATCGACCTCAGTGGCAGAAACCAGTGACTACCCGGGACAAAAGAATTGTTTAGGCCGACATAATACTAAACAATCTCAAATGCGTTCTCGATGTTCTTTATTTATGTGGACATTGCGAATGACCGAGGCGTCTCCAACTCTACCATGAATTTGGAGTCGATGCAGAAAGAGAATCAATTTCTCGACATGACTTTCGAAATATGAAAACTTATTCTCATTTCAACGATAACGACTTCACAGCAAACAGCAACGGCAAGTAGCATAAAGCAGGCCTTTGATCAAATTGCTAATTCACAGTTTCGACAAATACCTCTGAAATATGATGGAGAGCTTTCATGTTGAATCTATGACTCATTACTTCGGCATGAATTGCTTGGAGCAATTCATAAGCTGCATTTGAAAAAAAACATGCTTTTGTATATTTTGACATCATATGACGCCATCGTAACGAAATCGTTACGGCTTTAATTTCTAAGATAGGGTTATTGTAATGAACTGGTCATCATATATTATTCTTAATTATAACATTCTGAAATGCTTGCCACCGTTTTTGTAGAAAATTTGCCGATATTTATATAGGCGGCCTTAAATGGGTTAACTGATAGGCCACTTTTATTTTTTAAAGGTTTTCACCCAAGCGTATCGTGTATATAAATTTATAACGGTCAATGCGCATTTATAATCAGAATCATTCGGCATATGAAAAAGATCAGCACTCCAAATATCATCTTTATTAAATACTTTTACTTTCAATAAGTATTTAGGCCTTCTGTATTCCTTATGGATTTCGGACGCGTAGGTTCGAGCGTTGCTCTCAGACAGCTTTGCTGTCGTTTCATTTAAACCCTGACCGAATAATATTTTGGCTTGTAAAGCTTTCGTAACAAACATTCTTTCAATTTTTTCTCTAAATGTGGGATTTTGAATACTATCTAATTCTTGAATCATCTTCTTATCAGCTTCATGTCGAGAACTTAGGTCATGATTTCGAAAAGCCAAATCATGCCTGTAAGCTGCGGCATCTACTCTATTTATTGGTTCTTCACCTGGTTTTGGATTATTATTCTCATCTAGTCTTATATCTAATCGAGTTCCTGGGCCGGTATATGAATGACCTGGAAGATGTTTTTCTTTCGAATATTTACTCCAAATAAATCCAGGAAAGTTTTCTAATGTTTTTTGTATGTTACCTTCAATATGCTGACAATTTGAGTTTTTATTTTTGTTTAAAAGATAATTTAATAAAT
>CAJQUW010010983.1:0-100000 GCA_907163375.1 Prostheceraeus crozeri
TTAAAGATAATTTTGATCAAAACCCAAAATGTCCATTAGAGTTTCATCCATAATTAGTTCAATAACCTTTTCCCACTTATAGTGAGAGACAAAGTACCTTCTTTTTCAGAAAATGAAAATATGTTGGCCTCATTAATCACTTCATTTAAATAATCTACAACCAATTTAACCGAAGTAATAATGCGAGGCATCAACACTCCTTGTTTCATGTAAGATACCACCTAAAGGCTCTACACCACTTTCTGTATTAAAAGATACGGTCCATTCTGTATCAAATTGATTTGACCTTTCACAATGGTTAAAATGTTGTATATCAGATTTCCCCATGAACAGCTGCAGAACGATGTCAGTAAGAACTGATCTAAAATCTTGTTGAGCAAACTAATACTAGATCATCATCATTTAATTTACTTATTGCAATCCTGATTAGATGATTGTGATATAAGTCACTGTTGCCACTTGTTTACCATCAACTCGAAGGAGATAATTAAATTTCTTCAATAGATGTTTCAGGAGTCATCCGTTTGTCTTTCTTGGCTTAATCACAATCTTCTTCACCAACGTCTTCTCATTTCTTGGAATAAGATCTACATAATAAGCTTCCTCTCGATATATTAACTGTTTATGACCACTTATGTGGTAATTAACGTTAAAATTATCATAGCTTGTTAAGGCGCTAGCGAGGTAGACTAAATCATTTCTTAAACTTTGACTTAAACCAACAATCCAATCTTTCTCAACTACATGATGTACATAAGTATAATCATCATTGTGCGGAGTAAATTGGACAATATGTTTACACGCTTTATTCAAGAAATCATATATAAACTTTTTACATGATAGAGATCTTTCTTTGGCCACTGTGGAATCTATACTCGGCACCCCTTTTCACATTGGTAAGCAGCTGTACGCCTCATATTAATAGTCATCACCTCATGATCAAAAGTTATAGACACAGTTGCTATAAACAAGTTGAGTGACACCCACTTCCCAATTTCCATTTAGCTGTTGTGCATGATCAATGGGAGTAGAAAAGAGTGCGGCTCCCTCTCGATTACTAGTAAATCTCTTTGTAGCCGCATTGCTAAGCAAAATATGATTCTAAAAAACGACATTTTTATATTGCTGATCTGCAACTTTGCATAACATCATGAAGACTTGGATTATGGACTCTCTACAATATATCAGAGTTGATCGTGATGGAAACGTACATTTCAAAAATTCTCATGGTCATACATCAAGAGGAATTACATTAACATGGCGACAATTTGTCAACCTCAATGATATCATGAGGGATTTGGAATATTTTGAAACATTAAGATTCATCTCCTTGGGTGATCAAGTTTGGCTTCAACATTACAGAAATGAAATTCAAATCTACCATTCTCATTCCGCAAACTGTTTCTCATTTCGCAAATACAATTGGGAGAAGTATAGAAGATATATACATCGCTCCATCATGACATTTATTCGTCGTGAGTTCATCGCCCTACTATGCAAATCTTAATCAGACATGACTACCACACATCATGAGTTGGAAATTAGATTCCCTACAACGTATTGAAACGGATCATGATCGAAACGTCTATTTCAAAGATTCAACTGGAAATGTGAGAAGAGAGTTTGCTTTATCTTATCGTCATTTTCAATCTCTACATCATATCATGAAGGACTTGAAATACTTCTATATGAAAAGACATTCACGTATTGGAAATCGCATCTGGCTGCGCGTCAACAATCGGCGAATTCAACTCTATCATTCCCAACTTCATACTAACTTCACATTTCATCAAGGTAGTTGGGAAAAGTATAAAAGGAAGGTGCATCGCTCAATTTACTCATTCTTTCATCATGAAGCGCCATCGCTACACCATCGTCAACATTCTCCGTCGCTTCAGACTCTACACCAAAATCGATCTCACCACATTACACCAACAGCTTCCAAATAGCAAGTATTACCCGGGCCGTCCTCAAATGTTAGTGGTGAAGATGAACTATTCACGGAATCTTCAACTCTTCCCAAATGGGACTGTACAGATTCTCGGCGCCCTTTCTCATTCATCGGCACAGTCAATGCGCTTAGAGCTACAAAGACTACTACGTCGGATATGGAAGAGGGAGAGGTGTGTGATGTCGAATCTGACTGTGGACAATATGGTGATCTCTACTCAATTGAGTGAAAGTGTATCATTTTTGAAGATTCGTACCAGCAGTTACAATTTGTGTTATGAACCCGAACTTTTTCCTGCAGCTCTCATTAGTTGTTGGTTACCTGTGCATGTGGCAATCTTTCATAATAGTAAAGTGATCATTACTGGACTAAAAATCTCATGTACAAGCAAATGTGATCCTAGACTATCTCATTGAGTATGTACGTACCCAGCGGATTGTAAAATAAAAAACAATTTTTCCAACATGATGTTTTTATTTCAAATCATGATAGAACTTACAAATCATTTTTTTTCATTAGAGGATGGATTACATGAAAAGTTTTGAATAATAGATGCAAATCGAGATACATGTAAACGTTTTAAGATGAAGTACAGTACAAAAGCACCACACGTTGATGAAAGTGGATGTTGTAGTATGCGTTCATTTCGCTGATATTGACGCGTATGTTTTCTCAACCACTGCTGTGTTGGTATATTTGGAGGTTGAGCAAGAGAGTCAAATAGTTCACCACGTCGGTCTTCTCCAATAAAGATCGCTTTCCAATGCTCACCGCCTAAATTCTGCGAATGAGTGTTTAGCACAATAAAGATGGGATAGTGATTTACTGCAGGTGGTAAGGTATCGAGTGAATAGACATTATCGAAAGCTTTCAACGTCGCTTCGTCTGCATTACGCTGCACTTTAGTCTTAATGTCGTCAGCAGTCAACCAACTCATTAACGATTATACTGAAGAATCACGTCACGATACTTTGTAATTTCAATATTTGAATCGAAGACTGCATAAATTAATACATTAATCGTCTCAGGTAGTGTTCTTTTGAACGTCAAATCCAAACGAATATTATGAGGCACGTTCGCTTGACGATAGGGGGCACTAATATCGCTGTCAGCAGTCAAATCAAATGCATAAATAGTATATCCACTCTTAAACTCTTTCATAGTCAGTCCGTTGGTGTCATCCGTATTGTAAAAGCCAAAGACATCCATAAAATCAACATAACTGCGCATAAATTGATCCGAAGCAAAATCTGGTTTGTAGGGTGGACCAGGATGACTCACACCATTTACACGTAAAGCAATTTCACTTAACTGATTGTGTTTAAAATTGAAAGGATTCTTCTTTATATTATCATTAAATGCATCATTTTCAACCATTGCCACCATGAGGAGCTTCGGTGCTTCCGATGGAAAGAGGCCATCTTTCATGAAACTCTTTTGATCTTTCGGAATTGTAAAGGTGAGAAGCTTGTATGCTGAATTGGGTAAATGGCATTTTGGCGGTTAAGGCCTTCAGCATGCCCTCTAATGACACTTGGATTCGGTACTACTCGACGAATGTAAAGTGCAATATCTTCCACATGAATTCTAAAATTGTCAACTTTAGCAAATGCATTCAGCGCAAATTCAGGCTTATTCAATGTCAGCTTGAGTCGCATGCTGGTATTACAGAGTAAAAACTTTGACTGTCTAAAGAAGTCTAAATTCAGCGGACCATATAGCTGACATACTTTACTATCTTTAATCATAGCAGATCGCTTTACAAAGCCACTGTTTGTTTCAACATCAAATTTTCCTGCTTCATCTCTGTACCATCCCATGGTTCCATATGACTTTTTTGTGCTGCTGGATGAAACTGTGATATATGATTGAAATATGATTTATAGGGATAATCGCTTTGACCACCTTCCACCTGCTGCTCTCCAATCGTTAGAGAAACATCGCGAAGTAATGTAGTCAATGGTAAATTGTTCAGTCCAACTTTATGTGCATCGTCAATAGCAGTTCCATCTGCTTGCTGAATTCTAAACCTCAAATCAAGCATCGCATAACTCAAATCTATGTAGTCATCACTACCACCAGGAATAACAATTCAATGGGGCCAGCATTCTCAGCTGTTCGAGGATGATAATCTACAATACTTGAACTAAGAATATCTGTCTGTATGGCTTGTTGATCGAACAAACAAAAACCGGAAGTTTTACACTCCATGATTAGAAGTTATAGCAGCGTCGTCGTTTAGCGCCTGATGAATGATTAGAGCCTCTACGACGTTTGCGTGAATGCCTTTTGACTGAAGATCGCACCTTACCAGCTCCGCAATGTTTCCTTCTTCCTTTATTCATTCGTTTAGGTGATTTATTTCCTTGAGTAACACCAGCAAAGGTCTGCTTCAATGTTTTTAAACCGCGTTCCTTCCCACGATTCAACAAACTGCTCTTAGAACTTCTACCTCTGGAAAGATCACTAGCAACATCACCAGCAAAGCCAACGGCATTACTTAAAACATTTCGTTTTAAAGATCTACCGACATTGGATATGAGAGGTGCTACAACAGATTTCAGTGCACCAAGTATGCTACCTCCACGTTGGCGGCGAGCGCCGATGTAAATTTGTCCTCCACCACTTACATAGGAGGGTCGTGAATAAAATGAGGCAGTTGGATTCATAGCTCAAACCCTAAACATTGTTAGTTACAACTTTGCATGAATCACTGTCGATCACTTAGATGAAAGATGTCGGCACGACGCATCCAAGAGTTCATACTTGAAGGATAACCAGTCCATTTAACAAGACACCATTCTTCACCTTGCCGTTTTTTACATCGAATGATTTTCTCTACCAAATATGTTTCACTTTCAGTGACTACCTCAATCTCATCGCGGTAAAAGCTACCCTCAATTTCTTCATTATCGTAATCTTTCAACTTGTAGGTGGTCGGAGAGTCTTTTTGATTAATCCTTGATACTGTAAATACCTCCTCTGTCCAATTCGGAAGGTACCCTTTAGCAAAACCACTTTTCACTTTTGAGATACGAACTTTATCACCAATTTTCACATGAGTGCGTTTATGTTGGAATGATTCGCGCACTTTATCTACATTGTCAGCATTTACATCTACTGGTCTGAGTCCAATAGAACGATGGATAGAGTGATTGTAGGCATGGAGTGTATCTTGTAGAACCTTTGTCCAATTTTGTGTCAAGTTGGCAGTAAAATGTCGCCACAAGCGATTTTTTAATGTGCGATTAAAACGTTCAACGAGTGCAGCTTTATAAGCACTCTTTACACTAAACAACTCAATGTCATGCCTCTCAAATAATCTTGTCACATGCTGATTTTCAAACTCTTTTCCTTGATCACTCTGAATTCTTTTTGGAATGCGACCTTCTCGAAAAATTGTTTGGAATGCTTTTGCTACTCCTTTCCCTTCTTTAGTTTTTAAAGGTTGAGTCCACGCATAACGCGAGAAAATATCAATGACGGTTAAAATAAAATTATTGCCCGAGTTATGTTTTGAAATGGAGGCAACATCGCACAAATCTGCTTGCCACTGTTCATCGATGTCATGAACAATATAATGGCGGGTGCGGTACTTCTTTTTCGCTTGTTTGTGGAGTGTATAGGTAGCCTGACCCTTTAACCATCGTTTCACTTGTGATTGTGGAAGACCACTCGCTTTTGATAATTTCTTGATAGATGCAAATCCTGCCGGATGTTTTACATCATAATAGATTGACTTCAAACGTTCAGTCGATGACGACTGACACTTTTTCCTCCTTCTCATCTTTTTGTTTTCTTGCCTTTCTACATTTACAACAACTACAGCATTTAGCTTTAGCGGTTTTGCGATCGTGTTCACATTGCTTAGGGGTTTCATTATGAGAGCTGGCGCAGCAAGTGCAAGTGACAACGACATTCACCTCTGGCGGCTCATTACATGGCAAGCAACACATCTGCTTCATATTAATAGTCTGAGAACATGTATTTCCTGGGAGGAGCTGTTTTACGTTTTCCTTTTACTAGTTTTAGTGGTGATGTAGATCTACGTCGAGTTCTTCCTCTTGTTTGCTTAGTGAGTGTGGGAGGGGATGTAGCAGGTGACGACTTAAACCAATTTGTTGGCATTTTCATCGTCTGAAGCATTGGAGCAGTAGCCACTGTTGAATCAAGTTCTTTCAATGTCTCATTATTCAAAGCAAATTTTGGTACATTATGCTTTTTCAATAGTTTAAGAAAGTATGACCAACCAGGTGGAACATAGCCCTGACGGCGCTTTCTACGTGTCGCATACTGAATCAAGTCTTCATAACGTGAAGCATCAATCACTTTATTTTCATCTGTAATGATTTCTCCTCTATCATTTACATTGAGATGGGGTTCAATACTATTGAAAAGAGATATGGCAAGTGCGCGAGATGCTAAAGGTGTAGCAGTCGATACAGAGTCACGCATCTTATTCTTCAAGTTTTTCAATTGCTCAACAGTTTCCGATTGTAATAATACAGCACGATGTGGATCTTTGATGTGAACATTTTGCTGATAATCTATTTCTTTCCTATACATTTGATTTGCAAGAGGTTGCTTTACTTGCTGCATGGCAGTCAATTGTACATATTCATCCTGAGGAATAACAATCATGCGAGAATAAGAACTCATAGTTTGTAGATAATCATGGGAGTTTTCAAAATATCACTTCGAAATCTAAATTCTTCCGGACACTCTTGCGTAAAGTCAATGAATAAGTAACCGCATGGTTTTTCAGTAGCTGCTTGAAAAATTTCAATTAAGGCTTTTGATCCTCTGGGTGCAACTTGTCGCGCTAAAATTTCAAATTGACTTTTATCTCGCGGATTCTTGAAAATAGCATAATAGTGTGTATTCAGGTTTCGTGTACGAGCTTCTTTTCCATCAGGCAACAAATTTTGTGTGATATAGATGATAAAGCACCTTTTATGATGTGCTGCGCGAGTGAACATATCTGTAACATCTTTTGAATTCTTACTTTCTTTTAATAAATCATCCAATACAACAACATCATTAGACTGAAGTTTATCCACTGGAATAATTCCTTCATGTCGAATAAAGTTGCGACTTTGCAATTCCTGAAACAGCGACGGTTGATAAATACCATAACACCAAATCACTCGATTGATAGGTTCCTTAAACAACTCCCTTCTTTTATCCAATAAATACAGCGTGAAAACAGTTTTACCTGCATGAGATGGACCTGATACAGTCAGAACTTTATCACATTGAAGTCTGAAATCCATTTTATTACTTTGAGACTCAACACTTGCATAATTAACGCTTAGAGCCAAAGATATTACCCAATAGGTTGCCCACGGCAGGAGCTATCATTGGAAGTATTGCTGAAAGGAAACCGCCCTTTTGTGTTAGAGTTTTCCTTTTTCTTTGAAGGGTGACTTTAGGATTGGAGATGAAACGCAATTTCGTAGCATATCGCTTAAGTAACTTTCGTTGTTTTGGCGCTAATTTCTTCGTCCTCAACTTCCTCACATGAGAAATAATTTCACAAATGGATTTATCGTTAGCATGTCGTATAGCATTGTATCGCTGATTTGCTTTCATTCGTCGGAGAGCTTGAATGGCTGAAGAAAACTTTGAAGACTTTTGACTTTTACGTTTCGCCATTTTCCGTGTTAGTCTTTGCTAAAACCTATCTTTACCACATTTGCATAGGTACTAACTATTGCGACATAAGTGACACTCGAAATGAGCAATATCACAGTGGTTACATTGGCAAAGTTGAATGCAATTACGTATGAAACAGCGTTGACAAAAAGCATGTTTACATCTCTTGAAGATGCGCTTTTCATTTCCATCCTTTCGCTTACATACATCGCAACACATAGTTTCACCGTTACTGATGTCTATAGCAAGTCTTTTTGAAGATATGAATTTGCTAGCCTTTTCTAAATAATAGACACATGTACAGAAGAAATATACTTCGAGAGTGAGCAGACATAGCTCGAAAACCAGTTGTGCTACAATCAAGTACCACTGCATTTTCAATTTTTCTTTATGGAAATTTGAATGTGAATATCTGAAATCGCTTCAATCACTAGACTGCTACCATGATGGTTAAATGCGTTAAGACGTTCAGCAATTTTTATGATATGTCTTTTAAAAAATTCTTGGGGGTGATCTACCACTTCCATTGAATAAGAAGCAAAATGGAAAGAGCGACTTTCCACCTCTTCCTTTCCAAAATGACTAAACTTAATTTTCGCAACTAATCGCGCCATGATAATGCTATCAGAGAATGTATTCATTAACTCTAGAAATAGAGTGCTAGCATCATCGACCACTGCTTCGATGTCGGTCTCATCTTTATGAAAATTTATCACATAATCTTGAACAGCTCCTTTTAAACTTTGCCTATGAAAATGTAATGTTCCGCAGTCGTTTGAGAAAGACATGATCGCCCTTTATCTAACCCATCCATTGCATGAAAACAACAACTCTTCTCATAGTAACATTTATTGAATAACGGTAACAAGCATGCATTATAAATCAATGGTTTGAAACAGATAAAATAGATACAGTTGGTAACTATCATACAGCGAGCAATGATAACCATACAGGACTTTGGCAGTGTTGAGGTAAGGAGGAAAGAAGCATTGGTTATGAACGTAGCTACTACAACGAATAGACAAAATAGGAACACACAAATCCTTAAAACGTTTCGTGACTTCATGATAATGTTGATTCACTCTACTATCCCAAGGCGGGAGCAAAATATCATTAATGACTAGATTGGGAAATACTTTCCTCTCCTTACCAGGATTATTACAAAAGATGCGTATAACATTGAAAACAGCTAACCATCGTTTTAAGTCAATAAGAAGAGCACTCTCACAAGAAAAGCCATAGTCTTGCAAATATTTCAGATTAAGTCCATGAATGTGTTTTCTCGCCCATTGATCAACATTGGGATCGAAGTTGGCATGTTGATGATAGACACTAACAATCTGATATGTCCAATTGTTCATAGCAATAGCACTGAGCTCCTGTACAGGTTCACTCTCACAATCCATAAAAATGATGATAGAAGCCTAAAACGGAAATTTACACATCTAAGGAAACGTTCTATAACATATTACAAAATGAAGAATTACATCGATGCTTTTCACGACAAAATACACAAATGATATGATGGCAACGAAGAAGTAAAATGTATCTAATAAGGCCACGTCTACGACACTCAAAGCACATAAGCGAATTGTCATAGGGTAGAGTTAGGAAAGGACTAGTAATTCTCCTTGTTTGATTTGCGTTTTGATGCAGCATTCTTCTCCGACTTGCGCTTCGTACCACTGCTGTTAAGGATTTGATCAATTATGTCGTCCACGTTGGGTGGTTTTGGAATATATAGGATGGATTCCATATGCATGGAGAGAGAGGCTATTTTATTATCCTTGTGTCGACCATAATATAGCCCATTCACTTTGAAAAGGATATCCCAAGTACCTTCTCCGAGCTCATCACATCTGATGGGTATTGATTGATCTCCCTCCTTCTTATAGTAAGTACACCAATGTGATACCGGTAGGCAAATGTGATTACCATCCCAAATCTTTCTATAGGGAGTATCCTTGTCATCTCTCGCCCTCCACTCTTGAGCAAGAGGAGTAGGAATGTCCATATTTAATGTCACATACTCCTTAATAATATCAAGTT
The DNA here is from genome assembly GCA_907163375.1 of Prostheceraeus crozeri. NCBI lineage: Eukaryota > Metazoa > Platyhelminthes > Polycladida > Euryleptidae > Prostheceraeus > Prostheceraeus crozeri. Next base: position 9,656 of record CAJQUW010010983.1, read on the forward strand.
GGCGGCGAATGTACGGACTCACGGGGATCAGTATGTAGTCCCCATACTGATTGCGCATTATCTTGACATCCGTGGAAGGGAGCATTCCCGTTTGGAGTACTACGCTATGATCGTCATAACGCAAGACTTGTTTAAATTTACGCTGTAGCGGTGTAGGATTATGTACCTTGGTTGTTTCTTCCACTGGCCTCAGTTGTAGATGATCTGATCGTAGCGAACCTTGTAACGTTTGACCGCCATTTTGTCCTACTAGTGCAGCAGATGGAGTAGATGCCTGAAAATGAAAAAAGATTGTATTAAGTTTACGTTCAAGGGAGGAGAGGGAGGGAAGTAGCGACTTACCATTTTAGTTGGATAATAGAACAGGGAACTAGAGAGAGAGAAAATGTGCGTCCGTCACTCGTGTGATTCAATGATGGAATATTCTCACTGTGGAAGGCTCCCTATTTATATAGAAATGCTTGATTCTCATTGGATGATGATCCTCATTGGACAATAACATCAAGCTGATTCCAAATCTGAAATCCGTTTTCCCATCCGATGCTTCGTTTTGAAGCTACAGCCCAAAACGTCCCAAATTCTAACTCTGTCGTTTTTCGCCAATGTCCCAAAATCTTAAATGGCGTCTCACATCTAAACGAAGACAGATATGAACAAGCCGTTTGTTTCAGTGAATTTGTCTCACTCTTAGCTTTCAAACGAGCTATTGCGCGACAAAATCCGTCCACTGGAAGCCAAAATCGAAGCGAGCTGTCCAGAGGGGGGGGACGTCAGCGAAAATTTTTTCTCTCCGATGGCGTTCAAATTCACCATACCGATGCAGAATTTCACGCTGAATCCGAATCCGGCCTCCGTTTTCTCATCCGACCACTCCTTCCACTCGAAACAGCCCATTTTACAACCCAACATTCAGCACGAAAAACATCACACACTATAGCCTCAAGACTAATCCTGGCGGTCGCCCAAGTCCACCACGACACTCTATCGTTCCAGAGGGGGGGACGTCAGCGAACAGTTTGTGAACGTGGACCCACCTGGCCGGCACACCACGACACTCTGTCGTTCCAGAGGGGGGGCGCGCCGGTCGAGTGTTTGTCACTTGCTTACTACTGATTGATACTACTGCATTAAATTGCTGTATATTACCGATGTTATCGTTAAAAAATTTTCAGAGAAACTACTGAATGACAATTCTTGAAACTTAACACATAATATCAGTGACTTACGCTTCATATAATATATGCCAAATCGTACAGCCAAAAAATTAATAATTTATGTCCCATTGCCGTAATAATAACTTTGGAACCTACATTTCCATAGTATGCATTTAATTTTTGACAGATGCACCATACTGCTTCAAAACTAACACCTGCTCCTACTAAATCGATAGAGAAAATTGAAATATGCATTCACACTATTATCTAGCAACGGCTGCAAGAGACTCAGATGGCTACTAATTTTGAATCAGATAGACCTCGGCCCAAAAATTGAAAAAAAACTAGTCGGCCCTGACCGAATAATTAAATCTTCAACGGGACCAAAGAATCCGGAACTTGGCTAGCGGGTCAAAATATAGAACTAGGTTCGGCGAAAAAACATTGAGTATATGTATTTATACAAATAACTTTTTTACCAGCATTTATGATCATTATGAAAATCTAGTCTATGGAAGAATTCAGTTCTGAATTATTGGAATGACAAAAGGAAGTCGTTCGAATTTAGATTAGTAGTTCAATGCATAATGTGCATGTAGAGCTAGGTTTATCTGAAGATTTCTAAAAATTCTGTGTTTCGATCAGTCCCTAAATTTGAATGAAAATTTGCAAAAATCCTCAAAAGTCCATGATTATCGCTCTGCCGTTTCAGTTATCAGCCGATTAATCGGTGCACGCCTATGATGAATGCAATTGGCCGAAGTAGCCCCAACCTACCCGATTGTGCAGAATTCAATGTCCATCCTGCGATGTTGTCTTGCTGTCTCGACAAGAGCTAATTCTAGGTCAGCGAAATTCGATACACATATAAAATACGCGCCGCAACCTAAAGGTGAAGGAAGCCGGGATTTTGAGAGTCATTCCTCCTATACATCGCCGTCTTTTATATAGTATGAAGCTCAGATTCTGTCAAGTCGATACTCCAAATATTTCTTTAAAGTGTTCAGAACAGCAGATCTGATTGTCTGCAGATTTTGAAAATTTGCATCGAAGGAGTACCTATATATGTTCCCTTTTGCTTCTGAAGTGTTTTGGACTACAGTGATTCATTTGCATTCACCATGCTTTCATCTGAGACGCAAGGTCAAGACTACTATTCCCAATTTCGTCCAACGATCTTTCAACTTTGAATACGTCTTAACAGTTGATTCAGTACAAGCAAGCTTTTTAGAAATGTTGTGTCTATAATGTTAACGTGAGACACCAATGCTAGAATTTCGATAAGAATAGTAACCTAGCCCCCTTTTTGAAGAATCTCCAAAGGAGAGGGGAAGACCCGGGATTTTGGGATTGAAAGCTGTAGTTAATGCGACAAAACTCCACCGAGTACCGGTGCCTCAATAATTGACATTCCTCATGTCTACATTTCATTTGATGACTAGCATCAGTCAACACCTTCACTCATGCTTCTAGGAAACCTCAATTAAGGAGAGGTGTGTGATGCTCCACTCACAGGAGAAATCAGGGACGTGCGTGTAGGCTACATGGGAATAAAAAGGCAAAATCGCCAAAATCACGGTGGGAGGGGAGCTCGCCATCTCTTGCCTGAAACCCATGGATTGCATCGTCGGGCAAGGTGGTGTTGTACTAGTGCTGTATGTAGCCATGAATTGGAGAATAGTTACATTTCATTTTGAAGACAAGTATACAATCAAGTTGAAAAAATGTGGCACTAGAAAACATATGAAGGCATATAAAAACAAATAAATAAACAGCCCTTGCTTACCTTTTAGGAGGGATCTTTTATTTTATTTTTTGCTTCCGCTTGTTGAAGGCAGTTGTGAATCTGTTTCTACATTCTGTGATTTTCTGTGTTGAGTTTTCACCTTCAGTCTAGTGGCCATTTTTAACTTTAATGTTTCCTGCAAGGAAATATTGTCAGGTCAGTAACTAAACTAGTATAATATTTAACCAGCTTTGATACACACCCACGAGCCGTCAGCTTCCATTAACAAAGGGGAAGAAGTTAACCCTGTAAAATAATCAAAACGTATGATTAAATAAAGGATGCACGGAGAAAAGAGAGACCGCAAGTTTGATTGCAATATAGCGTAATAGTAATATAAATATTGCGTATGGAACGGCAACACTGTAAATGGAATATAACGCAGCACCGTACCGGTAACTGGTTGCGACATACTCGTCGTATAGGCTAAGTATATTTGAAAGCAGCAGCAAGAATGACCACTTACTTACATGCACACAAATATTTTAAGTAGGCATAGGGCATGCTGTTGTTACGGTAGAGACAAAACCATGTTCGATAAAGAATGCAAAATTGCAGCAGTTCTATGCTTGTTTGAACCCTCCCTTAGTACTAATGAACATGCTTATTCGATGCGAATGAAACTGTACTATAAAATATTGCGAAGAATTTACGAATTAACTACAACATATTCCCTTCTTTACGTGTCAACTTGCGCTGGGTAGAGCATGAGATATTTTGTCCACGATGAAATGGACTGTGGCAAAGAATTTTCTCAATCGCACATTTTGCCGACTGTGATACTCTGTACCACTTATCATTGTAAAAGTAGTCAAACTCATTGCATAGGCCTAATATACGAATTTAAGATGGCAAAAATGAATAAATTACAATCCATTGAATTTAAATCAAACGTTTAAAAAGAGTTGTTGACCAACAGCAATATTTTTTTTTTAAATTATACAATATAGGGCCACACAAAATAACATGTAACTATAAAATAAAACTTCAACATAGTAACAATTGTTCGCTAGGTAAAAGTACTCGGTAATTTGCAATCATGATTCATGATAATTCTCACTTTTTCAGGCTCACGTGTACCCTCTAATCCTATCAAAAAATTGGATTAAGTTTACCATATGCTAATTCCTAATGAATTAGACAATTTTCTTTCTCAATTTTTCTCAATTTAATTTTTATATTCTTAATTCTCGAATTTTCTTTTCATAAATTGGAAAATTTTGGAATATCTGTCTCTTACGTGGATGCGATTAATGAAGCGCAACTTCTTTCCTACGGAGCTAGGTGACATGATTAATTATTCTTTCACAAAAATGTATTAATCGGTTATATTAATGTAAAGCTAGCAGAAGTACGAGTATATTAAGCGGGTCTTCTTTGTATATTTACCCCAAATACAAACGTCTCTGTAGCATTTTTCTACAAACCAGAGGAATTTCACACACTCATAGCGTCTGTGCGACGGTAGTGAGACTGCTCTTGCGAGCAAGAGAAGATCGCTGATGATGCAACTCTCGCGGGTGTTAACAACAAAAATGTGGGGGAAAGAGAATAAAAGTACCGAAATTTTTAATATGATATTCAGGATGGCAATCAAAATAGTGAAAATACACGACTTACATGTAATTTAGCTTTCTAATTTGATTCACTTAGAAATCAGTCAATGCTAGCAGACTGCATTATGTAAAAATGCCTTGACCGTGTATTATGAAAGGTAGGAAGATCTGGGAATGGGCCAAGTGTTTAATAGAAAAACACAAAAATACAAAGGGAGTATACTCCCTGATCATATTGACCAGTGGTCAAAGAAATACGTATCGTAATTTTTTGTATTTTTGTATTTTTCTAATAAGCACTTGGCCTATTCCCAAATCTTCCTACCTAACAGACTGCGATGACTAAAATTATACTTCCATTGCTATGAGGACACAAATGTATAAAAATAGTTTGGCTATATCACTAGTTGCGTCTTACTTTACTTGCCGAGTAACTGAACAGCGCGAAATTGGCCTGCCTCTCTTGGTTTTCTCTCAGTCTGCCCCTGCGCTTTGTCTCTTCTCCTTCAATCGCACTCACGTCCACAATTAAGATGCAGCTAAAGCTGATGCTCGAGAAAGGCTTTACACCAGTTGATTAGCGTGTAAGACAATACCACGAAGATCATTCTTCCTTAACACCTTTGTCGCTTACTGCAGCGATAATTTATTGCAAGGTCAATATTTAGAAGCGATACGTGTCTGCAAGGACTGGGTATCTGTTTACTTTTGATTTATGATGACATCCTCCTTCGGCATCAGCGCACATGCAGGTCACTGTCCAATTTCCGATGAGCTAGTGAGTAACTTGTTGCCAGAAACATATGCACTACCGAATAAAACAGCTGACTTGAACAATCAGCATCACTTAAAACTCTACCTAACTGATGTAATTTGAAATGTATGGCTAGGCAAGTATAGTACACAATTCATGATCGGAGGGACCAAGATCGCATCCGAGGATCCACAATTGGCGATCTGTAATTTTTAGCCGCATACACAGCATAATCCTGACATTTTACTCGATCAACTAATGAGACAAAAACAACCTCTTCCCTCCTCCATTCCTCCATATATATGCACTAGATCACGTATGCAGAATGGATGGGAATAGGTCATTGATAGTGTTGTATAAATTATTGATCTGATTTCTTGCTGAAACATCTACCTACCTTCCAATTGTAGAAATATGTTCAGCCAAATGCATCAATAAACTATGTGCATTCCACAATTCTGTATGGCATACAGGACAGACAACCATTATAATATTTGATCCTCCCTTGAGAGTGTTATGCTTTTCAAACATCAGTGAAATAATTTAATATATAAACAAATATACCATGTGATAAGATTATACAAGATAATTTCTGTTATAAGGCAAAATATCCATTAAATTATCTTTAATCGCATTTATGTACCCAGCTGATATATTTTTTCAATAAGTCTATAATGGGATGACACTGAATAAAAAATGACATTTTCGCACATATTTGAGGGTAGTGCCTTCTATTATGTGAGAAAACCAGCGAAAATAGATTTTCGCACTTACTTTTTAGCCTTTTATACACCTTAGAATTTACAGTGAGTGTTGCGATAATGCAACAAACTGATATCTATGGTATGCACACATATTTTCGATAAAGCAAATTTTGTTTGTGCATTCGTAAGTGTGCAATGATTCAATGACGTTTGAATTTTATCAATATTTTTGCTATTTCTTATCTCATGCAGTTTAGGGTTAATGTTAAAGTCATCTACATAAGGTTAGAATTAATGAACACAACAATTGATAACATGATCTAATCATTAGTTTGGCTTACATAGAGTGTTTTCATACATCCATATGATGCCTATGATTCATTTTCATACGAACAAAACATTCCATAAGTCAGTCATTGAAAGAAAATTCATTGTCTATTTTGTCATTCTGACAGAAAATGTAAGACTTACCGTCTCCGCCTCATTCGAAAATTCGAGTGATAATAATCTACTGTGAATGGAGAATAGCGCGCAGCATTACTGTTCAACCCTTATGGCTATTTTTATCTTCATCATCATGTATGATTCCGTCTACCTTGCCTGTCCATATAACCCCGATGACCATTACAACCGTTAGAATTGCTGCTTTTGAGTACGCTTCTATCCTTCAGCGACGTAAAGAATTGCAGAAGCCCATCCCCAAGAACTGGTATGAGAATAATCGTGCTTCTCACGACTGGTGCTTAGCGTTCAGGAGGAGAAATCCTGACCTCACCTTGCGCAAACCAGAAGGACCGCGGCTCGTGCTCAAGCCTTCAACAAAGACCGTGTTGACTCGTACTTCAAAGATCTGAGACTTTTATTCGATTCTTTCGATATCAACGACTATCCACAACTGATATACAATACCGATGAAACCGGACTATCTACTGTACCAAGATCCAGTCATGTTGTCGTAAAGAAAGGTGCTCGATCTGTACAAGCAGTCCGATCTGGTGAGCGTGGAAGACTATAACGACAGTTTTACCTACAGTGAGTGCTTCTGGTGACATTCTTCCGCCCTTCATTATCTGCAAGGGTAAGGTAATGAATTCGGTGAGACAGATATGTGATGGGATGAATATAACTGTGTCATCAACAAAATCAGGTTACATTGACTCAGAAACATTTCTGCAATACCTGGCCCATTTTGAAAAACATCGAACCAAGATCGACGGAAAGAAATGCATTCTCATTTTAGATGGATCATCTTGACACACACTTCAACGCTGTATTGAAACGAGCATGGCCAGCACTTGAAAAATTTCTGAACAATTCTGGTGTCGTCGCTATTACAACTGAAGATTTTGCTACTCTATTTTGCAAAGTTTTCAAAGGTCTACAAGAGAAGCGAGGACTCGTTGTTGAAGCCTTCACTCATTGTGGAATATTTCCATTGAAAAATACAGTTCGAGACCAAGAATTTGCGATCTCTCAGTCCTTCAAATCGAACAGAGAAAATGAAGAAGAGCTCAATTCGTGCAAGACAACTCTGAAAACATCAGACTCGATTTCAAGTGCTGATTCTGCGCCATCAGTGGTTAGAAATGTCATCCACAGTCCCAAGAAAATAATGAACCCAGCGCATGAGCGTCACCACAATCTTCATTTGACTTCACCTGATAACAGAGCTCACAAACTCACAGTCAAAATGAGATTTGATCGCAAGAGAACTCCGACACTCGAGAAACAGATTCAGCAAATGACAGGCAATCTCCTAACGATCTACCTTGCACATCCAGCTCAATTGATCAGTGTTCAGTTATACAGGACTCTACCATAGTAGTATCACGTCCGAAGAAGAAGAGCAGTCGGACAAAAGTCAAAAGAAGTGGAAGATCAAGTACGTTGCTGCTGTGAAGCTGAATGGGAATATGCAACCGAAGATTGGTTCAAATGTGGGCTCTGCGCGACCTCTGGTGTTGTGAATCGTGCTTTGGTTCGACTTCATACTACAAATGTTCTCTAAAACAATTATGAATTAACTTTTGTTGATAAATTGTACAAGCTAGGTACTTTGTCTGGAGTTTTAGTTCGTTTGTTTTAGATATATACACCTACTTTGATAGGTGTCCATATAACCGCGACTGTTTTTTTCGCTAAAAAATTGTACTCTTTTCTAAGGCGTCGAAAAAGCTTCATATAGACTTGGATTCGAGTTGAAATGATACAGACTGGCTAGCTAATACAAAAATTCATTCTCATGAAAAAAAAATAGCGCTCCAGCTGCATTAGTTTCGTCAGGCGGTGTCTCTAAAGAAAATGTGTCCATATAACCCCGACTTACCCTACTTCGGAGTTCATTGACAGATTCTGCATGGAACATTCTTATTTTATGTGTGGTGATCGAATATATCAGCAGACTGATGGCCTTTCTATGGGCAGTAATTTGAGTTGCGTCGTTGCAAATATTTACATGGGTAAATCCAATTTATTCCACAACATTTCTGTCTTTTCAACTTTGGGTCTCAGTTCCGCGAAAATTTGCATATATACTCATTTTTCTACGCTGAACACGAAAATCTTAGCGGCGACCAGCACACCAAATACAAACTTTCCATAGAAATCTAGCAGTTTTAAAATGCCATTTTCTTCTACATCTCGGTCAGAGGACAATGATCTCGGTCAGATAGATGTCGAACAGGAAACTCTTCGCCTTCTGCATTTGGGTTGCTGATGAGACTGGGAACTTAGGATGAATACTTGCATGCGTAAAGCGAAGTGACCAAAATGTGATGTTTTGCAATGTCCTTTGACCGTGAACCGCCTTGTCCTCTGACCGAGATCTTCAATTTCAAAGTTGTCCTCTGACCGAGATTTTTAAGGTCTCGGTCAGAGTACAAATTGTGTAAAAAAGAGTCATATGTTCGTCCAAGCAGATCCAAAATTGACCTCAATCTTGTTAACGCTGGAGTGCTTCTTGGACCACAAAGCTTCCTTGATCCTTCTTTTCTTTAAGTGTCGCTCCCTGTCTATCACCTCACACCCTGACCAATCAATCTCATGGTCACTTTGTAGAACATGATGAGCTACCTCCGAATTAGGAGAGATTATTTTTACATTACGCTTATGTTCTTTAGTAGTAAGCAAACGGCGAACACCCGACCGGCGCGCCCCCCCCCTCTGGAACGACAGAGGTCTGTCGTGGTGTGCCGGCCAGGTTGGTCCACATTCACAAAATGTTCGCTGACTCCCCCCCTCTGGAACGACAGAGTGTCGTGGTGGACTTGGGCGACCGCCAGGATTTGTCTTGAGGCTATAGTGTGTGATGTTTTTCGTGCAATCTGCTGAATGTTGGGTTGTAAAATGGGCTGTTTCGAGTGGAAGGAGTGCTCGGATGAGAAAACGGAGGCCAGATTCGGATTCAGCGTGAAATTCTGCATCGGTATGGTGAATTTGAACGCCATCGGAGAGAAAAATTTTCGCTGACGTCCCCCCCCTCTGGACAGCTCGCTTCGATCTTGGCTTCTAGTGGTCGGATTTAGTCGTGCCATAGCTCGTTTGAAAGCTAAGAGTGAGACAAATTCACTGAAAGAATCGGCTTGTTCCTATCTGTCTTCGTTTAGATGTGAGACGCCATTTAAGATTTTGGGACATTGGCGAAAAACGACAGAGTTAGAATTTGGGACGTTTTGGGCTGTAGCTTCAAAACGAAGCATCGGATTGGAAAACGGATTTCAGATTTGGAATCAGCGTGAAATTCTCTATCTGTATGGTGAGTTTCATGTCAATCGGAGAGTTTCAAGTCAATCGGAGAGAAAAATTTTCAACATTTTTCGGAAAAACGAGTTAGAATTTTTGCGATGGCTGCCTACTGTAGAGCCAAAACGAAGCATCGGATGGGAAAACAGAGGCCAGATTCGGATTCATTCAGCGTCAAATTCTACATGGAAATGGTGTATTTCCAGCTCAATCGGAGCACTAGAACCGGAGATAGACGCGTTTTTAGTGTTTGGATGATGGGTATTACGTCATCAGCTGATCGCCACACACTATATAAGCTGGGAACCGACAGAGACTTGTCATTCAGACGAGAGATTGCCAACGGTAAGTCGTCTCTCTGAGCTCCGATGATAGCTTCGGACATTCCAAATCCCGGGTTTCTGAAACAAACCGACTTAGAAAATTTCATTGCTGATATCAGCTAAGGCGTCAGACTTAGAGGTTAGTCAGGAGATGGCCTTCGTCTCCAGGCCATAAAAGACTCCAAAACTTTAAAGGCTTGTAACTTTGCTTCTACAAGTCCGTTTGACTTGATTCAAAAAAGGTTCGGTCGCTATTGACCTGCCCTAAGTGACAGACTTCTTATAAAATTTCATAAGTAGTGCTAAAAAGTTGAAAAATTTAAATTCACTAGTTTTGGAGGTTTTCTGGGGTTTTCGACCCTGCTGAAGTCAATGAAAGCATTTTTAATGATGTCTGAGCCAGTCGTCTCATGGTATAAGCGGCTTTTCACTGAAAGCGAGCAAGACACGGAGAGTTTTGCTGTAATATTCCACTGACAGGGTGTTCCTTCGGGACGGCGGACGATGCCGTAGTGATAAGTGTGGCAAGGGAGTGTGTCATAGTTTAGACCGTAACCGCTGGGACAACTCATGTCTCATGTTGGGCATTTGACACAGTTCTCAACGTAGCACTTTGAACGCCAATCGGTTGAGTCTTAGCTATCTTGTCATGGGTGGCCTCTAAACATCTCCATTGCAAAACGCTGGTGAATCAAGCTCTCTACGGCTTGCTATCAAGCTGATCAAAGCAATAACTTGGGATGTTTCCTCAAGGTTTTCAAGTATGCTGAGTTCAAATCTGCTATCAGATTTCAAATTTAACTAAGTCTAAGGCAGCTTTGAGGGGTTAGATCCCAGCTACTGTTCACTACCTTTGACTCGGCATTGCTGTTACCACTTCGGGGCAGTGACAATGATGTCTTAAGCTGTAAATAGCGGGTATCGGGGAAGATCTCTCACTTCCCTAGTGATCAGTACAAGGCCTTCGGGCTGTCGACGGGATCGAGTGCCACTCACTACACTCAAATCTATCATTCCTCACTAAGTGTAAATTACTGACTATACATTTGTCCTGCTATCAGGTTGTTTTGACTTGCTATCTAGTTGAATAGTCTCTTGCTATCAAGAGATTCACTTCTGCTCATAAAGCACATCATCGCTGTAATACCTCCTTTGCTCGAGCGTTCCTTCGGGACGGCGGGTACTGCCGTAGAGGGATTGTGTTGCACGGGTTGTTCGTCGTTTGTTAGACCGAAACCTCTGAGCCGTTGCTCATGTTGGGCATTCGACTTCATACTCAACGTGACGCTTTCTCTCGCCAGGTCAGAGTACTTCAGCCATTCGACAAAGATTAGTCTTTATGATATGGAGTAGAGTGAAATGTAATTCATTAGATGCCCCTTCAATGATTGCTCCCATGATAAACGTTGATGAGACAAATGAAATGATTCTCATCTTCCCTTTTCAGTGATTGAAATCTACTAACACACTACCGTATAATCGTCCACTATGGGGCAAGACATGATAGAGCCTCCACGCGGTTTACCCTGGGCAGTCTTTAGACTGGCGAATACTATCATTAAGTTGAATCTGCTATCAGTCAACTTGAACGTTGCATCGCGTTAGAGGGGTATATAAATCACTACCTCTCATTTCATTTCATTTCAATCATGCAGACGCCGAACAGTCAAGTCAGCTCTCCTCGCGGATGAATTTGCTAGAATAGAGGAGCAAGACAGAGTCCACAACAATCTTGCTCAGATTGGTAATGCGATGACAGCAAGTGTTGTCAATCCAACGGAATGGCGCTACATTCCACTTTTCAGTCACATACCAATTAGCGTGGAAGTCGACACTGCTACCAAGGAGAGAGTCAAAGACTCTCTCAGCAGAATCGGTAGGCTGTAAGATGACGACCCCCGAGAACGAACCACCGGCTCTCTTAAGGGCCACCATGGGGCAAGACATGATAGAACCTCCACGCGGTTTGCCCTGGGCAGTCTTCGGACTGGCGAATACTATCATTAAGTTGAATCTGCTATCAGTCAACTTGAACGTTGCAAATGAAGTTCGGTGTAATACTTCCTTTCGACGGGCGTTCCTGTAAAGGGCGGCGGTGAAACCCGTAGCTATGTATACCGCAAGGGACATTCGGCAATGGTCAATCTTGTTAAACCTCTCTGCGTCATGTTTGCAAGTGATTGCCTCTGTCTCAACGTAGTATGCATTCGCGCCAGGGCGACATTTAGCCAACTGTCGAAGGTTGCCTTATAAACTATCCATTGCATACGTTATGAGAACCATGAGTTCTACCTACCTCTATCAATGAGATGAATTGATGAATGGAATGAAATGGGAGGACACTCATGCGCCACACGCAACATAACACACTTCTCTCTTCCGTAGTCTAACAAGCTCTTTACACATGGATCGCAGTCGATTGCTATCCCTGTATCAGAAGTGTAAGCTATCTTAATTTTATTTAACACTATTTCATCTACCATTATCATACATATGAAATGTTATAAGAATTGCAAGTTAAACTAAGTGTGCTACCATTTCCATTTGAAAAAGTATACATGCTTAAATCATCCACTGAAGCCCCATTCAAGTAAGTCAGTATGAAAGCAAAGATAATACGAAATAAAAATTTATTATGGCATGTATTTCAAAAGGTCTTCATCGTCAATATCGTCCCAGAGTCTGGCTTCACATAGATCACAAAAACAGTTCACTTGCTTCAATTGTTCTTCTACCGCGAGCCTCACTTTGTCGATGTACTCCCACTCCGCCATGGTTCGTGGCTGGGAGTTAGGGGTGTACCATTCCCATAATTGGTGGAGGAATTTGGTGCTGGCGATCTCCATCACTATTCGTGAGTGTCGTTAGAAAGTGTATCATGGTTTGTAAAAGTTTTACTGCAACACAGGTTGATGTATAGTTAGAAAAGTTTGATCATCAACGCTGTATTCGTAAGTCTAGTCAGAAACTTTATCATGTTGTACAAAAGTTTTATTGCAACACAGGTTGATGTATAGTTAGAAAGTTTGATCATCAACGTTTTATTTGTAAGTCTAGTCAGAAAGTGTATCATGGTTTGCAAAGTTAGTGTAGTCAAATAATTTTACTGTGACACCCGTTTGAGAAAGTAAAGTCTGATCATCGAAGTTGTATTCGTGAGTGTCGTTAGAAAGTGTATCATGGTTTGTAAAAATTTTACTGCAAGTAAAAATTCGGACAATAATGCTACCTCCAAACGCAAGTCAAGGAAAGAGAATTGCTAATCCTTTCCTAACTCTACCCTATGACAATTCGCTTATGTGCTTTGAGTCCCGTGGACGTGGTCTTATTAGATACATTTTACTTCTTCGTTGCCATCATATCATTTGTGTATTTTGTCGTGAAAAGCATCGATGTAATTCTTCATTTTGTGATATGTTATAGATCGTTTCCTTAGATATGTAATTTCCGTTTTAGGCTTCTATCATCATTTTTATGGATTGTGAGGGTGAACCTGCACAGGAGCTCAGTGCTATTGCTATGAACAATTGGACATAACAGATTGTTAGTGTCTATCATCAACATGCAAACTGTGATCCCAATGTTGATCAATGGGCGAGAAAACACATTCATGGACTTAATCTGAAATATTTGCAAGACTATGGCTTTTCTTGTGAGACTGCTCTTCTTATTGACTTTAAACGATGGTTAGCTGTTTTCAATGTTATACGCATCTTTTGTAATAATCCTGGTAAGGAGAGGAAAGTATTTCCCAATCTAGTCATTAATGATATTTTGCTCCCACCTTGGGATAGTAGAGTGAATCAACACTATCATGAAGTCACGAAACGTTTTAAGGATTTGTGTGTTCCTATTTTGTCTGTTCGTTGTAGTAGCTACGTTCATAACCAATGCTTCTTTCCTCCTTACCTCAACACTGCCAAAGTCCTGTATGGTTATCATTGCTCGCTATATGACAGTTACCAGCTGTATCTATTTTATCTGTTTCAAACCATTGATTTGTAATGCATGCTTGTTACAGTTATTCAATAAATGTTATTATGCGAAGAGTTGTTGTTATCATGCAACGGATGGGTTAGATGAAGGGTGATCATATCTTTTTCAAATGACTGTGGAACATTGATTTCCATGATGAAGATTTAAACAGTTAGATTCGATGACGAATAAGATTTACTAGTTTCCAAGTTAGACTAAGCGTTCTATTATTTGTAAATGAAAGATATAGTTTCAACAGTGTGTACGTTAGAAATAAAGTTTTATCTGTTTGTAAAATGAGATTGTAGGATTTACTAGTTTGCAAGTTAGACTAAGCGTTCTACTATTTGTAAATGAAAGATATAGTTTCAATAGTTTACAGATTACAAAATAAAGTTTCAATAGTGTTTATGTTAAAAATAAAGTTTAAGCTGTTTGTGTGTTAGAAATAGAATAAAGTTTCAACAGTTTGTCGATTAAAAATAAAGTTTCAACAGTGTGTACGCTAGAAATAAAGTTTTATCTGTTTGTAAATGAGATTGTAGGATTTACTAGTTTACAAGTTAAGAATAAAGTTTATCTGCTTGTATGTCAGAAATGAAATAAAGTTTCACCAGTTTACAAGTTAAGAATAAAGTTTCAATAGTGTGTATGTGAAGAATAAAGTTCTATCTGTTTATATGTTAGAAATAAAATGAAGTTTCGCCAGTTTACAAGTTAATAATAAAGTTTTGTCTGTTTGTATGTTAGAAATAAAACAAAGTTTCAACCGTTAACAAGTTAAAAATAAAGTTTCAGATTAAAATAAAGTTTCAATAGTGTGTATGATGGAATAAAGTTTAAGCGCTTTGTGCGTTAGAAATAAAGTTTCAGCCGTTTACAAGTTAAAAATAAAGTTTCAATAGTGTGTATGTTAAGAATAAAGTTCTATCTGTTTATATGTTAGAAATAAAATGAAGGTTCACCAGTTTACAAGTTAAGAATAAATTTTATCTGCTTGTATGTTAGAAATGAAATAAAGTTTCACCAGTTTACAAGTTAAAAAATAAAGTTTCAATAGTGTGTACGTTAGAAATAAAGTTTCAATAGTGTGTATGTTAAGAATAAAGTTTTATCTGTTTGTATGTTAGAATTAAAAGAAAGTTTCAACCGTTTACAAGTTAAAAATAAAGTTTCAATAGTTAACACGTTAAAAATAAAGTTTCAATAGTGTGTATGTTAAGAATAAAGTTCTATCTTTTTGTATGTTAGAATTAAAACAAAGTTTCACCAGTTTACAAGTTAAAAAATATAGTGTCAATAGTGTGTACGTTAGAAATAAAGTTTCAATAGTGTGTATGTTAAGAATAAAGTTCTATCTGTTTGTATGTTAGAAATAAAATGAAGGTTCATCAGTTTACAAGTTAATAATAAAGTTTTATCTGTTTGTATGTTAGAAATAAAACAAAGTTTCAACCGTTAACAAGTTAAAAATAAAGTTTCAGATTAAAATAAAGTTTCAATAGTGTGTATGATGGAAATAAAGTTTAAGGGCTTTGTGCGTTAGAAATAAAGTTTCAGCCGTTTACAAGTTAAAAATAAAGTTTCAACACTGTGTACGTTAAGAATAAAGTTCTATCTGTTTATATGTTAGAAATAAAAATGAAGTTTCACCATTTTATAAGTTAAGAATAAAGTTTTATCTGCTTGTATGTCAGAAATGAAATAAAGTTTCACCAGTTTAAAAGTTAAGAATAAAGTTTCAATAGTGTGTATGTTAAGAATACAGTTCTATCTGTTTATATGTTAGAAATAAAATGAAGTTTCGCCTGTTTATAAGTTAAGAATAAAGTTTTATCTGTTTGTATGTTAGAATTAAAACAAAGTTTCACCAGTTTACAAGTTAAAAAATATAGTGTCAATAGTGTGTACGTTAGAAATAAAGTTTCAATAGTGTGTACGTTAAGAATACAGTTCTATCTGTTTATATGTTAGAAATAAAAATGAAGTTTCACCAGTTTATAAGTTAAGAATAAAGTTTTATCTGCTTGTATGTCAGAAATGAAATAAAGTTTCACCAGTTTAAAAGTTAAGAATAAAGTTTCAATAGTGTGTACGTTAGAAATAAAGTTTCAATAGTGTGTATGTTAAGAATAAAGTTTTATCTGTTTGTATGTTAGAATTAAAAGAAAGTTTCAACCGTTTACAAGTTAAAAATAAAGTTTCAATAGTTAACACGTTAAAAATAAAGTTTCAATAGTGTGTATGTTAAGAATAAAGTTCCATCTGTTTGTATGTTAGAATAAAAATGAAGGTTCACCAGTTTACAAGTTAAAAATAAAGTTTCAGATTGAAATAAAGTTTCAATAGTGTGTATGATGGAAATAAAGTTTAAGCGCTTTGTGCGTTAGAAATAAAGTTTCAGCCGTTTACAAGTTAAAAATAAAGTTTCAATAGTGTGTATGTTAAGAATAAAGTTCTATCTGTTTATATGTTAGAAATAAAATGAAGGTTCACCAGTTTACAAGTTAAGAATAAATTTTATCTGTTTGTATGTTAGAAATGAAATAAAGTTTCACCGGTTTACAAGTTAAAAAATAAAGTTTCAATAGTGTGTACGTTAGAAATAAAGTTTCAATAGTGTGTATGTTAAGAATAAAGTTTTATCTGTTTGTATGTTAGAATTAAAAGAAAGTTTCGCCAGTTTACAAGTGAATAATAAAGTTTTATCTGTTTGTATGTTAGAAATAAAACAAAATTTCAACCGTTAACAAGTTAAAAATAAAGTTTCAGATTAAAATAAAGTTTCAATAGTGTGTATGATGGAAATAAAGTTTAAGCGCTTTGTGCGTTAGAAATAAAGTTTCAGCCGTTTACAAGTTAAAAATAAAGTTTCAACAGTGTGTACGTTAAGAATAAAGTTCTATCTGTTTATATGTTAGAAATAAAAATGAAGGTTCACCAGTTTACAAGTTAAGAATAAAGTTTTATCTGTTTGTATGTTAGAAATAAAACAAAGTTTCAACCGTTAACAAGTTAAAAATAAAGTTTCAGATTAAAATAAAGTTTCAATAGTGTGTATGATGGAAATAAAGTTTAAGCGCTTTGTGCGTTAGAAATAAAGTTTCAGCCGTTTACAAGTTAAAAATAAAGTTTCAACAGTGTGTACGTTAAGAATAAAGTTCTATCTGTTTATATGTTAGAAATAAAAATGAAGGTTCACCAGTTTACAAGTTAAGAATAAAGTTTTATCTGCTTGTATGTCAGAAATGAAATAAAGTTTCACCAGTTTAAAAGTTAAGAATAAAGTTTCAATAGTGTGTACGTTAGAAATAAAGTTTCAATAGTGTGTATGTTAAGAATAAAGTTTTATCTGTTTGTATGTTAGAATTAAAAGAAAGTTTCAACCGTTTACAAGTTAAAAATAAAGTTTCAATAGTTAACACGTTAAAAATAAAGTTTCAATAGTGTGTATGTTAAGAATAAAGTTCCATCTGTTTGTATGTTAGAATAAAAATGAAGGTTCACCAGTTTACAAGTTAAAAATAAAGTTTCAGATTGAAATAAAGTTTCAATAGTGTGTATGATGGAAATAAAGTTTAAGCGCTTTGTGCGTTAGAAATAAAGTTTCAGCCGTTTACAAGTTAAAAATAAAGTTTCAATAGTGTGTATGTTAAGAATAAAGTTCTATCTGTTTATATGTTAGAAATAAAATGAAGGTTCACCAGTTTACAAGTTAAGAATAAATTTTATCTGTTTGTATGTTAGAAATGAAATAAAGTTTCACCGGTTTACAAGTTAAAAAATAAAGTTTCAATAGTGTGTACGTTGGAAATAAAGTTTCAATAGTGTGTATGTTAAGAATAAAGTTTTATCTGTTTGTATGTTAGAATTAAAAGAAAGTTTCAACCGTTTACAAGTTAAAAATAAATTTTGAATAGTTAACACGTTAAAAATAAAGTTTCAATAGTGTGTATGTTAAGAATAAAGTTTTATCTGTTTGTATGTTAGAATTAAAAGAAAGTTTCAACCGTTTACAAGTTAAAAATAAATTTTGAATAGTTAACACGTTAAAAATAAAGTTTAAATAGTGTGTATGTTAAGAATAAAGTTCTATCTTTTTGTATGTTAGAATTAAAACAAAGTTTCACCAGTTTACAAGTTAAAAAATATAGTGTTAATAGTGTGTACGTTAGAAATAAAGTTTCAATAGTGTGTATGTTAAGAATAAAGTTCTATCGGTTTGTATGTCAGAAATAAAATGAAGGTTCATCAGTTTACAAGTTAATAATAAAGTTTTATCTGTTTTTAAGTTAGAAATAAAACAAAGTTTCAACCGTTAACAAGTTAAAAATAAAGTTTCAGATTAAAATAAAGTTTAAATAGTGTGTATGATGGAAATAAAGTTTAAGGGCTTTGTGCGTTAGAAATAAAGTTTCAGCCATTTTAGAAGTTAAAAATAAAGTTTCAACAGTGTGTACGTTAAGAATAAAGTTCTATCTGTTTATATGTTAGAAATAAAAATGAAGGTTCACCAGTTTACAAGTCAAGAATAAAGTTTTATCTGCTTGTATGTCAGAAATGAAATAAAGTTTCACCAGTTTAAAAGTTAAGAATAAAGTTTCAATAGTGTGTACGTTAGAAATAAAGTTTCAATAGTGTGTATGTTAAGAATAAAGTTTTATCTGTTGGTATGTTAGAATTAAAAGAAAGTTTCAACCGTTTACAAGTTAAAAATAAAGTTTCAATAGTTAACACGTTAAAAATAAAGTTTCAATAGTGTGTATGTTAAGAATAAAGTTCCATCTGTTTGTATGTTAGAAATAAAAATGAAGGTTCATCAGTTTACAAGTTAAGAATAAAGTTTTATCTGCATGCATGTCAGAAATGAAATAAAGTTTCACCAGCTTAAAAGTTAAGAATAAAGTTTCAATAGTGTGTATGTTAAGAATACAGTTCTATCTGTTTATATGTTAGAAATAAAATGAAGTTTCGCCTGTTTATAAGTTAAGAATAAAGTTTTATCTGTTTGTATGTTAGAATTAAAACAAAGTTTCACCAGTTTACAAGTTAAAAAATATAGTGTCAATAGTGTGTACGTTAGAAATAAAGTTTCAATAGTGTGTATGTGAAGAATAAAGTTCTATCTGTTTGTATGTTAGAAATGAAATGAAGGTTCATCAGTTTACAAGTGAATAATAAAGTTTTATCTGTTTGTATGTTAGAAATAAAACAAAGTTTCAACCGTTAACAAGTTAAAAATAAAGTTTCAGATTAAAATAAAGTTTCAATAGTGTGTATGATGGAAATAAAGTTTAAGCGCTTTGTGCGTTAGAAATAAAGTTTCAGCCGTTTACAAGTTAAAAATAAAGTTTCAACAGTGTGTACGTTAAGAATAAAGTTCTATCTGTTTATATGTTAGAAATAAAAATGAAGGTTCACCAGTTTACAAGTTAAGAATAAAGTTTTATCTGCTTGTATGTCAGAAATGAAATAAAGTTTCACCAGTTTAAAAGTTAAGAATAAAGTTTCAATAGTGTGTACGTTAGAAATAAAGTTTCAATAGTGTGTATGTTAAGAATAAAGTTTTATCTGTTTGTATGTTAGAATTAAAAGAAAGTTTCAACCGTTTACAAGTTAAAAATAAAGTTTCAATAGTTAACACGTTAAAAATAAAGTTTCAATAGTGTGTATGTTAAGAATAAAGTTCTATCTTTTTGTATGTTAGAATTAAAACAAAGTTTCACCAGTTTACAAGTTAAAAAATATAGTGTCAATAGTGTGTACGTTAGAAATAAAGTTTCAATAGTGTGTATGTTAAGAATAAATTTCTATCTGTTTGTATGTTAGAAATAAAATGAAGGTTCATCAGTTTACCAGTTAATAATAAAGTTTTATCTGTTTGTATGTTAGAAATAAAACAAAGTTTCAACCGTTAACAAGTTAAAAATAAAGTTTCAGATTAAAATAAAGTTTCAATAGTGTGTATGATGGAAATAAAGTTTAAGCGCTTTGTGCGTTAGAAATAAAGTTTCAGCCGTTTACAAGTTAAAAATAAAGTTTCAACAGTGTGTACGTTAAGAATAAAGTTCTATCTGTTTATATGTTAGAAATAAAAATGAAGGTTCACCACTTTATAAGTTAAGAATAAAGTTTTATCTGCTTGTATGTCAGAAGTGAAATAAAGTTTCACCAGTTTAAAAGTTAAGAATAAAGTTTCAATAGTGTGTACGTTAGAAATAAAGTTTCAATAGTGTGTATGTTAAGAATAAAGTTTTATCTGTTTGTATGTTAGAATTAAAAGAAAGTTTCAACCATTTACAAGTTAAAAATAAAGTTTCAATAGTTAACACGTTAAAAATAGAGTTTCAATAGTGTGTATGTTAAGAAAAAAGTTCCATCTGTTTGTATGTTAGAAATAAAAATTAAGGTTCACCAGTTTACAAGTTAAGAATAAAGTTTTATCTGCTTGCATGTCAGAAATGAAATAAAGTTTCACCAGTTTAAAAGTTAAGAATAAAGTTTCAATAGTGTGTATGTTAAGAATAAATTTCTATCTGTTTATATGTTAGAAATAAAATGAAGTTTCGCCAGTTTACAAGTTAAGAATAAATTTTATCTGCTTGTATGTTAGAAATGAAATAAAGTTTCACCAGTTTACAAGTTAAAAAATAAAGCTTCAATAGTGTGTACGTTAGAAATAAAGTTTCAATAGTGTGTATGTTAAGAATAAAGTTTTATCTGTTTGTATGTTAGAATTAAAAGAAAGTTTCAACCGTTTACAAGTTAAAAATGAAGTTTCAATAGTTAACACGTTAAAAATAAAGTTTCAATAGTGTGTATGTGAAGAATAAAGTTCTATCTGTTTGTATGTTAGAAATAAAATGAAGGTTCATCAGTTTACAAGTTAATAGTAAAGTTTTATCTGTTTGTATGTTAGAAATAAAACAAAGTTTCAACCGTTAACAAGTTAAAAATAAAGTTTCAATAGTTTGCAAGTTAAAACTAATGTTTCAATAGTGCGTATGTTAAGAATAAAGTTTTATCTGTTTGTATGTTAGAAATAAAATGAAGCTTCGCCAGTTTACAAGTTAAGAATAAAGTTTTATCTGCTTGTATGTTAGAAATAAAATGAAGTTTCACCAGTTTACAAATTAAAAATAAAGTTTCAATAGTGTGTACGTTAGAAATAAAGTTTCAACCGTTTACAAGTGAAAAATAAAGTTTCAACAGTGTGTACGTTAGAAATAAAGTTTTAGCTTTTTATATGTTAGAAACAAAATAAAGTTTCAACAGTTTACAAGTTGAAAAATAAAGTTTCAACAGTGTTTACGTTAGAAATAAATGAAAGTAAGAACTTCATCGTATAAGTATTCAAAGCACGTTCTGTAAATCAAATGTGGGTAGTCTTGACATGATAGAATCAAATGAACTTGACAAACGCGTTTGTCAAGCTTGATTCTATCATGTCAGGACTACACACATTTGATTTACAGAACATGCTTTGAATACTTATACGATGAAGTTCTTACTTTCATTTTTTTCTAACGTAAACACTGTTGAAACTTTATTTTTCAACTTGTAAACTGTTGAAACTTTATTTTGTTTCTAACATATAAACAGCTAAAACTTTATTTCAAACGTACACACTATTGAAACTTTATTTTTAATTTGTAAACTGGTGAAACGATATTTTCATTTACAACTAGTAGAATGCTGAGTCTAACTTGCAAACTAGTAAATCCTACGATCGTACTTTACAAACAGATAAAACTTTATTTCTAACGTAGACACTGTTGAAACTTTATTTCTAACGTAGACACTGTTGACACTTTATTTTTAACTTGTAAACGGTTGAAACTTTATTTTTAACGTACACACTATTGAAACTTTATTTTTAATTTGTAAACTGGTGAAACTTCATTTTATTTCTAACATACAAGCTGATAAAACTTTATTCTTAACTTGTACACTGGCGAAGCTTCATTTTATTTCTAACATACAAACACATAAAACTTTATTCTTAACATACACACTATTGAATTTTATTTCTAACGTACACACTATTGAAACTTTATTTTTAACTTGTAAACTGGTGAAACTTTATTTCATTTCTAACATACAAACAGATAAAATTTATTCTTAACTTGTAAACTGGCGAAACTTCATTTTATTTCTAACATATAAACAGATAGAAATTTATTCTTAACATACACACTATTGAAACTTTATTCTTAACTTTTAAGCTGGTGAAACTTTATTTCATTTCTGACATACAAGCAGATAAAACTTTATTCTTAACTTGTAAACTGGTGAACCTTCATTTTTATTTCTAACATATAAACAGATAGAACTTTATTCTTAACGTACACACTGTTGAAACTTTATTTCTAACGCACAAAGCGCTTAAACTTTATTTCCATCATACACACTATTGAAACTTTATTTTAATCTGAAACTTTATTTTTAACTTGTTAACGGTTGAAACTTTGTTTTATTTCTAAAATACAAACAGATAAAACTTTATTCTTAACTTGTAAACTGGCGAAACTTCATTTTATTTCTAACATATAAACAGATAGAACTTTATTCTTCACATACACACTATTGAAACTTTATTCTTAACTTGTGAACTGGTGAAACTTTATTTCATTTCTGACATACAAGCAGATAAAACTTTATTCTTAACTTGTAAACTAGTAAATCCTACAATCTCATTTACAAACAGATAAAACTTTATTTCTAGCGTACACACTGTTGAAACTTTATTTTTAATCGACAAACTGTTGAAACTTTATTCTATTTCTAACACACAAACAGCTTAAACTTTAGTTTTAACATAAACACTATTGAAACTTTATTTTGTAATCTGTAAACTGTTGAAACTATATCTTTCATTTACAAATAGTAGAACTCTTAGTCTAACTTGCAAACTAGTAGATCCTACAATCTCATTTTACAATCAGATAAAACTTTATTTCTAACGTACACACTGTTGAAACTATATCTTTCATTTACAAATAATAGAACGCTTAGTCTAACTTGCAAACTAGTAAATCTTATTCGTCATCGAATCTAACTGTTTAAATCTTCATCATGGAAATCAATGTTCCACAGTCATTTGAAAAAGACATGATCACCCTTCATCTAACCCATCCGTTGCATGATAACAACAACTCTTCGCATAATAACATTTATTGAAAAACTGTAACAAGCATGCATTACAAATCAATGGTTTGAAACAGATAAAATAGATACAGCTGGTAACTGTCATATAGCGAGCAATGATAACCATACAGGACTTTGGCAGTGTTGAGGTAAGGAGGAAAGAAGCATTGGTTATGAACGTAGCTACTACAACGAACAGACAAAATAGGAACACACAAATCCTTAAAACGTTTCGTGACTTCATGATAGTGTTGATTCACTCTACTATCCCAAGGTGGGAGCAAAATATCATTAATGACTAGATTGGGAAATACTTTCCTCTCCTTACCAGGATTATTACAAAAGATGCGTATAACATTGAAAGCAGCTAACCATCGTTTAAAGTCAATAAGAAGAGCAGTCTCACAAGAAAAGCCATAGTCTTGCAAATATTTCAGATTAAGTCCATGAATGTGTTTTCTCGCCCATTGATCAACATTGGGATCGAAGTTTGCATGTTGATGATAGACACTAACAATCTGTTATGTCCAATTGTTCATAGCAATAGCACTGAGCTCCTGTACAGGTTCACCCTCACAATCCATAAAAATTATGATAGAAGCCTAAAACGGAAATTACATATCTAAGGAAACGATCTATAACATATCACAAAATGAAGAATTACATCGATGCTTTTCACGACAAAATACACAAATGATATGATGGCAACGAAGAAGTAAAATGTATCTAATAAGACCACGTCCACGGGACTCAAAGCACATAAGCGAATTGTCATAGGGTAGAGTTAGGAAAGGATTAGCAATTCTTTTTCCTTGACTTGCGTTTGGAGGTAGCATTATTGTCCGACTTGCGCTTCGTACCACCCCCGTTAAGGAAGTCAATAATGTCATCTACGTTGGGTGGCTTTGGAATATATAGGATGGATTCAGTGTATGTCGAGAGAGAGGCTATTTTGTTATCCTTGTGCTGACCATAATATAGCCCATTCACTTTGAAAATGATATCCCAAAGAGAGAATGTGCGTCCGTCACTTGTATGATTCAACGATGGAATGATTCTCACTGTGGAAGGCTTGATTCTCATTAGACAACAATCCTCATTGGAGAATAGAATACATTTAGTAAAACTGGCACGCTAACGAGTGTGACTGCAGAAACATTTCTTCAACGTTCGCTACGTTTCACAACAACCTGTCAAAGACTTCTTACAAACTTATTTCAACATTTGCATTTAAGCGAACATGTGCTTCACATATTCTACACGAACGGTTAACGCATGTAATATAAAACCCTAAATCCAACCGTAGAAGAGCCTAGCCTTGGATTATGAACTTTACAATCCATGCGATTCAATGTCATGGAACTAGCTCTCATACACTCAACGTGTGTGACAACATCTGGTTTTATTCAACGCTGACTATAAGACCTTGTGTGAAACAATCTACACAGCACAGTAAAACTTTCTAGCGCTGTGATGAACACTGTTTTCATATAACATTCTAAACTCGCAGTCTTACTGCAGTAGAAAACTGCTTTTACTAAACCTGATGAAGCTAATCTAACAGTCATGAAGTTTGAATTTCTAATAGGGAAACATTTGGCAACTGTCTCCAATAAAACTTTCTAACACTGTGAAAGTAAGTTACAAGACAATCTACACTGTGCAGTAAAACCTTCTAAAACTTTCTAGTGCTGTGATAAGTTCGGTCAGTCATATAACGTCAATGATCAAACTTTATTTTCACAAACGTGCGTCGCGGTAAATTATTTGACTACACTAACGCTTACATTTCATGACATGTGTGTTTCATAAAACGTCATGATCAAACTTTTCTAACTATACATCAACCTGTGTTGCAGTAAAACTTTTACAAACCATGATACACTTTCTAACGACACTCACGAATACAACTTCGATGATCAGACTTTACTTTCTCAAACGGGTGTCACAGTAAAATTATTTGACTACACTAACTTTGCAAACCATGATACACTTTCTGACTAGACTTACAAATAAAACGTTGATGATCAAACTTTCTAACTATACATCAACCTGTGTTGCAATAAAACTTTTGTACAACATGATAAAGTTTCTGACTAGACTTACGAATACAACGTTGATGATCAAACTTTTCTAACTATACATCAACCTGTGTTACAGTAAAACTTTTACAAACCATGATACACTTTCTAACGACACTCAAGAATAGTGATGGAGATCGCCAGCACCAAATTCCTCCACCAATTATGGGAATGGTACACCCCTAACTCCCAGCCACGAACTATGGCGGAGTGGGAGTACATCGACAAAGTGAGGCTCGCGGTAGAAGAACGATTGAAACAAGTGAACTGTTTTTGTGATCTATGTGAAGCCAGACTCTGGGACGATATTGACGATGAAGACCTTTTGAAATACATGCCATAATAAATTTTTATTTCGTATTATCTTTGCTTTCATACTGACTTACTTGAATGGGGCTTCAGTGGATGATTTAAGCATGTATACTTTTTCAATTGGAAATAGTAGCACACTTAGTTTAACTTGCAATTCTTATAACATTTCATATGTATGATAATGGTAGATGAAATAGTGTTAAATAAAATTAAGATAGCTTACACTTCTGATACAGGGATAGCAATCGACTGCGATCCATGTGTAAAGAGCTTGTTAGACTACGGAAGAGAGAAGTGTGTTATGTTGCGTGTGGCGCATGAGTGTCCTCCCATTTCATTCCATTCATCAATTCATCTCATTGATAGAGGTAGGTAGAACTCATGGTTCTCATAACGTATGCAATGGATAGTTTATAAGGCAACCTTCGACAGTTGGCTAAATGTCGCCCTGGCGCGAATGCATACTACGTTGAGACAGAGGCAATCACTTGCAAACATGACGCAGAGAGGTTTAACAAGATTGACCATTGCCGAATGTCCCTTGCGGTATACATAGCTACGGGTTTCACCGCCGCCCTTTACAGGAACGCCCGTCGAAAGGAAGTATTACACCGAACTTCATTTGCAACGTTCAAGTTGACTGATAGCAGATTCAACTTAATGATAGTATTCGCCAGTCCGAAGACTGCCCAGGGCAAACCGCGTGGAGGTTCTATCATGTCTTGCCCCATCGTGGCCCTTAAGAGAGCCGGTGGTTCGTTCTCGGGGGTCGTCATCTTACAGCCTACCGATTCTGCTGAGAGAGTCTTTGACTCTCTCCTTGGTAGCAGTGTCGACTTCCACGCTAATTGGTATGTGACTGAAAAGTGGAATGTAGCGCCATTCCGTTGGATTGACAACACTTGCTGTCATCGCATTACCAATCTGAGCAAGATTGTTGTGGACTCTGTCTTGCTCCTCTATTCTAGCAAATTCATCAAATAAATTTCGCGGCCTTAACTGCGGTCCGCGAGGAGAGCTGACTTGACTGTTCGGCGTCTGCATGATTGAAATGAAATGAAATGAGAGGTAGTGATTTATATACCCCTCTAACGCGATGCAACGTTCAAGTTGACTGATAGCAGATTCAACTTAATGATAGTATTCGCCAGTCTAAAGACTGCCCAGGGTAAACCGCGTGGAGGCTCTATCATGTCTTGCCCCATAGTGGACGATTATACGGTAGTGTGTTAGTAGATTTCAATCACTGAAAAGGGAAGATGAGAATCATTTCATTTGTCTCATCAACGTTTATCATGGGAGCAATCATTGAAGGGGCATCTAATGAATTACATTTCACTCTACTCCATATCATAAAGACTAATCTTTGTCGAATGGCTGAAGTACTCTGACCTGGCGAGAGAAAGCGTCACGTTGAGTATGAAGTCGAATGCCCAACATGAGCAACGGCTCAGAGGTTTCGGTCTAACAAACGACGAACAACCCGTGCAACACAATCCCTCTACGGCAGTACCCGCCGTCCCGAAGGAACGCTCGAGCAAAGGAGGTATTACAGCGATGATGTGCTTTATGAGCAGAAGTGAATCTCTTGATAGCAAGAGACTATTCAACTAGATAGCAAGTCAAAACAACCTGATAGCAGGACAAATGTATAGTCAGTAATTTACACTTAGTGATGAATGATAGATTTGAGTGTAGTGAGTGGCACTCGATCCCGTCGACAGCCCGAAGGCCTTGTACTGATCACTAGGGAAGTGAGAGATCTTCCCCGATACCCGCTATTTACAGCTTAAGACATCATTGTCACTGCCCCGAAGTGGTAACAGCAATGCCGAGTCAAAGGTAGTGAACAGTAGCTGGGATCTAACCCCTCAAAGCTGCCTTAGACTTAGTTAAATTTGAAATCTGATAGCAGATTTGAACTCAGCATACTTGAAAACCTTGAGGAAACATCCCAAGTTATTGCTTTGATCAGCTTGATAGCAAGCCGTAGAGAGCTTGATTCACCAGCGTTTTGCAATGGAGATGTTTAGAGGCCACCCATGACAAGATAGCTAAGACTCAACCGATTGGCGTTCAAAGTGCTACGTTGAGAACTGTGTCAAATGCCCAACATGAGGCATGAGTTGTCCCAGCGGTTACGGTCTAAACTATGACACACTCCCTTGCCACACTTATCACTACGGCATCGTCCGCCGTCCCGAAGGAACACCCTGTCAGTGGAATATTACAGCAAAACTCTCCGTGTCTTGCTCGCTTTCAGTGAAAAACCGCTTATATCATGAGACGACTGGCTCAGACATCATTAAAAATGCTTTCATTGACTTCAGCAGGGTCGAAAACCCCAGAAAACCTCCAAAACTAGTGAATTTAAATTTTTCAAATATTTAGCACTACTTATGAAATTTTATAAGAAGTCTGTCACTTAGGGCAGGTCAATAGCGACCGAACATTTTTTGAATCAAGTCAAACGGACTTGTAGAAGCAAAGTTACAAGCCTTTAAAGTTTTGGAGTCTTTTATGGCCTGGAGACGAAGGCCATCTCCTGGCTAACCTCTAAGTCTGACGCCTTAGCTGATATCAGCAATGAAATTTTCTAAGTCGGTTTATTACAGAAACCCGGGATTTGGAATGTCCGAAGCTATCATCGGAGCTCAGAGAGACGACTTACCGTTGGCAATCTCTCGTCTGAATGACAAGTCTCTGTCGGTTCCCAGCTTATATAGTGTGTGGCGATCAGCTGATGACGTAATACCCATCATCCAAACACTAAAAACGCGTCTATCTCCGGTTCTAGTGCTCCGATTGAGCTGGAAATACGCCATTTCCACGTAGAATTTGACGCTGAATCCGAATCTGGCCTCTGTTTTCCCATCCGATGCTTCGTTTTGGCTCTACAGTAGGCAGCCATCGCAAAAATTCTAACTCGTTTTTCCGAAAAATGTTGAAAATTTTTCTCTCCGATTGACATGAAACTCACCATACAGATAGAGAATTTCACGCTGATTCCGAATCTGAAATCCGTTTTCCAATCCGATGCTTCGTTTTGAAGCTACAGCCCAAAACGTCCCAAATTCTAACTCTGTCGTTTTTCGCCAATGTCCCAAACTCTTAAATGGCGTCTCACATCTAAACGAAGACAGATATGAACAAGCCGTTTGTTTCACTGAATTTGTCTCACTCTTAGCTTTCAAACGAGCTATGGCACGACAAAATCCGTCCACTGGAAGCCAAAATCGAAGCTGGCTGTCCAGAGGGGGGGACGTCGGCGAAAATTTTTCTCTCCGATGGCGTTCAAATTCACCATACCGATGCAGAATTTCACGCTGAATCCGAATCTGGCCTCCGTTTTCCCATCCGATGGTTCGTTTTGGCGCTACACACCAAAACGTCCCAAATTCTAACTCTGTCGTTTTTCGAAAAATGTTGAAAATTTTTTCTCGCCGATTGCCTTGAAACTCACCATACAGATAGAGAATTTCACGCTGATTCCAAATCTGAAATCCGTTTTCCAATCCGATGCTTCGTTTTGAAGCTACAGCCCAAAACGTCCCAAATTCTAACTCTGTCGTTTTTTCGCCAATGTCCCAAAATCTTAAATGGCGTCTCACATCTAAACGAAGACAGATAGGAACAAGCCGTTTGTTTCACTGAATTTGTCTCACTCTTAGCTTTCAAACGAGCTATGGCACGACAAAATCCGTCCACTGGAAGCCAAAATCGAAGCTGGCTGTCCAGAGGGGGGGACGTCGGCGAAAATTTTTCTCTCCGATGGCGTTCAAATTCACCATACCGATGCAGAATTTCACGCTGAATCCGAATCTGGCCTCCGTTTTCCCATCCGATGGTTCGTTTTGGCGCTACACACCAAAACGTCCCAAATTCTAACTCTGTCGTTTTTCGAAAAATGTTGAAAATTTTTTCTCGCCGATTGCCTTGAAACTCACCATACAGATAGAGAATTTCACGCTGATTCCAAATCTGAAATCCGTTTTCCAATCCGATGCTTCGTTTTGAAGCTACAGCCCAAAACGTCCCAAATTCTAACTCTGTCGTTTTTTCGCCAATGTCCCAAAATCTTAAATGGCGTCTCACATCTAAACGAAGACAGATAGGAACAAGCCGATTCTTTCAGTGAATTTCTCTCACTCTTAGCTTTCAAACGAGCTATGGCACGACAAAATCCGTCCACTGGAAGCCAAGATCGAAGCGAGCTGTCAAGAGGGGGGGGACGTCAGCGAAAATTTTTCTCTCCGATGGTGTTCAAATTCACCATACCGATGCAGAATTTCACGCTGAATCCGAATCTGGCCTCCGTTTTCTCATCCGAGCACTCCTTCCACTCGAAACAGCCCATTTTACAACCCAACATTCAGCAGATTGCACGAAAAACATCACACATTATAGCCTCAAGACAAATCCTGGCGGTCGCCCAAGTCCACCACGACACTCTGTCGTTCCAGAGGGGGGGGAGTCAGCGAACATTTTGTGAACGTGGACCCACCTGGCCGGCACACCACGACAGGCCTCTGTCGTTCCAGAGGGGGGGGCGCGCCGGTCGGGTGTTCGCCGTTTGCTTACTACTTTCTTTGAGTCTGTCGTCTATTGTCCGGGAGCTCTCGCCAACATAATTCCATGAGCACGCTGCATCACCATATTTGAGACGATAGACAACTCCAATATCCTTTGATTTGAGAGGCCGTTTTTTCACCAACAACCTTTTAAGTGTAATTTTTGGCTTGAAGCATGTTCTTATGTCTAACTTTCTGAGAATGGTTGATATGGACTCCGAGGGATATACGGTATCACACAATCAGGAGAACGTATAATGATTCATCATTTTTATCACTGAGTTAAGGTTCTTCAGGGTGTACGAAGATTTGTCTATGGGAGAAGCCATTAGCGCGAAATATACGATCTAACATCGCTATAATGGTTCAAGTATTCGGGTGAGCAGATACAATGCGCTCTGTGTACCATTGTTTTGATGAGACCCCGGAACACACTGGGATGATGGCGTGATCTCCTGTTTAACTATAGGTTTGTGTGAGTTGGTTTTCTAAATGTGTGAAAAACCACCTGGTTATCGAGCTTCTCAACCATGACGTCTAAAAACGGCAGTTTTGTTTTGATGACTTTTCTAACTCCAATGTAAAATCGATAGGGGGTCTCACTGAATTCATGAAAGTCAGGAAAGCGTCGATATCATCCGTTGAACGAGTCCAATGTATAAATATGTTATCGACGTATCGAAGCAGGACGGGAAATATCGCTGAGAGGCAAGAGCAGATTCTTTGGCAACTTTCTCAAAGTGTCGCATGTGGGTAAATCCAATTTAATCCACAATATTTGACGAGTGTCTTTGATTTGTAAAATCCATATTTCTGAACCGATTTCAATAGTTTTTTTAATCGAACCGTCAGGATCTCATCTATTATGGCATGGTTTTTAAAAAGTCACAAAGCCAAGACCTTCTTCACAAGTTGCCGTCTTTTAGTGAAAAGAGACCAAAAAAGCATGTCCAAAGTTACAGTATTTTCACTTCAACACGGATTTTCGATCAGCTACATTCAAATACACCCACTAATATTTATATCATCTGAAAGTAGAAGATCAGCTCTTTAAGACAGTCTAATTTTAAATATTGTAATTAATATCAATCATTGAATTTGCACTGGGTTTCCATTGTCCAATGAAAAAAATGTCTTCTGACCGAGACGTTTTCTGTCCTCTGACCGAGGTACCTTTTCTCGAAGAATATTGATTTTTCCATTAAAACTTTTTGCACCAAACGAATCCTCTAGTGTGCTAGTTTATAAATCCGTAAAGAAAATTCAGTTTGGTGACGTTACAAGGGAGCAATATTGATTTAAAATTATTTTTATCCATTTTTTCGACCAGAGTGTTTGAATATTCCCAAAAATTTCATATGGATGCTGAAACCAGAAATTTTGTCAGGAATCGATGAAATTTTGCGGCATAGGAGGGATCCATGCTCTTAACATCTATGCAAAAGAAATTTTTCATTTATATTAATTAACCCTCTCAAAATCTCCAAAAACCGCGAGAATGTCCTCTGACCGAGACCCTAAAAAATCTCGGTCAGAGGACAACGTTAAAATTGAAGATCTCGGTCAGAATACAAGGGTCTCCCCGACAAACAAAGACAATCCGCGGATTTCCGTCGGAATTCCGTTTCTAGTCCGTAAGATCCGCGGACTTCCGTCGGCCTTCCGTCGGAAGGGTCAAAGGAATTATATAATGTATGCAATTACATTTAAATCACTTCGTCTTTGTGAGATAGCGAGCCCAGTGACAACATTTTAAAATAAAAACGACAAGTATTGGTCGATCGGTCACTTCGTCTTATACGTATTCAACTATTGGCCATAAGTCCCCAGTCTCATGAACCCAAATGCTGAAGCCGAAGAGTTTCCTGTTCGACATCAATTATGCTTATAAGTAAAAGTCGTGTTTTCAATTTTAATTTCATTATATATATAATATATATATATAATTTAGATATATATATATGTTCGTGGAATTTTTTGCGTTCGCTGTGAAGTTGGTATCAGAACTGCATCTTTTTTGGACATGGTCTGCTGTGTTCTTAATACAATTACTTTTGACGCAACTCGATGCGTAGCTACTTTTTCGCATCTTTTCGAACCTGAATGGAATGATTTCTCGTAGCAACTGTAATTAAGTCCGTTCTGAAATTTTGAATTTGTCATTGAAATTTAGAATTCCACTGTCTAATATTTCAACAGTGAATTGAATGTCAGGGGACTGAAATGTAATCTCATAGGACATTCCTTGATTTATGTATCAACTTGAGTATGTGCTGTTCAATGTATGGAAAAGCGACCTTTAATTTCTTGATTATCCTAAAATCTTAATCAAACATATTCCTGGACTTTTTTCTTATCTTTCAGATGGACATGATGCGAGAGGGAAATCAGTGCTCAATTCAGAAAAGCAGTCTAATGGAGATTTTCAGAGTTGAAATCATAGTTCACTTAGATGCTCGTCATATGAGTCTTGGCGTCAATGCACTAAATTTGGGATTTGCACGGTGCTGAAGTAGTCAGAGTTTAGCTGGAGAGTTGTGACACTTTCGGTCCGGATGTCCTTCCTATTGACTTCCAACGGTGTCCCTCCGTCCACACGGCCAAGCGAATATGTGGCAGAGAGACCATGATAATTATACTCGCCATATTACCGATAACTGATCACATCGCCATGATAGATCACATTGCTGCAAATTCGTTCATCACTGTTTAAATGATGCTAAAAGCGTTTTGATACTTCTTAGCAAATTTTTATCTTAGTGATATTTTCATCACTAACAAAAACAGTCATTTACGTGATATATCAATAATTTAATGACAACATTTCAGAATTTGACTATTTCTTCATAAGTTATCTCATTACGGATCATCAAATACTGCTATTGATCATAGAAGGAAGTACAAGGGAAAACTCTGATGTACCGGTAAGAAGAAAATGAGATGTTGGGATGTCAATAAAAAAATCATCAAATTTCATATAGGATGCTTTCATAATCAGATGAAAAAATTAGGACTAAAATAGTATATAATGTAGGTAAGGTCCATCATATTTCCAACATCCATTCATGAATGGAACTGTAAACCTGATCAATGAATGTATGCACAACTGGTCATCAATAAGAAAATGAAGTATTTCTAGATTCGATACAAAGATTTTCAGATGTTCAGTGGGCAAAAGTTTGTAAACACGTTCATATACAGTACATTAATGCAATCATAATTGTCACCTCCTTAAATCGCATAGAATGGTCTGCAGTCGTCTATTAAGTACCTTAAATTTATATGCCAAATCAAATCTAGCATTTCAACCATAGAAATGGATCTTCATCTCATGTTTTTGTCTTCTAGATGTCTACGGATAACTATGTAATTTTTCACTACTTCATAGTTTTGGCATAGTTATTCAGTCCCTTCCATTCAATATTTCAATACTATTCTGTTGTCAATTGCGATATCGAATAAAACTGCTCATAAGAGCTGTCGAAAAAGTAATATCATAGCTGTCGCCACAAATCAACCATTGATTCTATACTTCCCTTATATACTTACTTTGCTTCTTAGCGTGCATTGTCTTCTTTGTGCAGTTCATTGTTGTTTTCTATTGATTGACTTGTGTGGCTTCTAAAATTATAATCATGAACGTTGGATGTCAGAATATGGTTGTGCAAGGAATATGATGTGATTTCTGAGCATTACAAAGGTAGGCTTACCTATTAATTATCTTCATAACAGTGCAAAAAACTCAGAATTTCTGTTACTGTCAATGAGCTGTTGTACGGCTGTGTCTACTCTAAGTGATTAAATTTGTATACATTTATTTGCTTTGCAACTACATGTCAACAGGTTTTACAACTGAATGTGGATGCCAATCGTTTTCAAAAGCTGCACAAGTAAAATTTCTCATTGATTTGTTGAATCGTTGTAAATAAATGTCATTCATGTACTGTTCCAAATTGCTTTTTGTGTTTAATTTAAAGTGTTGTGAGCTTCATGTTTTTATATGCTCTGTATGAATATTTTTGAATTTGTGCATGTAGCACGTATTACTGCGTTTGTGATGTGATTTTGGCCATTTGATCAAATAAATTGTTAAGTCAATCTATTGTGAGGTTTTATGTTAAAAAGGATGTCTGGCGATGTAATGCACAGATTTTTCACGTAAGATTCACGTAGTACTGTTACCAAAAGCGAATAAACATTCTGCCCTTTTTTCTAAAACGTTGAATGAGGTTGAAAGTCATTTTATTATCAATTGCGTATTATTATCTACTGCACATCATTTGTTAAATATGTCTCGAAACGACAGCGTAATTAAAAATTAAGAGGGCTTTTCTTCTGAGGGAAGCAGGAGCGGAGAATTTTTTATCGCGGGGAAAATATACGGTGTATCATTACTACTGCTCAATTTTAATTTATAAGTAGTGCGTGGTTAAAGTAATTTTGTATTAGAGCGTGTGGGCATGCATGTGGGATTCATAGAGGTAGAACATCTTCCCTGTTATATCTGTTATATTGTTCCCTGATAATAGGGAAGATATATTCTACCTCTATGGTGGGATTTAGCTGGGAAGATCGGGAACCTTGTACATGTGGTATCCATATGCAAAATGCATATGGGACCCATTTTCCAAGTGGGCATAGTTGTTCTTGACAAACTTCTCAATTCTCCCAATTTGTTGAGCAACTCACTGGCATGTGATGAATGCCGCGCCGGCATCCTTGGCTTCCTTGAATGTGATTGCTCCTATCCGATCAACAAAACGCTGCTCTTCACTATCAGCCATCTGTTCTTTATTCCAAAGTGAAGGATGTCTTGAATTAACTGCGGAAGCTGCTTTTGTGATAACAATGTGGTGACATTCGATGTAACGCTCTCTTGGAAATGCAAGCATCGATCTGATGACATCCTTTCCATTGTGTAAGACAGAGTTTTCCCGCGTGCCGTAACAGATCAGAAGATCACCCACACCGAGTGAAGCGTTAAAAGAATTCCATGAGGCTGTGAAATGTCGATATTCATGTCATTTCACAGATCACATTGAAATCATGCTGACCTAATTCGGAGAGAATTGATAATCATTATAAATTTTCTTTTCCGTACATGTCACCTTTCTGAAGCTTGTCTGATAATCAATGTCATCACAATCATCTCCGCACGTCTTATGTCTATACTACTAACTCAATCAATAACACAATTTTTATACAAATTGAAAGAATTGAGGTCAGTCAACATGCCAAGAGTCAAAATAATTTTCCGACCTCGATCCGACTACCAGATACCGTTCTGACGTCCTTCCGATGAATCATTTTGTAGTGGGATGTTATATGGATTTATACCCATCTGTTACTGACCTCGCCATCATGTGCGCGCTTGAAAAGACACAAGTAAACATGTCTACCTAGATACCGCATAAGGTGGGGTGAAGGTTACCTGACTTGGAAAAAGTATGAGAGCTTTACGGTCTGAGATATTATCACTTTTTGAAAACCTTTTTTCAAACAGTTGCACAATGGTAGTGATGCAAATGGAAAATTTTGAAATTTTTTTTTCGGTGATTGACGTTTTTGCCTTTGTTTTGGAGACTTGTTGCAGTCGTTTGAAAAGACTATGTAACATTCAAAGTCCGAAAACTTCTCTATCATCCCTGCATGTTGGAACCAACTGCACCCTCCATGTCTATTTCAGATCTTTCCAACTGAATATCAGATATTGAATGGATTTCAGATTTCTCTAATTGAATTTCAGATATTTGTCAGAAACTCAACTTTGAAAGGATCTTAGATTCAATTGGAGAATCTCCAATTCATCTGGAAAAGTCTGAAATTCACAGGTCTGAAATCGATTTGGAACTATCTGAACCATCTGAGCTAGAAATGGAAGATGTGTAGTTTGTCCTCCACGAAGATATCGGACATTACCCCATAGAAGTTAGAAGCTATCATATAGATTTTCTTATACTCATCACAGATATCTTTAGTTTCCAAATATCTCACGAGTTTACAGTCTTATCTTTCAATATATGGTCGCTCATGCATAATGCTGTGTTGGACTGTGTGCCTGTGCTTCACATGTTCATCAACACATGGAGAATTTGTATCATTGCAATCAAGGCTGCATGATAAAGCTTAACTTTAAGCCATAAACAAGCTCCCAAATAAAGTGCATTCTTGTTGCTCCAGATCTTTCACAATGCATGAAATTATACCCCTATCGTAAAGGAAAAAAATTCACGTTGTCCCAAAAGATGTCTGTGTTATAATATTATAAATGCCAACAAACTGCCACAAGCCACGATTGTTTTAATCGAAATGATATGATGAAATCAAGAGTTTTGGAACAATTCTATTGATGTGTCTATGCATGCCTCGATCGGCTGTGATAGAAAACGTAAAAATTATGTCACAAAAATTCAAATTTTTTCATTTTTCAAAATCGGTTTAATCAAAATGATGATCAAGATCACCACTTTTAGACCCATGCTATTGGTGTGTAGCTGGATCGGCTGTAGAAGCGGTCAAAGCATAGGGCCTATCACAAAAAATTAGAACTTTCAAAATTTTCCATGGAAAATTTTGATTCAAAATTTTCATCACTACACAATGGTAAGTGTAATGGCTGAAATTTGTTTCTAAAGAAAAAGAAACTTCTTATGTCGTAAATCCTATGTATTTTTAAATACCAGTCAAAACCTTGATGCTGCACAATAGAGAGCACTTGATTTTCATTAGTTGTTGTACATATGATTCTCAAGAAACGTTATACAAGTATAACTGTGCAGCTTTTGGAGACGACAGCATTCATATCATGCCAACAAGGATTCACTTGGTCCTTTGTTGATTCACTTAGTCATCTAGAATAGATTTGCTTTTGATTTTCAGCTGGGTGAATAGGGTCACGTGCGTTTCGTCATTATCAGCCACTGGAATTGATTGATTCGTGTCGAGTTGATGTTTGGCGTGCGCATCGCAACCGGTACACGATCAATTCTGACAAAAAACTTCACAAAGCAAGACATTTCAGTTGCTGCTACGAGTAAAGTTAATAGAATTGAGGTGACGCTTAGGTGTTTCAAAGCTTTAACTCTGATTGTTTTTCGAAACATTATTTTCCTCTATGGCGGTTTTGCCTAAAATGTGGAGTAAGTTGATTCGTTATTTTGACATGGGTAAAATATATTTTTTTGTAATCGAATAATGAACTTTTTCAAATTTTGCCTATTCAAGTATGGTAACAATGATAAGAATCTCAAAAAATCAGTTTGTGAGAAATCAAATGCCATTGAAAGATTTATTAGAATCATAGAAATTTCTTAGATCTCCAAAACAGCTGTGTTTTGTGATGCTTGAATAGGTATTAAAGTTTAATGGGCTAGAAACATTTGAACGGATTCAATTTATCGATAATATTGACCCTATTCAACAAATATAAATGTTATATGGAATCAAAAATGTAATATTCTTATTAATAAATTCACCCCAGGCCCTAAGTCCCCCTAGAGATCATCTGGTGACCATTCGAACAAATTCGTAAATTGTGTAGAATGCCATGCTATTGCAAGAAAAGTAGACGCAACCTTCAGGTAATACACTAAATTATTTGCATCTCGATATTTTTGGTGATCGGTTCAGTTAAACGGTTTCTAGAGGTACTTACGTACAGCTAATCCCAATCATTGGTGTGGAGAAGACTTTTTTTCTACAAGGATTTATTGCATCTCATTTGTGATACTTCAATGTAATTATAATGATCATAATCATCAAAGTCGATTCGAATGTAATTCTGAAAGAAAAGAACAAAATGCTGCTATAGTGAGGAATTTTTGAATAACAATATCCAGATGACAATTATTTGAAATACACATGGTCATCAAATAGGTTAAACAAATTATCAATTTATTCCGACGACAAATAATTATCTTCTGTACAAGTCAAATATCGAAAATTAAATGCAATTTCATGCATGAATTTTATTTAGAAATCAATCTATAGAAAATAGGAAATTAGCGTTTGACATTGAGTCC
Source organism: Prostheceraeus crozeri (assembly GCA_907163375.1). Lineage (NCBI taxonomy): Eukaryota > Metazoa > Platyhelminthes > Polycladida > Euryleptidae > Prostheceraeus > Prostheceraeus crozeri. The sequence goes on from CAJQUW010010983.1 coordinate 47,781, forward strand.
ATTCCAAGTATAAATAATTACAGTCACAACAAACAACAAGACTGAAAAGCAACCAAAATGCACAGAAAACTGAAGGAATGTACATACGTATCAAAAAGAATCCATTCAAGAATGCAATGTAAACATCACCAGACTCACAATACCTTTATATTAAAACTGTACAGTCTAACCTTGGTATTTTTGTCTGTGTTCACTATCACAAAAATCGAAATTCGTAAATAAAACGACGATAAGTGAACGGGAAATATATTGAAATCATGAAATGCCGGGGCAGTACTTTGTCAGATCAGTTACCCACGAACGACCGTTATTGGCAGCACCTGAACCTGGTGAACCTTGGTAAACCTGTAAGAAATATCAGTATATTAGTTTTCCATCACACTGCATCGTGTCATTGAAATTTAAGGAAGTGGATGATTGCGCTTTCCGGTGGTTGAAACTACATTTTTGACCGATAACATGCGAACTTTCAGTAATACGCTAATCGTAATTAATGTACTGTGATTACGCGGTGTTCACGCACATCTTGCCGATTTTTATTAATAGCAAGACTATTGTTTTCAAGAAAATGAAGACGTAAGTCAGCCAAGCCACTATATTGAATTTACAAAATTCACCCATTTCGCCGATATGACGGTCTGGCCTTTTCACGGAAAAAGGATTTTCCAAAATACTGTGTACATATAACTGAACCGTAAATTAATGCTTTTGTTATCAAAAAGGAAACACTGGGTTGGAGAGCAACTTTGGTGATGCTTAAATATGAGAGACCACTCAATGGCCTTTCGGGGCACCCTATCGAATGCCTTTTCCATATCTACGAATACATGAAACAACTTTTTCTTTCCGTGACTGCACTTTTCTTGCATTTGACACATGATGAAGATAGCATCTGTTGCTGACTTTCCGGGTCGAAATTCGAACTGACGGCTGTCTATCGTGATCAACTTCTGCATTCTAGCTTCAGGGACTTTGCCAAAGAGCTTCATTGTGTGCTCAAGGAGGCGAATTACTCGGTACGCCTCCTTGAGCACACAAGAGCATTTCCTTTCCCTTTATAGATGGGAATCGTTAAACTCTTCTTCCAGTCGGCTGGGATTTCCCCACAAGAAAAAACACCCTGAAAGACTGACGAAAGTCGCTGAATGATGACATCTCCTCCTTCAACCAATAATTCACATGAGAGTCCCGATGGTCGAGGAGCTTTTCCCCCTTTCATTTTTTCAGTGCAGCTCTCATTTCGTCACATGTCACCGCTTCAATGGGCCCTCCGTTGAATCAATATCGTCTGTCATAAATTCATTTTTGGTGTAATTAATATTTACATGTATTCCAAATGCTTCACAATGCATACATTTAGATTTTGCAGTCTTGTTTGTGCACTTTGAGGAGTTTTGTTTTCTTCCGCATCTTAGCTTGTCTATGTTTGCTGGATCATCAGCAATGTGCATTATACTCTTATTAATAGTCCTTATTACAAATTCTAGCACCTATACTGCTAATTTCTACATTTTGGATTTTTAAGAAGACGTTTTTTCTTCTATGAATTTCCATTTGGATTGTGTGAGCTTGAGTTCTTCACTTTCAGTAAATTCATATAGGATGATTCTGATCTTCCTGCCAATTTTTTCTCTCCTTTTACATTCACTCAACACAGTACTAAAACCGGTATCTGTGGAATGTATCACTGCTCTCTCAATACGACATTGTTGCAGACAGAGAAAAGTTACATTGCTCATGAATTTGAATTCATAAATTGAATTTGAAATTTGAATGTCAGCTAATAGTAGTGTTTCTTGTACTTTCAAGCACTGCATTATTGAAATAAGTGAAGGACGATGGAGCATCGCAAGTTTACAAACTGCGAAATAGCAACAGTAGTGTCGTATACCGTTGTGTTTGACTGTGAAGAGGCAAGGCAATAGTTTAAAAAGCAGTCGCCGTAAACTTTCCAAACATAATCGTTTTGTTTATTCGAAAGAAAATCCTAATATTTTCGTTGAAGACAAGGTGGTACAGTCACCTGCGATCACATGTTGGGCTGTGGTCTCACCACATGTTGGTTTTGTTTACCAATAACTCGATACTACCATGAATGGTGAACGCTATGAACACATTATCATGAATTTTGTCATCCCTCTTTTAACCCACAGAAGACATCGAAATAAATTTTGCCAACAAGACGCTGCTCCGCCACACTTTGCCACTAAAATGCGAGACCCTCTAAATCGTCGTATGAACAATTGTTGGATTGGTCGCGGAGGAGCTATTCCATGGCCCCCTAAGAGTCCAGATCTTTTTGTGCTTGATCTTTTGCTATGGGAAGAAAGTAAGAAACTCATTGTACGCAAGGTTGGACCTTCGGTTTTGGGTCGACCTTGAGTGAGTGATACAAAACTTGGGTTTTCTATTATTGCTGAATATATACAGATCAAGTTTCAAAAATTAATATTTTGATTTGAATCTTAGGAGAGCTGCAGGATAAGAACATAAAGTTCTGATATTTAATCGAATTTCCACTGGATTCACAGAATATTTCAAAAATGAAATACTTGTGATTATTTATTAGCTATTTCATTTTGGGCTTGACAATACCGCGCATTGAAAGTTCATACATATTGCATCTACTGTAGGCTTACATGTATTTTGTTGCATTTGTGCATATTGAATATCTATATAATCCGCATATTTTACATCTTCGCACCCTTAACTGTCTGAGATAGCCGACATTTATCCAAAAATAAATTCATTCCGATTTCGCAATCTAAATATGTTTAACCATGTGCAGCTATAATATTTATCAAGTTTGTTTATATTTCTGAATGATAAAATGAAAACAATTGCTTTGCTATGAGCAATATGTAGCTCAATCATAATTAAATCAAACATCTTCAATTAGTCAGTATATCAGTGTGGGTTGAATAAAAATAAAACTTTATGACGTAATACATGTACTTAGGCTACTAACTACAATTATCGTAATAATAGATCGTTTCCCACTAATACCACACTTCTCATGGGCCCAATAGGAATTTTGGCCCATAGAAGAATTTCTATGTCAGCACAAAATACAAAGAATGCACTTCGTTTACTTGATTTCATTCATTTATTTAAACTTGGGCTTGGGTTTTGGGTTCTGATTCCAAGTTTTGGCGCACAACGTGCATTGGGTATACCCAATACAAGTTTTTGCCCAACCTTGTTGTGCGAACCTACGAGACCAGCAACAATTGATCAATTGAAGGAAAGGTCTTATGGACAATATTGACTGTGATACCATACAGAAGGCTTAAATGGTTCTTACTTACGAAGATGCAGATTGTGCATAGAGCGTAAAGGGGAACAGATGGAACATCCTCTCTATGCATAATTTTCGAGCAGGTCTGCTCAAATGAACATGTAATGAGGAATTTGTATGTTTTTTATTTTAAAAGGAATAAGACAAGAAAAAATCGACGGGAAGATCAGAATCATCCTTTATTTAACGTGTCGCGTTTTTGCATTATCAAAAGTTGAACAAAATAAATTAGGAAGATTATTATGACAGATTGATGCTTCAAGTCAGGGTCGAATTTAGGCGAAAGGAAAATCCCGGAAAATTAGTAGTGAGAAAAATGGACATTGAGGACCACTAAGTGAACTTAAGAAAGTTCCCGGTTAATTGTCTTCACTAAGTGCAATACCGATTTCAACAACATGCACACCTGCACTTACAATCAATGCTATAGGACTGGAGCCTTTCGAAAACATTTAGAATAAGACTCAGGACAACTTCGATTTTTAATGAACAGAAAAATATGAACAGTAAGGTATAAGGATAAACAAATATAGTTTTACATAAATTGTGTTAATTTATGAGATTATACCCAGATGCACATATTGCGTAGACTTCGATTTTTATTGCTACAGACATGTACATTATTTGTCCAGTTTATACATAATGCTGTTTTTCCAAATAGTTTTGACGAAAGTATAAGCATCGCTTCAAGGATCGTGAATGACCTGAGATAGGCCCTGAGCAGACGACCAAGTTCCTGGTCATATGGCCTTTCACAAAATGATCCTGAAACTCAGCTTTACAAAACTGCACCAGGAAATGCCAAAAATGGAATTTAAATAACTAAGCTGAAAGGTTCTCAGCAACGTGTAAAACCTATGCTTCTGTCGAATTTTAGTCAGAAAATCAATAGCCTGTGACCATTCGTGATAGCAGGCCTACTTTCTGACTGTCATAAGCTGTTGCTGAGAACGTTTCTGTTATTCAAATTAAATTTTGGACCTTTTCTGACAGTTTTTTTCAAGACCATTTTGAGATCAATTTGCACTACCACCATTTTGACTTGACACCGGAAGACTGCACTTATTGCAACCACGGAAAATGAATGGTGAGAGCATCATTGAGCGTGTATACAGGGAATGAAAATATGAATGCTAAGAAGATGTACATTGTATATCATCAGAACGAGCGAAGTTACCAAGTTTGTGCTACGCTTCGACATTCTAAGTGATTCTGCATCATGATGGGAGAGACAATGGAGATAAGCGATGGACAGGTCAAGATGCACCGATTCTTCTGTTAAAGAGGTGGAAGTATTGACACTAGTTTGTTCCAGAAAGAAGCAGCAACTTCAATCTCTGAAGTTCTCAATATTGCTATGGCTGTAAATCAAGAACCCCGAGCGAGGAATCGTCAGAAACTTGAGGAGCCTGAGACGTGGTGATGGCGCGGGAATTCCTGGAACTATCATTAAAAATGCCAATGTTCCAGAGAAGGTTGAATGACAGAGCTAGTCAAGATGGATTGCAAACCGACAATAAACGAGGCGTAAGAGTAAGAGTAATTCCATGGAGCGACGAGGAAAATTTTACGCTTGATGGCAGCATCAATCGTCACAACTGTGTCATATAGAGCCCTAGCCCAGTCAATGTTTTAGTTTCTCAAATGCTCCATCCTGAAAAAGTGACTGTCTAGTATGGCATATCGTCGATATTCATTCTGCAGCCTTATTTCTTTGATTCCACAATTACCTGGGAATTTTGGAGCAGCACATGATGCCATAACTGGATGAGAATGGAATCAAAACTTCCACTTTATTCTAGCAAGATGGAGCATCGCCCCATTTTCATCGTGAAGTGACGCAATTCCTAAAGGCACACTTTTATAATGATCGAGTCATTGGAAGATGACATTCAATAAGATGGTCAGCAAGATCTCCTGATTTGTCACCTCTCGATTTTTGGCTTTGGAGGACGTTAAAGGGTTGAGTCTTCCACCACAGTCGTCCTTCCACATTGAATGAACTAATGCCGAGAATATCAGAAGGATGTAAAGAAGAATCCAAAGTGCCATTTCGAACCTTCTCCTACGATTGCACCTTGTTGTAGAAAACGAAGGTGCCGTGATTGAGCATTCATTGTAAAGTTTACAATGTTTTTATGTAATCGAATATAAAAATTTCTTAAAAATTGGAGATTTTAGTTATACTCTTAGCGCTTTGATATTCATAAATTCCCAGTTTCAAGTGTTCAGAAATTTATAGTACTTCATTTTTCATGTTGAATAAGTTGAAATAGAAATTATTTTAAATCTTGCACCAATTAAAACTCACCCAGGCGGTAGCATATATATGGAAACCCATGAAGTAAATTGTCATAAAATTTCAAATATGAAATTTTGGCACAATGAGCCAAAATGTAGTGTTGAGGAGCAGGGTCTTATTTTTAATGCGTATTTGCACGAGTCTCGTGAACTCGCCAGAAAATGGTGAAAATTCCGGAAAGCTTCGGGCCTTATTTCAAGTGACAAGCACATGGGCACGCCACAGAAAATCAAAAATAGTTCGCAATAATGGAGAATGGACCTATAAGCCACTACTCAAAATAGAACATTATCGGTTAGATTATGTTATGAGAAATATTCCATGGAAGACAAACTCATCGATCCCCAAAAATTTTTGTTTTACTTCACTATCTATGAAGTGGCTTTCAAGAAGACATAAATTTTCAAGAGTTTCATTATGATCAACAAAAACTGAATTTTAGAAGCAAATGCTGGACTGAGATAAGTGAGTTTTAGCGCAACTTCAACGACTGATCGAATTTTATGTCATAGCTCAACGATGCGACTTATGCCAGTTAATCCCAAAATAGCAAGGCCTTGCTTTTAGGTCTATCATGCTTCGTTATGCAGAAAACAAGAGACAATGACTAGAATTAACCAGGATGCTGTGTATTGCAGCAAACTAATGAATGTAAGCTACTGAAAAAGCGGACATGAATTTACATTTTCAGGGATGAGAATGTACTAACGGTGGCCCCAGCGGAAATTAATGTTTCAAGGGGGCCTCAAATGGAAAGAATACTTTAGACATACTTACTCGGGCCCCTGGTAGTTTCCGCGGAATTGTCATCCCTGCATTTTAGTGTCTTGCAATTAGCATGCAATATGTATCGTACGTCTGACGATGGCCACATGCAGTGGTTGAAAGACCACGCATGCATAAGGAAAAGTAGACCTCGAACGAGTCCAGGGCTTCTCTCAACAACGTTAAACGACTTAATATTGAGAAAACCCAATCATTTTCAGATTACCTATGACTGACAAGCTTCGTATTTTGCTCTCAGAAGGCATAAAACTCGCTGCATTACGCTGTCTTTCCAGCCTCAACGCTATGATTTAGTCTGATCTGTGATACATCACAAATATCACTACTTATAGGTGCGATAGCATTATGCGAAATGGATGTACATTATATGTGCATCTAAATATTGCGCAGCGTGGGGGTCCAAATATGATGGTTAATTTTGCCGGTCTGATGAGGGTTAGAGAGATAGTTATTAAGCATCTGCTCGACAAGATCCTTATCTAAGCAATCTTGAGCCAACTAATTTTGATTGCCGATTTGAGAGGTCTTGCCACAGATTGCGATTTCACTGGACCTCTAGTTGCTCAGCTTCATGCGCAGTGCATGATTATGGAAGTTGTAATCAAAATACATTATTATATACATATAATTAATCATGGAAATTTAAGTGAAAAGTCTCATTCAGCAGCAGTTTAACCAGATATCTCAACTGTGAACGTACTCATGGATGAGAATTTTGTGATGAAAGAGGGATTGCATGAGGAGGTATTGGAGGTGGTATCGACGGTTCGACTTCTCTTGGATGCAAATCAATCAGCTTCAAATGGATAAGTGATGGACCTGTCCTTGGTTCATCCACTGATGTTCGCCGCAAATCCAGGTAACCGCCTTTGGAACACATAACTTCATCGATTGGCATTGACGAACTCTGAAATTATTGAAGAATCAGAGTTGCAAAATCAAGCCATTCATTTTTTTCTTGCTCTGATGACATTTCAGAATTAATATCTACTGGCTTCTCTCCAGACCCATCGGGAGGGATTGTCGATTCAATGCCACTCGTAAAGCATAAATGGATTGCATTAAATAATCCGATGATGAAGTCAGCACATCGTCAGCACCAACTGCGTCGATAGCGTAGTGGTTACTGACTTGGGCAGCTCTCCAGATGGCATCGAGTACGAATCCATTCATCTTTACATTACTTACTTTCGTTTAAATTCAATCATGATAAAAACAAATCATTTTCTATCAGAAACATTATGCAATAATTGATTGAAAGATTGATAAAAATTCAATAAATCTGGGCTGATACATGAGAAAACCCGACAGAATGTCATATTTATATATTTTGCGTGTCTGATAAGTTTCCGCACTGGGTATATTTTAAGAAAACGGCAAACGTATAAGTATTACTATTAAGAATCTTGATCAATGTAGTATTTTGGAGCCTTAAACCGATGTTCTACCTGATGTCTTTGCAATTTTATTAACACGAGCTTTGTATTGCAAGTTAAAAAATGCTTCACGAAAATGTAGAATTCTATGTATTGAATTGGTTTCTAGATTCTCCTTTCAATTCTCCCACTTTTTAAGAAAGTTTGTCGATATCTACCTATGATTATTTTTATTGATTCAAAATTCTGCTAATGTCGGTGATCTTTTGGACTCTTTGATTTTTCTCTAGATCTAACCGGATTTTTATCCTAGCCATTACTGAGGTGAATTCGATGTTGCAAGCAGTCAACTTTTATCACTATGGAATTGTGAATGAATTTAACAAGACAAAATTACGAGAACACATGTTTCTTGAATTGCAATGAGATCGAAAGCCTATTGGAAGCTTGCAATAAACATCGACAGGCAAAACTTGCAATGCCTTCACGTAGAGGAGTTTTCGAGTGGATGCAAACGGTTTGAAGAGGAAGACTGTCACTCACTGAAGAACAGTGTGGAAAACCGATCACATCAGCTACAGTGGAAACCGCACGTGGTTTGCGGGAATTCATCGAAAAATAACCGAGAATCAGTTTTCGTGCGCTGGGTGAGGCAGTGTCTCGAAAGATACAGTTCGACTAACCGATAAACTTAATTTCCGAATGGCTTGCTCAACTTGGATTCCCACCATCCTTCCTTCATATTTTCTTGTGCAGAAAACATCACTTTATAGACTGAAAATTCAATTGATCATGTCCTTCAGCACTTGGTCACAGAGGACGAAAGTTTGTTCCTTTACGAAACAGTTCTGACAAAGCAACACAAAAAATACAGCTTGGTGTCATCCTCACGTACCGAGGTCAAATGGTGTCCGTCCAAAATTGCAGACATCATTTATCAACAAAATCCTAATCTGAATCGATGGGACTGCTGGATTCTCAAACTCTTGAAACACGCATTTCGAGGTAGGAAATGAACAAACGGCGAAGAAGCACTTTCTCATGCAGTGTGAACCCTTCATTCCCTTCTTAGGGAGAAGCTTCAAAGTACTATTCTATGCTGGTAATTATGTCCCCTGAATGGGTCATCTTGTGCATCGCTTGATATTTTTCAATTAGCTTGCATTCCTTCAATATATGTGTAAAGTATACTGCTGTCGATACCGGTACATGGAATTCTACATTTTCGCGGAGCATTTTTTAACTTGCTAAACCAAGTTCCTGTTGATAAAGTTAGTAAGACATCAGCTAGAACGGTGGTTTAAGGCTCAAGATTAGCACAATGATCAAGATTCTTAAGAAAAATGCTTTTTAGTTTGAATAGTTTGTCAGTTCCGTAAAATATGCACAGTGCGGGAACTTACTAGACAAGCTAAATATTATTATATTATTTATATATTATCTTGTTTAAACAGTGTTTCGCAGTATCCATCGTTCAGAAAGCGAAAAGCGAAAGCACTCCCTACTCTTATAACCACAGAATTAAATATTTTGTTTATCTACTTCGGTTTGCTAGAAGTGTGATTAATACGAAATGGACGGCACATTGAGGAACCTATTAGGTGGGCAAAATGGAATTCCTAATACCTTACACACAGAGATAGGAAAAAAGTCGTGCGTCGCTTGCGGATTAATGTGAGTTCCAGCGAAGTGCTTCGATTGCCAAAATTCCTTCAGATTCGAAGAATTCAGATCATTGCCCACAAGTTTTCTCCATAGTGTTGACCCTTCCGATCATTATTAAAGAAAGTAGCAGGCGTACGAAAATTAGTTCACTTGATGTTTCACATCCTCTCCTCGGCATTGCTCACTGTATAGTGCATATATTGAATCGAAGCCAGGCATCGATGTGTGTTTTGGTGTGTGCGAAGTGATATCACAGCACGCACGCATCTCTCACTGGCTCTGTTGTCCTTTGCTGACAGCTTATTGTTTGCCATTTCCAATAGCAAGCGATACACGAATTATCCATTCGAGAAGGAGCAAGTTGTCTAATTCTGTACCATTTCGATATTAAAGTTACATATAACTCTTCCTTTCTAGGAAACCGAAGCGCGCGCAGATGAATCTAATTCTGTGCTTATAACCGTCTGTATTCTGTATAATAAAATGTTCATAAGAAACCCGACGTTTCGTCCTCCAAGGATCTGTTCACAGGCATGAATGTATGACAAAGCCATGCTCAGGATTTCAAATTGACTTACTAGGTATAAGCACGAATGATCACTCGTTAGCTCCTGTTTGCAATTAATGCATGGCTGATGAATGTTAATAAGCTTGGCTGCAGCAATACGGGTAGAGGCTGGATCACAGAGACATTGAATAATAATATTGTCAAAATCATCAATAGTTAAAAGTAGGACTGTGAGTGGTGCACCGGTTCTCGGGTCGGTGCACCGAAATGTGGAATTTCGATCAAATTGATGATTTGGTGTGCAGTTTGAATCATGATTAATTCATTTTATCTGCTATCTTAGTCACATCAATTCAATTAAAACTTCAAATTTCTATTTCATGAAAAAACCTTTTGAAAGTCACGATTATGCCATTGAATAACCCCACATTTCCTTATGTTGAGAAAATGTGAAAAAGTTAGGAAAATTATATAATTTAAGTACATTACAAATTATTTTAGATCACAAAGTCCAGGACACTCTGATCAAAAATAATAGCTGGAAAGTCAAATCGGAATGGGCCCCCTCAAAGAAGGAAACTTGCGATCATTCGATCGCACACACCCCGGTAAATTTTGAAAGCGTTAAAGTTCAGGCAGAAATTGTGTCTGTTCTAATAAAGATGTTTCTGAATCCTCAGTTTCAACAGGGTGGACTAGAATGCATGACTCGAGCAGCTCCTATTTTCAGAAGAACTGCTTTCGACGGTTAGGCAGAGTGTACTACAAAGACCCCTACCTGCCCCCAATGCAAAATCAGCATGAAGTTATTGAACGCTTGACAACTTCAGCTCGATATAAAGACAGCATATTATGGAATAATCTACATGTAGGCCTATGGATAATTTCACTTAACTGCTTCAAAAACAACTTTTTCGATTTCGTTCAAAAATTTTACCATCAAATTTATAATACACTATTCTCGCGCAGCTGTCATTTTCTATTAATCGCATCATGACGTTACACGATGTAAGATCCCGTCTTTATTGTGAAGAATTTTCATGATAACACTACGAATTGCTGTTCAGCTGTTCGACGCTTGGAAGACTGCTTCAGCAGAGCGGTCTCGTCACAGCAAATATCTTCATACAAAATCCACGGATCAGCGGTCTAATTGTTTGGGCAGACATTTCCTGAAGCGAATTTCTTTGGAGGAGTCATTTTTCTTTCGAGACACATGTATAAAATATTCCTTTCCATGCTGTAAAGAAGATACCGAATTCAGTGAGGATTTGAGTATCTTCATGCAGGATGGGATGCCAGCAAGCTACTACAGAACCATCGTAAATTATTTAAACAGCAATTTTACTAAATTTTATATTGACCGTCATGAGAGTCTTTGGAATGGCTTCCAATACCACCACATTTAATGCATTGTGACTTTTTTCTTTTGGGCACGTTTAAGAAATTGTGCATTACAGTCATCCTATGCATTTCGATGAACTGGAAAAACAGGAAAACAAAAATTTGCACCATTTCTCTGCAGATCGACGAGCGATTGTGTAGAGAAATGCTCTTGCGCTTTTGACCGAAGAATTAGATTGAGTTCGGGCAAATGGTGAGCAGGTAGAAAGTAAATGTCATAGTAGTTCCAAATTCCAATTTTCATATTCCAAATGGAATATGGAAAGTTGTTTCTGATACTTCTAAACAATCAGATTCCTACAGTTTCAGTGATGAAAGCATTGAGGACATAAACACTGCGTTGCTGTCTAATTTTTGTCCATCATCGGACTGGTCTGAAATTTACCAGCTAATTGAGAATATGGACGACAATGGTGAATGGAACATCACTGTTTCTCAAGAAAAGACCAGGAATTATCTTGAGAAGCTGAACGTCAAAAAAGCGGCCGGTTTTGACGAATTCCCTCCATTTCTTGCTAAAATGGCGAGTGACATCCTAGCAGGACCGATTTCTCATCTCATTGCTCTCTCCCTCGAAACAAAGACTGTCCCAGAAATTTGGAAAATGGCATCTGTCACTCCGATCCCAAAAAAGAAGAATCCTGATGTAAGCGACTTTCGACCAATATCCGTGTTATCTGTGTTCACAAAGGTCCTAGAGCAGTATGTTATCGACTCTATGAAGCCATCTTTCATTGATGCATATGGACCAGACCAATATGGATTCCGACCAAACCACTCTACATTGCATGCGAATATCAGAGTACATGACTTTATAACATCATCCCTTGACAACTTACAAAATAGTGGAGTTTTACTCATGTCTTTTGATATGGCTAAAGCCTTCGATCGTGTCACTCATAGAAGTTTAGTAGAATCTCTTATTAATGTTGCGTTCCCTAAGCACTTTTTATTGTGGTGCTGTAATTTTTTGCAGGATCGTAGACAGTATGTCAAAGTGAGAGACAAACAGAGTTCCATTGTTAAGGTCACATCAGGTATACCTCAAGGTGGGAAACTTTCGCCATTTTTATTCTGTGTCCATATGAGTTCTTTGAAGCCGAGACACAAATCAGCTGTAATGTGTAAATATGCCGATGATGTGCTTTTAGCGTTGCCAATTTGTAATAGTAACAATGTTGACTTGCTAGTGGAGACTGAGATGTACAATATCGACCTTTGGTGTTCCTCACATGGCCTCACTTTAAACCGTGAAAAGACTCAGTGCATGCTTGTGCGCAACAGACAGGTATTCTCTCCGTCAAACCCCTTTTTCAAGGATCAGCTCCGAATTCTTGGTGTGCTATTCAACTCCAATTTGACATGGGACTCTTTTGTGGATAACCTATGCAAGCGAGCCAGTCGTCGGTTATTCATACTGAAGCGTTTGAAATACAATTTGTCCAAACCAGAACTGATGCTGATTTATAATGCTGTAATATTATCAACGCTCGAATACAATGTTCCGCTGTTAATTGGAATTAACAAGAAAAATTCGGAGAGACTAGAAAAAGTTCGTCGACGATGCCACCGTATAATTTGTGGCATCGAATGTGATTGTGATAGATTCACACCTCTAGCAATTCGACGTGAGCATCTGGCCTTAAAAGCATTCAAAGGAATTATTGACTATAGTGACAATCAGCTTCACCACTTAGCACCTTCCCATTTGACTCAGCCACGTTTGTCTCGCAAGCTACTTGTGCCATACTGCCGAACCGAAACTCGCCGAGCTTCTTTTTTCCCATTTTGTACAGCGTTATACAACAGCATGACTTAGTAAACTGATGCATTCTTGTAGAAGTTCAATTTTCTTTGTTGATACATCGTTTTTTCTTGATTGACTTTATGTTTTGACCATTGCTTATACCCGATCATTGTAAAATTGTAATGCATGATTTCCATTATCAATATAACATTTATTCTATTCTATTCTATTCTATTCTAGTTCCAGTGTTAGCAACTGCTTTCCATTGAATCATAATAATAATAGTAAATAAATTACTGAAATAAATCACTGGGTCGCTAATTGCTATTACATCAACAACTTTGAAATGAACAGTGAGAGAATCCACCACGTTACATCATAATATTCTTTAAGCGATGTCGCACAGCATAAATTGACAATTAAAAACTAAAGCATTACTTAATATGAGGAAACTGAGTTCTATATTGTGCTCAAATCTTGAACCGTGTGGCCAAGGCTTGAGTACTGCATTTCCGTTCTTTGTGGTCTGACGGACTACAGAATTGCCCGCCTTCAAGCGGTGAAAAATGCCTCAGTTAGCCTGGTTCTCGGAATCCCCCGACACGCTCATATCACACCAGCATTGAGAAACTTAAGATGATTGTCAATCGATCTACGTCTCGTCACCCTAGCATTCAAATGCATACATGGTATTGCTCCTCAGTACAGTGATCCTAGTGGCACATTGCCTCCCATTTCGCATGTCATGAAAAATTTCGCGTCAATACTTAGTATGAGGGTCATTCCAAAAGTTCGTGCGCGAGGTGTCTCAATTGCGTAAAGCAATCTGAATAAATCCAATCCGAAGTCGTGGCAGTCGAATGACCGATTGATGTGTGTTCAGCTGATCTATGTCTGGCTTCGAGGCTTTATAAATGAGAGTATAATTGCTTTATAATTGCGTGACTGTTTTCTTTCTGCAACTTTTGTCGCGCACTCGCAATGGAAGTCACAATCGAAGAGCAACGCGCATTCGTCAAAAGCCATTACGTCATAAGAGGCAATCAGAAATCCACCAACAGTTGGTTGAAGCCTGCGGCGAAGCTGCCATGACTCTGGGAACTGTTCAGAAGTGGGTGAAGAGACGGTAAAAGCAGCACACAAGATGCAGCTCGTTCTGGAAGGCCATCGACCTCCGAGGAGGAGCATTTGGAACAGTTGCGTGCTCTGATGGAGACGAACCGCCGTTGAACGTCTGACGATTTGGCGGAGTAAATGTCCCAGGTCTCGAGAACCAGCATTTATCGACTGTTGACGGATGTCCTCGGCATGCGGAAGGTTGCTGCTCGTTGGGTGCCTCACAACATTTCCGAAGAGCAAAAGGCTGAGCGTGTCACCATTTCGCGTCGCTTGCTTCAACGGCAACGAGATTCGAACTTCCTCGATCGCATTGTGGCCATCGACGAGACATGGATTCGTTCGTGCGAGCCAGAACTGAAGCGACAATCTGATTCTCCAAGGCCGAAGAAGTTCCGACAAAAGCCGTCATCGATGAAGCTCATGATGATCGCTGCCTACGACTCCACAAACATCATCCTCTCTCACTACGTTCCTCAAGGACAGACGGTGAATGCTGCTTATTACAGCAATCATCTCCGAGTTCATTTGCGAGCCGCGCTGAGAAGGAAGCGTCCCAACCTAAAGAATCCTCTGATTCTTCACGACAACACTTACCCGCATCGTGCCACAGAAACTCCCAACACTCTGGAGCAGTTGAAGTGGGGAACCATCCCACATCCACCCTACATCCCAGACTTGAACCCACCGGACTTCGACCGTTCTGGAAAACTCAAAGAGCCACTTCGAGGGAAACGTTTCGACAGTTTGAATGATTTGAAGAAAGATATAAGCCAAGTTCTCAAGTCACTGAATCAAAACAATTCCTTGAATAGCCTTCAACGACTTCCAGATCGTTGGCATCGTGTCATTCAAAAACAAGGTGACTACATCTAAGGCCAGTGATCTCTTTTAATCCTCAAATAAATGAGATATCGATTGATTTTTTAATGCTTTCATATTTATTTATCCTGTAATACGAGCTTGTGATATGTGATAAAAACGAACTTTTGGAATGACCCTTGTATCTTATAGTTCATCCTTATTGACTCCCCATACAGTAAACACACATTTTTAGCACACACCATAGAGTACGTACACACCAAGTATTCCTGAGAAGTCAAAATATCTGGACAGATACAAGCCTGATCTGACGTATTCCTATTATAGGTCCGTTAATTGGGCGCACACTATCGAGACATATCAGTAATCTATTGTTGGATGCTGGGTTGAAAGGAAACCAACCTGAGAGCTTTCTCCCTAGTGGAATATGTGCAAATCACAGCATTTTGATTCAGAATTATTTAGAACTATTTAGTCAGTGTATTTAGAATACTTAACTTTTATGTGTACTCCACATGTTATTATTTCATAAAAACTTCTTAATACCAAGACCAATTTTTTTATTTGAAAATCAATTTTTTGCATTGTCAAACCCCATGAAAAGATGTGTAAATAGTTCGTCAAGATCTTTGTAAATCTATCAAAGTGCATGTCAGTCGTTTATCAACTGGGCCATTTAGCTGATGGGCCCTCGTGTGCTGCGACATCGTTCGGCGTGGCGTTTCAACGCAGCTTTCACAATTTATTCAGATATACACCTTTGCCTCTGGCCTAGCTTGTGCTGCTCCGATCTAAGTTCCTCCAGTTGTTCGTCAGACTTTAAGGCTGGGCGCAGAGCTTCTTCTATAAGTATGTACAATCTCTCTTTTTCCTTCAATTTGTGCGCTACGGCTTCTTCATTTGCCTTCGTCAATGCGTCCTATGTTTCATTCATCAATGTCATTTTTCTTCATCTTCTCAATTTCGATTCTTAACTCCTTCCATAATGCCTCAGCCTTCTCAGCTTCTGCTTTTTCACGCCTTTCGTGAATCATCGTTTTGTATTTAGAATGAGCTATCGCGACACTTCGGCTCAACTCAAGAGTAACAGGGATGGTAGAATTACTCCACTCCTTACATTTCAAGATAGATCTTGAGACGACCATAGCCTTGATGGTTTCCGGATGAAGAATCTTTCGCTTTTTGGTAACAATATCGAAAAGGGCTGAGAAGCTCCGTTCTACCTCCGCATCCCATGTGGCAATATGAAAACAGCTTTCGCAAATTCAATTAGCCAAGGGAATTTTCTACTCTTCTCAACCTCAGGCCAGTATGTACTAATATCACGCGAAAAACTCTTGTCAACAGATTGCTCAGTCAGCAACACGTGGAATAATCTGGCTTCAACTGTCAACTGAGACTTCTCAGGTTCTGCAACCACCGTGGGCATGTCACGTACCAATTTCGTCACCTATTTCTCGAGGTTTTTGTTTCCGTGCTCGCCAGGTTCTAAAAATTCACAATACTTAAGGAAACGATTTCCGCAAGGTAGATATTCTTTCAATTTCTTTGAGGCAGTTATGAAAAAGGTATACCTGAAATGATATAATCGTGTACAAATCCAAACAACCACTGTTTATCGCGAAATTCGTGATTTACATCATAGAAGAAAAGTATACCCTGTAGATTGAATTCCTCTAACAGAAGGCTATTAATCAATGGGCACCGGTGCTTGCAACAAGTGAATCTCAGACGAAATCTCAACTGTAAACCGAATCAATAAAGTTTAAAAAAATAATCATCAAATAGGTCTAACCTATGGTGAATTTAACCACATGACGCTGAGTGACATCCTTAGACTACAATAACGGAGAATTTTGTAATCGTTTTGTTAAACAGAAATAGGACAAATATCAAGAAGACATCAGTAGTAATCCCGTGCCAAAAAAAAGCGAAGTGCGGTGCAGCGATGAGTCATCGCTGCTGAGTCATCATGCTGACTCAGCCCCCCCTCTGGAAGGAAGAGAGGTGAGGGAGGTGGCCAAGGATGTGCTGGGAGGAATGGGTCCGTGAGGAGAAAACTGTTCCCTACGCCCCCCCTCTGGAAGGAAGGAAGGAGGAGTTTTCCTGTGAGGAAAGGGTAGGAATCTCGGAAGGATAGAGTGAGAAAAGGGTAGGTTTTGGTGGTTTTGGGATGAGAAAGGCTGGAATTCGTCATGAAGGAGGGTTCGGATGTGAAAACGGAGGTCAGATTCGGAATCCACGTGAAATTTTGGGTGAGGAAGGAATGCAGGGAGGAGTTTTCCTGTGAGGCAAGGGGTGGAATTTCTGAAAACGGCAGACTTAGAAAAATGCGGGTTTTAGTAGCTTTGGGATGAGAAACGTCGTTTTTCGGCATGAAGAAGGCCTCGGATGGGAAAACAGAGGGCAGATTCGGAATCTACGTGAAATTTTGGGTTAGGAAGGATGTTTCGAGCGAAATCGGAGAGAAAAAAATTTTGGGACGTTCCCCCCCTCCTGTCAGACTTCCAACTTTGGTACTAGAGATCGTAGAAAGTCGTGCAATAGCTCATTTGAAAGCTAAGAGTGAGAAAAATGCAGTGGAAAGCATCATATGTCCAGGTTTTCCTGGGTTTAGGGAGGAAAACGCCAGTTAGAAAAAGACTTTGGACGTTTTGGGATGAGAAAAGTCGTTTTTCGGAATGAAGAAGGCCTCGGATGGGAAAACGGAGGGCAGATTCGGAATCTACGTGAAATTTTGGGTTAGGAAGGATGTTTCCAGCGAAATCGGAGAGAAAAAAATTTTGGGACGTTCCCCCCCTCCTGTCAGACTTCCAACTTTGGTACTAGAGATCCTAGAAAGTCGTGCAATAGCTCATTTGAAAGCTAAGAGTGAGAAAAATGCAGTGGAAAGCATCATATGTCCAGGTTTTCCTGGGTTTAGGGAGGAAAACGCCAGTTAGAAAAAGGCAGGTTTTGGTTCTTTTTGGGATGAGGAAAGTCGTTTTTCGGCATGAAGGAGGCCTCGGATGGGAAAACGGAGGGCAGATTCGGAGTCTACGTGAAATTTTGGGTTAGGAAGGATGTTTCCAGCGAAATCGGAGAGAAAACATTTTCAGGACGTCCCCCCCTCGGCAGCGATCTTCCAACTTTGGTTCTAGAGATCGTAGAAAGTCGTGTGATAGCTCATTTGAAAGCTATGAGTGAGAAAAATGCAGTGGAAAGCTCACTTTGGTCCTCTCTGTCTTCGTTTGGATGTGACACGCCATTGAAAATTTTGGAAATTAGCGAAAAAACGACATAGTTAGAATTTTTACGAAAATGGCTCTAGCGGGTGAACGGAGCATCGGACGGGAAAATGGAGACCTGATTTGGAATCAGCGTGCAATTCTGCATCTGGAGGGTGAGTTTCAAGTAAATCGGAGAGAAAAAGTTGAACATTTTCTTCACACTGGGTCTCCACACGGGATTTTTTCGTGAAAATGTTAAATTGTAGCCACCTTTGGCGATGAATAACGGAGGATTGGAAGTGAATGAACAGCTCGGGTTTCTTTTAGGGGCAAGACCGCTTTGTTCTCTAGGATCCTATCTTTTCAGATCTGTGGAAGGTTTCGTTTCCAAATGAGAGCATGTTTAAAATCGAGTTTTTGCGCATTTTCCAAGATTTTGGAACTTCTGAAAAAGCCACAAACTATATAAGTGGAGTCTCTACTTGTGGAAATCAGTTCTCCTCCCGACTGGGTTGGGGTAGGTGAACTCCAGAGCTCCCATGATAGCATTGAAAATCTCCAAAAACCGGGTTTCCGTAGGAAACCGACTTAGAAAATTTCATGGCTGATATCAGCTAAGGCGTCAGACTTAAAGGCTAGCCAGGAGATGGCCTTCGTCTCCAGGCCATAAAGGACTCCAAAACTTTAAAGGCTTGTAACTTTGCTTCTACAAGTCCTTTTGACTTGATTCAAAAGAGTCGATCGCTATTGATCAGACCTATATTGACAGACTACTTATAAAATTTCATAAGTAGTACTAAATGCTGAAAAATTTAAATTCATAATTTTCGGAGGTTTTCTGGGGTTTTCGACCCTGCTGAAATCAATGAAGGCATGTATAAGTGTGTACGAGCCAGTCTTTCCATGATACAAGCGGCTTTTCACTGAAAGCGAGCATGACACGGAGAGTTTTGCTGTAATATTCCACTAACAGGGTGTTCCTTCGGGACGGCGGATGATGCCGTAGTGATAAGTGTGGCAAGGGAGTGTGTCATATTTTAGACCGAAACCTCTGGGGCAACTCATGTTGGGCATTTGACACAGTTCTCAACGTAGCACTTTGAACGCCAGTCGGTTGAGTCTTAGCTATCTTGTCATGGGTGGCATCTAAACATCTTCATTGCAAAACGCTTGTGAATTACGGCTTGCTATCAAGCTGATCAAAGCAACGACTTACCAACCTCTTGTAAATAACTGCACCGGCTTTTATGTCTGGCTATCAAGTCATTGACGGTGCAAGTCACGGAGATTTTCGGTGTAATACTTCTTATCGACGGGCGTCCCTTTTGGGCGGCGATGGAATCCATAGCGAAGAGTACCGCATGGGATAATCGGCAATTGTAATCCTTGTGAAACCTGTCTGCGTCATGTTTGCAAGTGGTTGCCTTATCGTCTCGATGTAGTGCTCTGACCGCCAGGGTGACATTTAGCCATCTGTCGAAGGTTATTTTAAAACATCTCCATTGCACTTGTCTCCCGATAGTTGGTCATACATGTGAGAATGAACCATAAGTTCTTTTTAGAACTGTCTCTATCACGGAGACGAAATGATAAATGGAATGAATTGGAAGGGACATTCATGCGCCACACGCAACCACAAGCTCATTTCTCTTCGCTAGTGAACAAGCTCTTGTTAGTGTAGTCAGAAAGTGTATCATGGTTTGCAAAAGCAAAGTTAAGTGTAGTCAAATAGTTTTGCCGTGACACACGTTTGTGAAAGTAAAGTTTGATCATCGAAGTTTTATTCATGAGTGTAGTCAGAAAGTGTATCATGTTTTATCAAATGCAAGTGTAGTCAAATAGTTTTACCGTGACACACGTTTGTGAAAGTAAAGTTTGATCATCGACGTTTTATTCGTGAGTGTCGTCAGAAAGTGTATCATGGTTTGCAAAAGCAACGTTTAGTGTAGTCAAATAGTTTTACCGTGACACACGTTTGTGAAAGTAAAGTTTGATCATTGAAGTTTTGTGACCGACTGAACTCACAACAGCATTAGAAAGTTTAGCACAACACAAGTGTCATGAAAAAATACTTTATTTGGTCTTTGATTTAACATCATTGAAACCCACTTTACTAATAGCAATGACAACATGGTTTATTTTATTCAAAAGCAAATGATTGCCGTAACCATCCGAGAAATAATCTTCCGCAGATGTCGTGTATAAAACTCAGAAGCATCAGTAACATATTCTTGTCCGTAGGAACGAAATTTTAAAGTCAACACTTTCCGCTGCTTCACCTTGTGGAAAATGAACGTAATTGACATGTGCAATTAAGTGAGCCTTGATGAGACTGTCTTTGAAATAAGATATCAACTCCGTAAATATCTCTCGTGTGTAGTCTAAACATGCTTCCAATTCTGTCTCCTCCCTTTGAAACTCAAGGATGTAATCTTGTATTAAGCCTCCGAAGCTCTCTTGATGAAAACGAATCGTGCAATCATCATGTTTCAATGTATTGACTTCAGGTGCCATGGTTGAGTCTATTGCTAAACATCATGTTTGCCTAAGACGATTTCAATAACGCGTTACAATTGTGCATGCGCACATCGGGAACTCTAGCTCGTCTGTGATTGGACGAGATGTCTGATCCATTCACCGCTTAGGAAAATCTCATAAAAGGCAGTGCACCAGCTCTGCTCTTCACATTTATCTTTCACAAGGTGAGTGTCGGTGAGCTCCTGCTATCAGGTTGTTTTGACTTGCTATGAGTATGAATTGAGTATTAGACAACGCATGCAAGTTTTTGACGACTTCAGTGGTTGAACCCAAGTCTAAGTTTAACATGTTGGATATAAAAAGTGAAATGGATAGGAATAAGTGTTGAATGTTTTATAAAACCGGGTAAAGTCTTGTCACAAACGTTGAGTGAGTGAGGGCTAGTTCCATGACATTGAATCACGTGGGTCCTAAAGTCCATAATCCAAGGGTAGGGTCATCTACGGCTGGATTTAAGGATTTAGGGTTTTATATCACACGCGTTAACCGTTCGTGTAGAATACGCGAAGCACACGTTCGATTAAAAGTATAAACGGAAACGTTGAAAAAAGTTTCATGAAATGTTTCTGCAGTCACACTCGTTAGCGTATCAGCTTTACTAAATGTGTTGTTTGCCTTTATCAAATTGAATGCGTGTGTAGACTGTTTTGTAAATAAAGACAGTGTTTAACGTTTTCGAACTCTGCATCGACAGCATACAAGTAGACACATAACATGTAACGTTTCTTAAAAGAGTCGAATGCATATGAGTTAGGAAACACTCAAAACATGGGTGAGATAAAAATCAACCTGCTAGATTAAGTGAGTCCCTCACAACTATTTTTGGGAAAGTTGTAAAGGAGAACTGTGTATCGTGAACGTCTGCCATCAGCTTAGCTAGATGAACATTACTCTCTCCTTCTTTCTTAGGCATACCATTCTTCACTCAGGTTTGAATCATGATCATGTGGAAATTATCAGCATGTCTCCATGTATCATGGAAAAGTCAGTGTGCTACATTTCATGATACGAAACGTCAACTTCAGATAACTCTAGAATGCTTTCAACTACGAAGGTTGCATCGCGCTATCCCATCCAACTCTTGTGTGATTAGTTTAGGAGAAGGCATTGTATTTATTCGCATTCAAGAGATGATTCTACATAATGATCACTGCTACATCGTGATTCCAAAACCCTCATGGGAAAAGTATAAAATGGAAGTTCACTCAACCCTCATGCCTTTTGTGAATCATGCTCCCCATCCGCATCATCAACGCCATGCGCGAAATGAATCTCAGAAGAGACATCGATTTAGAACAGTTGCATACCCATCTTCCCAATTCAGTATATCATCGCGGTCGTCCACAAATGTTGGTCATTCGCATGAGCAACGGTCGAAATCTTCAAATCTTTCGCTGCGGCAAAATCCAAGTCCTAGGAAACATTTCTCATTTCGTGATGCAGTCCATGTGTTAGGAAGTCGTCAAGAAAATGTGAACACTCATGCTTCATCTACACCTCAGTCCCCTGACATTGAAGAATATAGTAGTGTCTTCATTTGAAGATGTTAGTGAATCTAGCAAACATTTTAACCAGTAATCATTGTATATTTTATGAAACTGAACTCTTTCCTGCTGCTCTGATTTGGAAGTGGCATCCTGTACATATTGCACTGTTTCACAACGGACATTGTATCATGACCGGTTTACGTGATATCAGTAAAGTAGCTGACATTGTTAAATCTTTAATGCGTTATCTGTATGAGTCACAGTTAATAGAATCGTGTTAATCACATGATGTGTTTTGAATGAGTCATCGCAATGAACTATCGCCCACACACTTGTCGGTGAAAAGGTCATCAACAAGGTTCATCGCTTTATGATGAGTCAGCGCTATTTATAGACATGAAATGATGACCACACACTTGTCGGTGAAAAGGTCACGCTGTCTGATGTGAGGCGCCATCGCTGTCTGATAAATAACGCCCACACACGTGTCGGTGAAAAGGTCACGCTGTCTGACGTGAGGCGTCATCGCTTTGTCTGATAAATAACGCCTACACAAGTGTCGGTGAAAAGGTCACGCTGTCTGACGTGAGGCACCATCGCTTTGTCTGATGAATAGCGCCCACACCCGTGTGGGTGAAAGGTTGAACAAGACTGATTAGATTCTTATATAACTGACTGGCGCTTTACCACTTCATGAGTCAGAGCTATTTATAGACATGAGTCAGCAAAGTGGTTGATGTTTCCTAAGCCGAAGAAATTCTCATGATGTTACATTCGTTGGTGAGGATGTTAACTTACAAACTCTGACATGGTTTTGACTTTATTTTACACTTTACCTATCTTGCAAACAGTGAAATGCTTGTCACTTTATTTTATACTTTACCTATAAATTGCTGAACTCCATCATCTATGGGGATGGGGTTACCTACGGTTGGATTTAGGGATTTAGGGTTTTATATATCACAAGTGAGTGTTAACCGTTAGTGTATAGTACATTTATTAACCTAACCATTTGTGAATGATATATCTAAATTGCTTAAGTTCATAAGCCATGGGGATAGGGTTACCTACGGTTGGATTTAGGGTTTTATATAGCACAAGTGAGTGTTAACCGTTAGTGTATAGTACATTTATCAACTTAACCATTTGTGAATGATATATCTAAATTGCTAAAGTCCATAAGCCATGGGGATAGGGTTAGCTACGGCTGGATTTAGGGATTTACGGTCTTATATATCACAAGTGAGTGTTAACCGTTAGTGTATAGTACATTTATTAACTTAACCATTTGTGAATGACATAATTCCTAACATTACAAACAACTACTTCATTTCTAACTTTACAAACAGTGAGATGATTCTAACTTTATTTTATTATTCACCTATCTTACAAACATTGAAATGCTTGTCACTTTATTTTATACTTTACCTATCTTGCAAACTCTGAAATGATTCTGACATTAATTCAAACTTCACAATCATCAACTTTATTTCTGACTTTACAAACATCAACTTTATTTCTAACTTTTCAAACAGTGAAATGATTCTGACTTCATTTTATGTTTCACCTATCTTACAAACAGTGACATGCTTATGACATTATTACCAAGTCAGTCCCACCTATTTAAGTCCCAACTTTATGTGAAAGGAAAACGACACAGTATGTACATGATATGTTATTCATCATCACAGCCGATTTTCATAGCACCGCACATAGGTCATACTGATGGTAGCGGAAAACAAAGTTTTTATGGCTCACATCACCGGAGAAAACAAAGTCACTCATGTACAGGGTATAAACAAAGACAGGAAAACCAAATGATATGCAAGTCATGATATGAAGTGAGCACTCACAACGCCCCATAGAAAACGCCATGGAGTAAAAAGCGAAACATCAACCACAACAGAGAGGAAGCATTCATCATTAGACATCGCCGGACGGAGGAGGAGAAAGTTTCTGTCTCTTGGGTGGAGGTAGATGAGTGTCTGGATGGCCGTAGGGTAATGAGTGGTTGGGACTCATCCAGCATCACTTGTCTTCCCAAGCTGAGAGACCTCGTTTCCTAAACGTCGTTGTTCTGACTTGATGCGACTGTGATTTTAAAGTGGTCATCACTACTTTTTTAATTTTAAGAGAATCTAAGGCATCTTGATAGTCCCTATGTGTCATTTTTCTAACGATTGACTTCGAGATGCCTATCGCCCGTTTAATAGAAAGCTCTGAGGATTTTAGCTTCATGGAGTACATCTTGGAGCGAAGCAAGATCATCTCTATCTGTTTGCCGGCACACTCATCCTTGAAGCAGCCAAGCTTCGCTTCATTTGTGGTAGAGTAAAGCGGATGGTCAGTGGGATAGTTGGAACTATCAAACTTGGGTGTTAAATATCTTAAAATGACTTCCTGTTTGACTTGGCTAGTGGTTGTCAAAGCTAGGAAGAAGCTGTCTGTATCGCCTACTAATTCCACATGTTGGATCAATGGGCAAGTTTTAAAGGTGTGGTAAAACAACTTGTACATTTCTAATTTGCATTGATCCAAGACAGCTTGACCGACATAAATGGGCTTGCAAAGTTCTACTTTGGATTTTAACATTTTAAAACCAGTGATGTCTTCGGAAATGACATCATGGTGGCAAAACAACGGCGAGCGGCATAACTTGATACTCGTTTCCGGATCAGTCACGATACGATAGTCCATGCGCTTTCTTACATCCTCCATGGTTTTAACAAAGAGGGCATTATTCTTAAATTTAAAGAAGTCCTTTTCGAAAGGATTCTTGGATTCAGCCCGTTTTTTACTATTAAATTCTATATACAGCTTTAGAAAGGGCTTCTGCCTAAAATGGATAGCGCGATGGACTTTGTCAAGTTGCATCCCCATACCTAGGTAGAATTTGAGGATGGAATAGTGCACGATGTAATGCTGCTTGTTCAATTGGGTGAGCAACAACTTCCTAGTGGGTTTATATTTTAAGTCATTTTCCGCCTCATATTGCTTATTGTGCTCTTCCATAAAGGGAGAGAACATATCTGGACTTACTATGCCAGATTCGGGTGCGAGAGGAAAATCAACTGTCCTATTCTTAATACACTCTGGATAGATGAGGTCGACTTCAAATAACGTATGCCGGCCTCATCTCCCAGTGCCATGATGTGTGCTGGATTGGAGAAGTGTTCAATGTCATGGGGCTCTACCCATTGCAAGTCAGACTGTGGCAAAGGCTTGGATAATGCACTCCAATATAAATTATTTTGGTCTATGTACATTAAATGCGTGGTCGATCCTATGTCTTGGGTGCTGTTGACAACATGTTTGTTAAATGCTAAGCCTCCCCTAATACCACGTTCAAATAACGTGTACATTTCTGCATCTTGCAGTAAATGTATTCTCTCTTTCGTCATCTTGAAGGCTGACTGACAGGACAGACCCGGTAGACTAACAAAATGGACGGGGTCTAGGGTGTCCTGTTCTAATGTGACTTTCCTAAAAGTCTCAAACACGTCAGCCAACAGATAGACGTCTAATTTTAAGTAGGCAAGCATGTCGTCACCAAAAGTGAGACACCTAAATTCTAACCATGCTTGCTCTGTATGCCTATATTCATCCGGCGAACAGTCCTCACCCGTCAAATCATTTTTAAATTTATCGATGGACGGAAGGGATGTCTCAATCAATGTGTCCATTGAACTAAAATAACTATAAGGAGACACCCCTTTCCGTCGCATGAGACTTTCACTTATGTTGGGATAGTCTTTCTTTAAATGTTGAGTGAGGGGAAGTGTTTCTAAATTATTAGCCAACGCAGCTAAGGAAGAAGACATAAATTGAAAACTATCTAGAAACTTTATGTCATAGAAGACAGGCTTCCCCTCCTTCGTCTTATCTACTTGTACTTTGGCAGTGATGCACATAAATTTTTCCTTACTTTGTGCAATCACTTTGGATGACCAGGATTTCATTTTACCGAATCCATGGCGAATGATGATGTGATCATCATAACATTTAAAGTTATGGAAGATGACGGGGAGCGTTCGCCGTTTGAGCCTAAGTTTCATGTTATATTTACTGCATAAGGCAGACCTAAATTTACCACTGAGATGGCAATGGTCCCTCACTTTCTTATGTTGCTGATCATCAAAGGATAAACAGCAGCGGGGACATTCCGTGGTCCTATCAAATTGAAGTTTATAGGCTTCAGTGAAGCACATGGGTTTCCTAGTCAGCTCCGTTTCATACCGTTGATGAAAACTGACCTTCCTATCTAAAAAGTTGAAGTTTTCAACGCACTCCTCGCCTTGCCACACGCATTTTATTTTGGTTCCTATAATATGGATGCCAAACTTCATAACAGGCAATGGCTGCTGGCTCATGACTTAGGTCTTCTTGTTCAATGTAACATTCAATGTCCGCATAGATGGTACATATGGGACTGAGCTCATTGCCGTTTTCCTCATACCTATAAAATTTATCTTTGGGCATGACTTCCATTTGAAGTTTACCCCGAGAGCACCACTCGTAATGCTGTTCAAAAAATGGTTTTGACCTAAAGCGTGGTGTACAGCGATCACAGTAATAATGTGTGTCATCATAACTTTGTTGGTGGCGATACAATCTAGAAATTTTAGGAATGCCACAATAATGCCATTCTGGGTGGTTGTCGATATAGACTAGGAGATTGACAACCCGGTCGAAGTTACTTTGGCGATTATTATACCTAACGCCCTTCAGACCCTTTTACCAGAGATGGACGACGATCTTAATTTCATTCAATTTTTCAAATTGGGCGATGCCTTTAAAATCTAGTGTGTTGACATCTGACCCGTCAAACTTAAGCTCATCCTCCCATTCACAATACTTGGTGACTCTTTGACGATCCCTATCTACATCATTATAGTGAAGAATGGAGAGGACGGCATACTTGAAACACTGGGACTGACACGCTACACTGATGACAGCCTTTTTGTCAGCCAGTGCTTTGGGGAGGGTGGAACAACCACTCCCTTGGAAATTTTCTAAAAGATTGATTTTAATGTCTACTTTCTCTATCCCATCAAAAACCAGTCTGCTGTCTCTTTCATTAAATTTATTTAAGTTGCTGACGAGATAGGTCGCATGTCTCTCTATCCACTCGTTTACATTACCTATCAGATCAGCACAGGAGGCTATCCTAATGGTCACAGTGGACTCTACTTCTCCAGTGCTACTGTCTACCTTATTGAAACGAGCAGTGAGATAAAACATGCCTTTGAGCGAAAATCTATCTAAGCTCGTCAACAGTTGATGAATTAAACCTATATTATTCATCAAGGATGAATATCTTGTACAGGTTCAGAGCTTTCTAACTCATAGTCGCGAACGAGCCTCTCAAGGGAAAACTTGCTCAGCCTTAGAGTGACGCTGTTGTCAGTGTAAAGCTCAGTGGAATGTGTGTGAAGAAAGAACAAACTCTGTAGGAAAGGTCTTCCGACACGAAGAACAGGAAAAGCCGACGTGTGATGAAGGATGCTTCCTACCTGTTGTTGTCGGTGGTTGCCTCACACTGCCACAGGATCCGCCTTCGATGTGACGTTGCAAGTTGGTGCTGTTGTAGAACGTGCGTCCACAACCTTCACACTTGGGTCGTTGAGGGATCGGTCGGCGCGCCTTCTCCAGATCTCCTTTCGCTTTTGGGCAGCGAGAATGTCGGTGTCGTCGAAGGCAGAATGGCCTCGCGAAGACCTGCCCACAGTCTGTACAGCTGAACTGTTGAGCCATAGGTCCTTCTCTCTCCCTGACACCTTCCTCCTCGATTGCGATCTCCCACTATCTCCAACTCCTCCTCCTCCAGCAATCTCTCCACCGACTTGACGGAGAGGAGAGAGGTCGTTTGCTGCAGGTGGTGGTGGCGATGCTGGGATGACGATGGGCGGGAGGGAACGTCGCCGTCCAGGAGGACCGTCGACAGATCTGTTGAGAAAAAGAGAAAGCAGATTAGCAACATGATCATAATTTCAAGTTTGAAGTCCTATCCCCCATTTCCCAATCACGGTTACTTACCATCTAAGGAATTGATTTCCGGCAACACCGATGGTTGAGGAGACAGGAGTGGGACACGAGCCGAGGGTGGAAGGGTCCTTGTCTTCGGTGTCGGAGGGACGTGGTGACGAGGAGCAGGGAGCGGAGCAGGCGGTGGAGGTGGGGCGATGACGATGCCCGAGAAAGAGGTTGAACTTTGATCGGAGGTAGATTGGCGGGAAGGTAGGGCCGGAAATTCCTTGAGGTATTTCCGCCTTGCGGCTCTTCCCACTTCTTCATCATGGCCAAGTCTGTAGAGAGGAAAAAGAGATTAGAGATTGAGACAAGGATGTTAAACAATCGAATCATGAGATGTTGAAGATACATACACTTGCCAAGCCGCTCATAGGCTTCGCCGAGTGTTCCTTGGGGGACGGGTTCCCCATTACGAATACATTCATGCACTGAAAAAGAATGACAGCAAAGATAAGCAGAGCTAAAATTTGGATTCGGTTTAAACATGAATAAAAGAGGGGAGGGGCTCTTGATTTTAATTATAATGTCTACCCTAATGATGTTCGTAATAGAGTGAGTCAACCTTGATACAAATACTTACATTGCTCGATGGTGGCTTTCTCCATCTCGACAGCAATGCGGTAATTCCATGACGGACAGTCGATTGCAGATGATCAATGGTAGGTATAAACTTCAATCACTGAAAGGGAAAATGAGAATCGTTTCATTTGCCTAGTCAACGTTGATCATGGGACCAATCATTGAAGTGACATCTAATAAATTACATTTCCCTCTACTCCATATCATAAAGACCAACCTTTGTCGAATGGCTGAAGTACTCTGACCTGGCGAGAGAAAGCATCACGTTCAGTATGAAGTCGAACGCCCAACATGAGCAACGGCTCAGAGGTTTCGGTCTAACAAACGACGAAGAACCCGTGCAACGGAATCCCTCTACGGCAGTACCCGCCGTCCCGAAGGAACGCTCGAGCAAAGGAGGTATTACAGCGATGATATGTTTTATGAGCAGAAGTGAATCTCTTGATAGCAAGAGA
This sequence comes from Prostheceraeus crozeri, assembly GCA_907163375.1. NCBI lineage: Eukaryota > Metazoa > Platyhelminthes > Polycladida > Euryleptidae > Prostheceraeus > Prostheceraeus crozeri. The sequence continues at coordinate 77,103 of CAJQUW010010983.1, forward strand.
CTATTTAACTTCATAGCAAGTCAAAACAACCTGATAGCAGGAGCTCACCGACACTCACCTTGTGAAAGATAAATGTGAAGAGCAGAGCTGGTGCACTGCCTTTTATAAGATTTTCCTAAGCGGTGAATGGATCAGACCTCTCGTCCAATCACAGACGAGCTAGAGTTCCCGATGTGCGCATGCACAATTGTAACGCGTTATTGAAATCGTCTTAGGCAAACATGATGTTTAGCAATAGACTCAACCATGGCACCTGAAGTCAATACATTGAAACATGATGATTGCACGATTCGTTTTCATCAAGAGAGCTTCGGAGGCTTAATACAAGATTACATCCTTGAGTTTCAAAGGGAGGAGACAGAATTGGAAGCATGTTTAGACTACACACGAGAGATATTTACGGAGTTGATATCTTATTTCAAAGACAGTCTCATCAAGGCTCACTTAATTGCACATGTCAATTACGTTCATTTTCCACAAGGTGAAGCAGCGGAAAGTGTTGACTTTAAAATTTCGTTCCTACGGACAAGAATATGTTACTGATGCTTCTGAGTTTTATACACGACATCTGCGGAAGATTATTTCTCGGATGGTTACGGCAATCATTTGCTTTTGAATAAAATAAACCATGTTGTCATTGCTATTAGTAAAGTGGGTTTCAATGATGTTAAATCAAAGACCAAATAAAGTATTTTTTCATGACACTTGTGTTGTGCTAAACTTTCTAATGCTGTTGTGAGTTCAGTCGGTCACAAAACTTCAATGATCAAACTTTACTTTCACAAACGTGTGTCACGGTAAAACTATTTGACTACACTAAACGTTGCTTTTGCAAACCATGATACACTTTCTGACGACACTCACGAATAAAACGTCGATGATCAAACTTTACTTTCACAAACGTGTGTCACGGTAAAACTATTTGACTACACTTGCATTTGATAAAACATGATACACTTTCTGACTACACTCACGAATAAAACTTCGATGATCAAACTTTACTTTCACAAACGTGTGTCACGGTAGAACTATTTGACTACACTTAACTTTGCTTTTGCAAACCATGATACACTTTCTGACTACACTAACAAGAGCTTGTTCACTAGCGAAGAGAAATGAGCTTGTGGTTGCGTGTGGCGCATGAATGCCCCTTCCAATTCATTTCATTTATCATTTCGTCTCCGTGATAGAGAGTTCTAAAAAGAACTTATGGTTCATTCTCACATGTATGACCAACTATCGGGAGACAAGTGCAATGGAGATGTTTTAAAGTAACCTTCGACAGATGGCTAAATGTCACCCTGGCGGTCAGAGCACTACATCGAGACGATAAGGCAACCACTTGCAAACATGACGCAGACAGGTTTCACAAGGATTACAATTGCCGATTATCCCATGCGGTACTCTTCGCTATGGATTCCATCGCCGCCCAAAAGGGACGCCCGTCGATAAGAAGTATTACACCGAAAATCTCCGTGACTTGCACCGTCAATGACTTGATAGCCAGACATAAAAGCCGGTGCAGTTATTTACAAGAGGTTGGTAAGTCGTTGCTTTGATCAGCTTGATAGCAAGCCGTAATTCACAAGCGTTTTGCAATGGAGATGTTTAGATGCCACCCATGACAAGATAGCTAAGACTCAACCGATTGGCGTTCAAAGTGCTACGTTGAGAACTGTGTCAAATGCCCAACATGAGTTGCCCCAGAGGTTTCGGTCTAAAATATGACACACTCCCTTGCCACACTTATCACTACGGCATCATCCGCCGTCCCGAAGGAACACCCTGTTAGTGGAATATTACAGCAAAACTCTCCGTGTCATGCTCGCTTTCAGTGAAAAGCCGCTTGTATCATGGAAAGACTGGCTCGTACACACTTATACATGCCTTCATTGACTTCAGCAGGGTCGAAAACCCCAGAAAACCTACGAAAATTATGAATTTAAATTTTTCAGCATTTAGTACTACTTATGAAATTTTATAAGTAGTCTGTCAATATAGGTCTGATCAATAGCGATCGACTCTTTTGAATCAAGTCAAAAGGACTTGTAGAAGCAAAGTTACAAGCCTTTAAAGTTTTGGAGTCCTTTATGGCCTGGAGACGAAGGCCATCTCCTGGCTAGCCTTTAAGTCTGACGCCTTAGCTGATATCAGCCATGAAATTTTCTAAGTCGGTTTCCTACGGAAACCCGGTTTTTGGAGATTTTCAATGCTATCATGGGAGCTCTGGAGTTCACCTACCCCAACCCAGTCGGGAGGAGAACTGATTTCCACAAGTAGAGACTCCACTTATATAGTTTGTGGCTTTTTCAGAAGTTCCAAAATCTTGGAAAATGCGCAAAAACTCGATTTTAAACATGCTCTCATTTGGAAACGAAACCTTCCACAGATCTGAAAAGATAGGATCCTAGAGAACAAAGCGGTCTTGCCCCTAAAAGAAACCCGAGCTGTTCATTCACTTCCAATCCTCCGTTATTCATCGCCAAAGGTGGCTACAATTTAACATTTTCACGAAAAAATCCCGTGTGGAGACCCAGTGTGAAGAAAATGTTCAACTTTTTCTCTCCGATTTACTTGAAACTCACCCTCCAGATGCAGAATTGCACGCTGATTCCAAATCAGGTCTCCATTTTCCCGTCCGATGCTCCGTTCACCCGCTAGAGCCATTTTCGTAAAAATTCTAACTATGTCGTTTTTTCGCTAATTTCCAAAATTTTCAATGGCGTGTCACATCCAAACGAAGACAGAGAGGACCAAAGTGAGCTTTCCACTGCATTTTTCTCACTCATAGCTTTCAAATGAGCTATCACACGACTTTCTACGATCTCTAGAACCAAAGTTGGAAGATCGCTGCCGAGGGGGGGACGTCCTCAAAATGTTTTCTCTCCGATTTCGCTCGAAACATCATTCCTAACCCAAAATTTCACGTAGACTCCGAATCTGCCCTCCGTTTTCCCCTCCGAGGCCTCCTTCATGCCGAAAAACGACTTTTCTCATCCCAAAACCACCAAAACCTGCCTTTTTCTAACTCTAGCGTTTCCTCGCTAAACCCAGGAAGATATGACCAAACTGTGCTTTCCACTGCATTTTTCTCATTCTCAGCTTTCAAATGAGCTATTACACGACTTTCTACGATCTCTAGAACCAAAGTTGAAAGATCGCTGCCGAGGGGGGGACGTCCTCAAAATGTTTTCTCTCCGATTTCGCTGGAAACATCCTTCCTAATCCAAAATTTCACGTAGACTCCGAATCTGCTCTCCGTTTTCCCATCCGAGGCCTCCTTCATGCCGAAAAACGACTTTCCTCATCCCAAAACGACCAAAACCTGCCTTTTTCTAACTGGCGTTTTCCTCCCTAAACCCAGGAAAACCTGGACATATGATGCTTTCCACTGCATTTTTCTCACTCTTAGCTTTCAAATGAGCTATTGCACGACTTTCTACGATCTCTAGTACCAAAGTTGGAAGTCTGACAGGAGGGGGGGGGAACGTCCCAAAATTTTTTTCTCTCCGATTTCGCTGGAAACATCCTTCCTAACCCAAAATTTCACGTAGATTCCGAATCTGCCCTCCGTTTTCCCATCCGAGGCCTTCTTCATTCCGAAAAACGACTTTTCTCATCCCAAAACGTCCAAAACCTGTCTTTTTCTAACTGGCGTTTTCCTCCCTAAACCCAGGAAAACCTGGACATATGATGCTTTCCACTGCATTTTTCTCACTCTTAGCTTTCAAATGAGCTATTGCACGACTTTCTACGATCTCTAGTACCAAAGTTGGAAGTCTGACAGGAGGGGGGGAACGTCCCAAAAATTTTTTCTCTCCGATTTCGCTGGAACATCCTTCCTAACCCAAAATTTCACGTAGATTCCGAATCTGCCCTCCGTTTTCACATCGGAAGCCTCCTTGATGCCGAAAAACGATTTTTCTCATCCCGAAGCCACTAAAACCCGCCTTTTTCTAAGTCTGCCGTTTTCAGAAATTCCACCCCTTGCCTCACAGGAAAACTCCTCCCTGCATTCCTTCCTCACCCAAAATTTCACGTGGATTCCGAATCTGACCTCCGTTTTCACATCCGAACCCTCCTTCATGACGAATTCCAGCCTTTCTCATCCCAAAACCACCAAAACCTACCCTTTTCTCACTCTATCCTTCCGAGATTCCTACCCTTTCCTCACAGGAAAACTCCTCCTTCCTTCCTTCCAGAGGGGGGGCGTAGGGAACAGTTTTCTCCTCACGGACCCATTCCTCCCAGCACATCCTTGGCCACCTCCCTCACCTCTCTTCCTTCCAGAGGGGGGGCTGAGTCAGCATGATGACTCAGCAGCGATGACTCATCGCTGCACCGCACTTCGCTTTTTTTTGGCACGGGATTACTACTGACATTTAATATAACAAACTTGTCATTATAAAAATTTCGATTATTGACACTCTCCAATTTCGTGTCAAACGCTGTCATTTCGCGCATTTCTCGTAATACGCGAGTTTGCGTCACCACCAGGACCACTGTGAGTACCTCAGTGAGCTGCTTGTTCCTTCACTTCCATATCGCTCTCGCCTCAGATCCACTTCTACCAACTCATTTTGTTGTGCCAAGAACACGTCTAATAACGGTCGCCAATAGGATCTTCTCCGTAACGGCCTCATAAGCGTGGAACTCTCAAGGATGCATATATTACCTTTCAAATGATCAGCCTAAATCGTCTGGCGCTGCACGCCGACGATTTAGGCTGTCATTTGAAAGGTAGTATATCTTCAATGCAAATAGCTCATTCGTGTTTGCGCTTCATGCACACACAAAGGTGAGATGCCGGATTTCCAAGCACACCCACCTACCGATGGCCTTTGGACTGAGTTGCTCATTTTCACAAGAGGGTATTACTGCACTGTTGACGGCTAAAAAGCCAAAAACGCTTGCAGTCCAGCCTGATAAAACTTCTTCGTAGCTCTGGCAATTATTCAAATCAAACCTTGCTCTCTTGCATTTCAAACATGTGTAATAAAATATAATGGCATGTCTAGAAAAACTTTTGGCTCATAGACAAGATTATGGCAGCTATTTCATTAAAGTTGAGCCGCCATGGCACAAGTAAACGAGACATCAACACGAAAAGAAATCCGCGTCACTTCTGCAGTTGCTTGCGAGACTTCAATTTTCGTTCGTGTCTTCGCCGAATTTTACTTTGCCGATTTTAATAATCGTACAAAATATTCTTTCGTCACTTCTTTGTGTTCCCGAAACGTTTTGGTAGACTTCTGTTTCATGTTTCTTGGTAGACGCTTCTTGAAAGACGCGTTTTTGGAAAGCACCAAAGCAATCAAAACTCAATTCATAATCTGCTCCATGATAGCGTACTACAAACTTCTTCGTCAGGCATTCCCACCTAAATTTATTTCTTATTTCAAAACCTTGATTACTTGCGTTTCATCCTACTTCTTCAATATTGACGAAGGAATCACTGACTTGCTTGTAGAAGGATCTTCTGCGTAAGTGTCGAGCGGATTTTTCGAAAGTAGCGGCTTTGCAATTGATGACCTTCAAAATCGCAGGATTTTTAAGATCCCCTAGCAATCTGCATAGCCCCGTTCACCATTTCAAAGCGCCCCGTACTCAATTCTTAAGGGTCCTACTCTCAATGTTATAGGTCCCTTACAATCTCAAAAGGCCCATTCATATATAAAGAGTCCTTCAAAAACTGAAAAAGTTTCCGTTCACAATCTCAAAGTGTCCCCTCACGATCTCAGAAAAAGGACCCCTTCACAGTATTAAACGGAGGCCTCGCAATCTGAAAGAGTCCCTTCACATTCTCAAAAGGATCCCCTCACAATCTCAAGGGAACACTTCATTTTCTCAAAAAGGGCCCCCTCATGATCTTAAATGGCACTGCACAATATGGTCTTTCACAATATTAAAGGACCATTGCACAATCTCAAAAGGGCCCCTCACGATCTTGAAGGGTCCTCGTTGCCACATCAAAAGGGTCCGCTCACGATCATAATGCGGCCCTTCGCAGTATCAAAAGGGTCCCTATCACGATCTTAAGTGCCACTGCACAATCTCAAAAGGGCCCCTTCACTTTCTTGAGGGGCCTTCCAAATATCAAGAGGGCCCCATCACAGTCTCAAAAGGGCCCCCTCACGATCTCAAAGTGCCACTGCACAATCTCGAGAGGAACCTTTCAATTTCTTGAGGCCCCCTCACGATCATAATGTGGCCCTTCGCAGTGTCAAAAGGCCCTTTAGGTACTTACTCACGATCCTAAAGTACCATTGCATAATCTCAAGAGGGCCCTTCACAATTTCAAAGAAGGGCCACCCACGATGATAAAGTGCCACTACACAATCTTAGGAGGGCCCCTTCACTTTTTGAGGGGCCTTTCACTATCTTATAGGGGAACCTTCACAATCTCAAAAGGGCCCCTCACGATCATAATGTGGCCCTTCGCAGTATCAAAAGGCCCCTTCACGATCTTAAGTGCCACTGCACAGTTTCAAAAAGGCCCCATCACAGTCTAAAAAGGTCCCTCGCAATCTGAAAGGGACCCATCACAATCTCAATAGGGACCATTCACAATCTCAAAAGGGCCCTTCACTATCTTAAAGGGCCCCATCATAATCCCAAAATGGTCCCTCAAAATCTTAAAGCTCTTTCAATGTTTTTATTTCTAAAATCAATTAATTCCCGACGTTTTGTCCACCACTGACCTAGTAATTCAGTCATTGTATCTTTTAACCATGTTTTGTTGCATATCAAGTCTAATTTCTGAATTCATCTAGCTTTATAGAATTCCATTATAAATATCATAGAATCGTGCGGGCTAAGTATGGTAAGATTCAATTGCAAGTTTTGGAAAAGCAGCATTGAAGGAAGCCTATATAAGTCTGTTAGGAAAATTAGAACTTTTCTAATGCTTTATAAAATTTGCGATGAATTCTAGAAAATATGACGTTTATTATGAATGACACAGACATCCTACCTTGAAGATTTTGAAGCTTCAACTGACTATCACGGGACAGTCTAGAACGCGAGGCAAATTACGCTCCGCCTATACTTTATTGAGTGCATCAGTGCAACTTTTCAAAATGTTCGGTGCACCGGTGCGGAAAGGTGCGGCTAGCGCACAACCCTAGTTAAAATCGTACAATAATGGTCTTTCTTTTCATGTTCTGTGAGCGGGCAATATTGCTGTCCTCATTATGCAAACCACTGAATTAGATTCATCTGCGCGCACTTCGGTTTCCTAGAAAGGAAGAATTGTATGCAACCTTAATATCGAAATGGCACATCACAGAATTAGACAACTTGATCCTTCTCGAATGGATAATTCGTGTATCGCTTGCTATTGAGAAAGGCAAACAATAGGCTGTCAACAGAGGACACCAGAGCCAGTGAGAGATGCGTGCGTCCTGTGATATCACTTCGCGCACACCAAAACACACATCGATGCCTGGCTTCGATTCAACGTATGCACTATACAGTGAGCAATGCCGAGGAGAGGATGTGAAATCATCAAGTGAACTAATTTTCGTACGCCTGCTACTTTCTTTAATAATGATCGGAAGGGTCAACACTATGGAGAAAACTTGTGGGCAATGATCTGAATTCTTCGAATCTGAAGGAATTTTGGCAATCGAAGCACTTCGCTGGAACTCACATTAATCCGCAAGCGACGCACGACTTTTTTTCCTATCTCTGTGTGTAAGGTATTAGGAATTCCATTTTGCCCACCTAATAGGTTCCTCAATGTGCCGTCAATTTCGTATTAATCACACTTCTAGCAAACCGAAGCAGATAAACAAAAAATTTAATTCTGTGATGCAAACTACGTTGATGCTCTGGGATCTTGCACTTCGAATCGATTTGCTTCGGCTGACCAAAAATTAATTCAATTGTTTTTTTTTAATTTGTAGTCTGGTCTCGTTCGCTACTACTTGAACGTGACATTTTAGTATGCCTGAGATGTTGGATTCTCACTGAAAGTGGTCGAAAACGTCAGTTGATAAACAAGAGTTAGCCAAATCAGCAATAACACAGTCTACATGTTGATCAAAGGGTTTCGGGCTCGATCGGTTCATGAGTCGGTCTTTCTGACTGATTAAGTAGACCATGACATGAGGAAGCAAAACTCAAACAGTATATCTAGTCAATAAGAACAATTCTTTATGCATCAGCATGTCATCTGATCTTTTGACAGCACTTCACAGACATCTTTTAATGAAGCCCTTCAAAAATTACGGACTCGGAATTTCCTACGTGCCATAAAACATGGTAGCAAGTAGCATTTAAGCAAGTAAACATAAAACATGGTAGTAGGCTTATTCCACTTTACACCTATGACCCTTGGACCACCCAATTGACTTACTGAGTTAAAGTGCAAGATATGAATAATCGTTGACTTATAGCCTAGTCTTTCAATTGCATTTTACCATACAGATACTGGATTTCTCCACTTTACAGATTTTCCATTTCCATGCTAGCAAGTCCACGATACAGTAATTGGTCACGCATTACAGTGCTCAGAGTCTTTTTTATGTAGAGGTCTACGAAGGTTATTTGATAAATTGTTTTGGATTGTCCCTGAATAAAACATGGGAAGTTAAAGGCATCGATCACTTGTTGCAAAAATTCTATTATGGTTTTCTGAAAGCTACGATAGAAATGATAGAATCTACTACTCTTTAGCTCATGAAAATTTGTGATTTCTTAGGATCAGGATTTTAATATGAGCGATTGATGGAGGTCACATTTACAGTCCTGCGTGATTCGATTTTTTAAACCCTGAGGCTACAAACCTTCTCCTTATCATCAATCTGCTTGGCTAGACAAGGCCAATGGGAAGTTACACGTCAAGTCAACATCCATTATCTAGCTCATAATCTAGCATCAATTTGTCATTCGAAGTAGATTGCAGTTGAAAAGCGTAAGAGATTTTGGTTAATACAGAAAATTTAATTTGATTGCTTAATTCTTTATGAGTGACTAGGTGTCTTTCAATAACCATGTAATTTACATTGCTAGGCCTATTTCCGTAATGGCTAACGGTATAGCAAGATCAGATAATCGCACATAAAAAAACGTAAGTAGGCCTATGTAATTTTTTACGGTTCGATTCGATTAGCGAATCCAGACCCGATTCGATTCGACTCAAAAATTGCCGATTCCCCGGTTCCTCTTGTAACTATTTTAATAAAATTGGTTTTAACGTGTGAGAGGATCCATCTATCGCAATGAAGGGCATTCCCAGAATGGCAGTCTTTTTTAAATAATTCACACTTAATAATCTGATGATTGGATATACAGATGCTGATGTTCAAAACATTAAGAACGTTGTTCATAGGAATGTCTATGGGAAAATTTTATATTCTCTGATACCGAGTTGAAAATGTCGAGGATACTATTCAAAATGCAAGGTTCATTTGGGAATGGCCCCACAATAATGTCGTCGATATAGGCCTACCTCGAATAAAGAAGTGGTTGGATGTTGTGACTGGAACTTAAAATATTCAACGCCATATTTTAAATGTAATTCATACATTAAATGCATTCATGGCAAAGGCTGGAGCATAGTGAGTGCCCAAAGGGCAACCTTGAGTTTGGAGGTACGTTTTATTGCTGTAATACACTTGTTGAAAATTGCAAATTTTAAAAAAATTCTCAATTTCACTATGCGAGAACCCGCAATACAACTGTCGGAAGTGTTTTCATGTTCTTTTACAAATTTCATAACGGCTTCGATTCCAAGGAATAATACTAGTAAACAAGTTTTTAATATGTAAGGAAATAAAAGAATATTTCGCAGATAAAACTTAGGTTGTAAATTGTATCATGCTGTATACTCAGGTTTAAAACATGATAAAAAATTAGCATGAAGTATTAGCACATCAAAATAGAAAATTCAAAATATCAAGCACTGATTCGTGGTGGTGGACTTTGTCTTTACCGTAGACAGCTGGGATTTCTTTATTACACAGCTTCTTGCAATAATATAAATACAATTACTTCGGATCATAATCATGAGCAAGGATGCGGCTGCAATGTTTGTCAATGTTTAAAAGACTGATTTTGTAGACTGATTTTTCAAATGCTCAGTAGTATGAGAGTAGAGATTCTAGATTGTGCTTCCAACATCTCACAGACATGCTCCGACATGTTTCAGATATTCATTTCATTGTTGCAGGCATACTTTTTGAGGATCTTGTATGCTATTACATGCAATCACAAACTTATGGTTGCGGTAGTCTGAATTAGCAATTTTGGATTTTGGAATAGGTTACTCCTTTTCTAATGTATGAAATTGTCGACCAGAATTACGTGCAACTCATACACATCGCGAGAGAACGAGATAGTATATTTATCAAGTTCTATTCAATTATGTTGCTAATTGGTGCACTCACAGAATTAGATTCATCTGCGCGCTTCGGTTTCCAAGTTATATGTTATATGTATATGAAGAGTTATATGTAACCTTATCGCACAGCGAACGATAACAAGAGCTCCCGTGCGACAACCAACTAGTGGATTGGTTGTCGCACAGCGAGCTTTTTTTGGTTGCTTATTGCACTCCTCCAAATCATGGCTGCATGCAATGTGTGAATGCCATTGTTTAGGAATGGAATGAATCGCGGTGTTTACATCATCAACACGAGTTGAAAGTGAAGTCTGTTTGAGGATGAGAATGCGAATGTATGAAGTCAAGTCTTGGTCATGTCACACAAACACAGTAAAAAAAACATGGATCGGGCGCTTACGATTTTGTGGTAATTAATGTGATTTCTTCTAGTTTGCTCTCTATAGTCGGGATAAAGTTGTTTCAGATGCTTTAAAGTTGTTTCAGATGTTACAGTAAAAACATGGAACTGACAGATTTCTTTAACCGCTAACTGCCTTAATCCTTCAATTTCTCAAACTTCAAACAATTGATTTATTCCGCGTGCTGCTCTTACAGTAATGAAAGCGATCAATCTTGAAGTGTAGATAGTTCTATGAAAAGTTATAAAAAATCCCAAAGTTAAAAAGTATTAATGTCATAATAAATCCTATGTAAATCACCTCCACATTTATTATTAAAACACGCAAATTCTGCTATGATTGCCAGATTTTAATTGTGCTAGGCTATGTTCCAGTCTCCGTGAATAATAAGCTACTATCCCATTCCCCGTGTATGATGAAATATACCAAAAAACGGACGAAATATTGAAAGTATTCTAATTGATGCAAATCGCGAATATCAAGCAGTGAGTATATACAAAGTAACGAAGAGCACATATAATCGAGAAAACAGCACAAAGCAAATTTTTAAACGAAGTAAGGAAGGATGAAGTTCTGGGAGTGATGAAAACCTTAATACATATAAAATTACACATAAATAAGTGAGAAGATAGATAACTGACACCAAAGGAAACGTATGAAACTTTATCGCTCCTAGAAAATTGAGATCACATAGTGAAGTGGAAGAAATTATCGATGTTGTGGAAAGAAAGCGGTCAGCCCTAATGTTGCGATAAAATGGAGCGAAAACATGGAACATGCACACTTCTGTCAAATTTTCTAACTGCTTGCGTCTCACAATCTTTAAATTTCTCAGACTCCAGACTATTAATCATGAAGTGTAGAGATAATGGAAAAGCAAGGAAACTAGACACTTCAATGAAAATCTAAAAGTATTTGATTCTAATCATCTTCTCTCAATTCTCGGACTGCAGACTCTCAATTAATTATCCACATGTCGCTGTCACTCATATTAGAGAAATAATTACTCCGGGTTTCTATTTCACAGCGGTATGACGCGTGCTCCTCATAACACGTTCCATAAAACGTCCCTAAAATCACACCTAGAAATTACAGTAAAATCGAAGTGATTTAGACGAACAATCAATAACGTTTTATGTTTGACGGTTAGTCCTCATGTGGAGATCATCTAAAATAAAAGCAAAGTACTAAGAGACAACTCAGTGAAATTCTGACTACATATTTAACTTTTCACCTTCTCTTGAATCTCTCCGTGTCTCTGTCAACTACACGAGAGAAATGTTCAGTCCGTGTTTCAATGCCAGAGCCAGGGAATCCTAGTTGGTCGCTGCGCTCCTCAGGAAGTGACATGCCTGACAGCCGTTTACACACGCGGGCCAGTTTCCCTGTATTTTCCTCTCTGTCATTCCCTCAGTCAGCACACGAAAGAGACGTGAATTTAGGTTTCCCTATACCTAGTTGAACTCTGCGTATCCGATTGTTTATATTATTATAACACCAACTTTTTAATTTAGTGAAATGTGTTCAGATAACTCAAAATATGACAATAAGATATCACAGTTAAGGGAAGCATGATACATGTAGATATAACTATAACTGAATGGGAATCAGACCACTAATTTTTCTGTGTATTTTGCTTATTTCCTCCTTTTCCTTTATAAAGTTCTTAAGATTTATAACAAAACAATATCAAGTCAGCGACCAACTAGGATTCCCTGCCAGAGCGGTCTGAAGCGTGCTGCACATGTGCTCACACATGGTTCACACAAGAAAAAAGGATGATTTGTGTGACACCGTGCACAGAAAGCAGTGCCGATAAGAAATAATTATCGTACAGAGGATCGTACGAGCCGCGAAGCGGCGAGTACGTCCGGTTGTACGATAACTGTTTTGTCGTAGGAGTATGCTTCCCTTTTTTCCCGAAAGAAACGCTATTCTATTACATAACGCGTCGAGTTTAATGTGCTATTCATTTTAAAGTTGCAGCGGTCCATTGATGTAAAAAGGGAAACTTTCTGCGATAATGCGGCGGTCCATCAATCAGTGTCATCAGCTTGACTTTAAATATTTTATTTCAGAATGAATCGATGTTTGCTTGGTCAAATGCATCGAAGAGTGATTGGCAACATTGCAAAATAATCAGTGGTGTCATTATGAGTCAGACCCAGGAAGGCACACTGTCAAATAAGCGTGTTTTATTTCCATGTTTGAATAGTGAATATCTAACTAGCATATTTTGTACTAACTCTTCTGCAAATCTATGAGATAAATTGCCGTCGATGTGACGATAATAGACTGTCCGATAAGATAAATAAAAGCCATTGTCCAATACTGCTAAGCAAAATGATATTAAATCTATTGGTTATAAATCCATTGACAAAAAATATTGAGAACACACAAATAAGGTGTAGGATTATATTAAACACAGATCAAGAAATTTCAAAACGTACATCAAGATCAAGTAAAAAAACATGAAGATATTCATAAACCTCAGCATCCTAAACATACACGTATCCAAAACCATAAGGAGATTCTTATAAAAAGTATAGTCAATACAAATATCGATACAGCGACGCAGGAACTAATTGGTAGTATATACTAAAAATACTAAATTGGTGTCAAAAATATGCACAAAATAGAAACATTATGCATGTTTGATGTCAATAAAAAAATGCACGCTGGAATACATCTAAAACTACACAAAAATCTCAGAAAATATGTAGTATACCATATGACATTGAATCTAAAATAATCAGAAACATAGAAATACAGGTATAGAAGACTTGATTGTTCACTCAAGCTATAATGTAATCATTTTGGAAATTAATGTAAGAAATCACTTGAAAATTAGTGTAAAGCAAATCACGCTGGATCAACGCTTAGGTCAAAAGAAACATCGAGAAAGTTGCTGACCTGAAAACAATCTATGATGTCGTGGGAATCCAAATTTCGACTTGATGGCAGTTCTTCTTTTATATTAGACGTACTTCCACTTGTTGTCGGGTCATCGCTCACAACGTAAGAAAAGTCCAAATGCTCACTGATTTGTCTTTGTTGGGTGGACGAAGTTCTTTTGTACGCTCGTATGGCGTCTGATCTGTGACCAGTACGTTCGCGAATCAGCTGTTCATCAACGTTTCTCTGATACAGAGTTGTGGCACAAGTCACTTTTCCAGAATGTCCGGTGATGATTTTTGATGATATTTTGGCTTTTTTTGCAGCTTTTGGTAAAAGTTGAGAGATACTATGAACTCCCACTGGAGTTTCACCAAATTTTGGACGACCACACAGAGGCATCAACGGTCTTCGATAAAAATCACCTTCAGTGATCCCGCACGCACGAAGACGCTCAAAATACAATTTCAACAGTTTATATGTAGCTACTTGGGACTCAGTATCGTAGTGTTTGATGTTCTTCTCGGCTACTTTTCGATGACGGAGACCTCCTTTATTGGTCTTGTCAGTTTCCCCGATAAACTGGACGAAACGACCTTCGTCGTCCTCCCCAAATTTAAACTGTTCTAACGTCAGAGTTCTATGCTCATCTCTTGACCTTAGTCCAAAGACTTTGCAGTTGTAAAAATATACTGCCGACAGTAGTCCTTCACTCGATTTCAGCGAAAATGCGCCTGAGGACCACAATAACTGCTCGTCGTCATTTGTAATTGGATCAGCCTGACGCTTCTGGAGGTGGACTCCTTTCTCTGTCAGTTCTTGCATCCGACGATCGATACAGCGACGCAGGAAAAAGAAGTTTGAGTCATCTTTGAAAAAATTAAGGTCGGGCCGCATACATTCGTCTCGAAAATATCTGATGATGCCACACATAATCCCGTGAATACTATTCGCGGGATATTCTTTCCCATCTTTCCGTCGGATCTCATATACGAAGTGAGATAGAGTATTCTCGAAAACGTCGCAGCTAACACCTGTCAGGTCGTCTATCGATAGTAGTATATAGTGTGACATCCGGCGTGACGCTTCGCTTCGCTTTGCTTCGCTTCACTTCGCTTGCGCCGGATGTCACACTTTTGCGTTTTTTTTCAAAATTTTCAAAAAATCAAAATTTCAAAAATTTAGGTAGACTTCAAATTTCACGTGGGCGAAGGCCAAGGGCGAAAATTTAGGTAGTGACAAATTTTCAAAAAAATCAAAATTTCAAAAATTTAAGCGGTCTCAAAATATCACGTAATCGAAAATTTAGGCGGTCTCAAAATATCACGTAATCGAAAATTTAGGCGGTCTCAAAATATCACGTGGACGAAATTTAGGCGGTCTTAAAATATCACGTAATCTAAAAAATATCACGTGGTCGAAAAATATCACGTAGCCGAAGGTCGAAAATGTAGGCAGATGAAAATTTAGGTAGCCCAAAAAATATCACGTAGTCTTAATATACCAGAAGATTGTATTCAAAATATTTCTTTAAAAATGGAAACCTCAGAAATTGAAGAAGCCTCAGAAATGGAAGGAATAAAAGTGGAAGAAACCGCAAGAATATATCCTTCGTTATCATATGAAATGAACATCGAAAAGATGAACAAAGAAAAACATAAAGATAGAGTTAGGTATATGAAAGATAAGGAATCTCAATTATTATTAAGATTAGAGCATTATAAAAAATTAAGAAAGAGATGGTCTAATGTTAAGAATGTAACACAAGGAATTGGCATATTCTTAACAATAAGTTTAGGTGCTTTAACAATTGTTATATCTTCAGGTGTTTTAGTAATTCCAGTAGTTGCTACAGCTTTAACAGGTACGGCTGTTTTTGCAACTTCACTTGTTACAATGTTAGATAACTAAGAAACGAAAATCATTAAAAACTAAGCATTTACATATTAAAGAAGTCTATGACAAATTGTATTACTACTTTCAAAGAGTATGTGATGATGATAATGTTATTACGTTAGAAGAGATTGAAAAATTTGATCAAATAGCTAATGAAGTAAATCAAATATCATTTCATTTAAAGACCGAAAAAGTTGATGATAAGAATAAACAGGATGGTAAAACTTTTAGTGATGGTAAAATTTCTAATGAAGAAAATGATAAAATTTTTTAGAAGAGCTAAAAACTTTAAGCGAAAATTTAAGCAAAACTTTATTAAACAAAACTTAAAACGAAAAGATGTCAGACAACAAAGCAATAAAAAAATAATTTGTTCAGTAAAATGTTTTTGCTGTATTCCAATGTTACCACAAAATTCAAATATTATATTTTAAAAATGGATAAAATTAAAGCTGATAATCAAAAAAGAATTAAACAATTAGACGAGTTAATAAAACAAAAAAATATTATGAAAGAAAATCATCTTCAACATAGAATGATAAAAGCTGGTATTCAATCTGATATGTTCGACAAAGTAAAATTAACTGAAGAAGTAAAAACTGATTTTGAAAAAACTATGGAACCATTTAAAAAGCTTGAAAAAGAACTTACAAATAATGAAAAACAAATTAATATAATTGATCCAGAACACAAAACTATATTAGATGACTATGGATTACTAGAATCAAACATTAATAAGAAATTACCAAAATCTATGCAATTTGAACATTCTATTTCATTTATAGATGGAAAAACAATACCTAGATCTTATCTCGGACAAAAAGAAATATTTCCACAACCTTTTCCAGGTTTAATTTTTTCACCAGATAAATCTCCTTTAAGTTTAGATAGAAATTTTGTTGATCTTTTAAGAGGAGCAGATTTAAATAATTATGCTGTAGAAGATCTCATAAAATATAAAGCTATGCTAGATAGAGTTAAAGCAGTAAAAACTCTTAAACGTTATAGAGAATTAGAAAATTTATTATCAACGGGAGTTAAAGTAGGAAAAGGTTTTAAAACAGAAACAACTGTATTTTTACCAGATGATCCACAAGAATTACTACATAGATTAAATATTTTAATATCTGCAATAAAAGAAGGACATAATTCTAGTTTCAATGAAATTCATGCTATTAGACTGTTAGAAAAGAAGATTCTAAATGAAGAGGATTATAAAAGTATAGCTGAAATATGTTGTTTTTATTTTTTATAAAAGATATTTATTCAAAATTTTAACTAAAAAATGTGTTCAGCAGATTTAGACAAAATTAATTATCATTTAGAAAATCTAACAGAGATTTTGGGTTCATCAAAATTTAGTACGACGTTAAAAATTATAACAACTACTTCATCAACTACTACTACTTCTTAGTCAAGGTTATCATTTAGGTGAGAAGATTCCAAAAATAACTGAAATAAATTCAATTGTTGTACATTGTGACATTATTGAAGGAGGATATATAAATGGTAAATTGTCAAATTTAATATTCAGTTTTCCAGCTTTTACTGTACCCATTGGTTATAGATTAAATGTATTTCCACAAACATTAATATATTTTCCTATTACAAGAAAAACTATTAACAACATTAACATGAGAATCACTGATGAGAAAGGACAAGAAATAAATTTTGGAGGTGAAGAGATTATGATAGATCTTTTGGTTCGGGAGGTATAAACTCCCACGCGAAGCTAGAGAAGTTTAATTTTCTTCTTCTTCTTCTTTTAAAATAACATTTTTTTATTAAAAATGAGTGAACTACCCCATTAAATAAAAAAAAACTTAAATTTAATCATCATTCAAATTTATCTAATAAAGTTTTGTCAGTTATTTGTGGAAGATCAGGTTGTGGAAAAACGCATCTATTATTTAAAATTCTCACGACACCAAACTTTTTGGATTATAACAATCTTATAATTTATACAACAACAGCAGAACAACCCGTCCATCAATTTTTAAAATATGGATTTGAAAATAATCTTAAAAAAACAGCAATTGCTTCATTATTCAAAGAATATGAAAATTCTGAATATGAAGAAGAAATAAGTTCGTGGTGTGAAGAATCAGCAAAAAATAATCAGTTAGTGGAATCCAATAAAAATAAGCATATAAAAATACAATTAATAGATGATAGTGGTAATATGCAAGATCCTAGTAAACTAGATAAAACAATGAAACATTGTGTAATTTCTGATGATTGTGTTAATGATAGAAATCAGTCAGTTCAGAGAAATTATTTCACAAGAGGTAGACATAATAACTGTAGTGTTTTTTATTTAACACAAAGTATGTATTCATTAGACGGAAGTGTTATTAGAAAGAATGCAAATATATTTATACTATTTGAAATAAATGCAGGAAACTTAAGTGATTTGTTAAGAGATTTATGTGTAAGAAATAAAGATGAATTTAAACAATCGTGTAACAATGCTTGGTCAAAAGATTATGGCTTCATTACAATTAATATTGATAAAAAAATTCATGATAGAGTTATAGAAGATTTGTTCTCTGACTAAGCTTCGCCCCGACTGAAAGTCGATAGAAAATATTTTCGCGGAGTGATCGAACGGAGTGACCGAATAATTTTTTCTTATAATTCTTTTGTTAATAAAAATTAAAAAAATATGTTGAATGCTTACAAGATAGAACATGTACCAGTTTTAAAAGATTATCGTCATCCTACATATCCTGTAAATTCGAAGAAAGAAGTTAGATTTTATTATCATCATAAATACGTAGCGCTCGTTACAGATTATAAAACAAAACATGGTATTAAACAGTGCGTTAAACAAAAGACTTTCCACTTTGTTTAAGAAGTTTCCGAGTATTTTTGGCGTATAATAATTTATGATGGTTGGTTAAGAAAGAACATTTAACAACACATTAATTAGAAACATTACATCAATTACATATTCCTGTGTATATCCAACGAAGTTGGCGGAACCGAGGTTCTATGTAAAAATACATTTTTTCTTTTAAAAAATATGAATCGTGAAATGTCTCTCGGACAAACGTCTAGGATTGATGAATTAATCAAGAAACAAACTGCTGAGTTTGATGCACAAATTAAACATAGTAAACGTAGTAAACGTATTAAAAAACAGAAACGTACTACGCATAGTATTAGACGTAATATTAAAAAACAGAAAAGTGGAACAAAAGAAATATTAGAAACTCCTATTACTGATATCTTTTTTGATGATAGAATTAAGGATGAACTTGGTGATGATTTATGTATTTTATTTAATCCAAATGAAATTAAATATGAAAATGTATCTTTTATTAATGTAGTAAATGATATGCGGAAACTTTTAGCAAATGGTAAAATTATTAATTTACTTGGAAAAGTTGTTAAAGATCAGGAAAATATAATTCAAAATTTTTACGTAACCTTCTATAATAAAAATTCATTTGAAATATGGTTTTCGAATCTGGATGAGAAATCCGATGCTAACGAATGGATTTTTACAGGTAATATTAAATATGAAGATTTTGGAATGAAGTTAGTACAAAGATCGCATAGAGGTGCAGGGATTAATATGAAATATAGAATCAAAGAATATTTCGGTGAATATTGTTATATTCCTTCTGAAGATTTTTGTTTTATTAAATGTTATACTGTTTTACGAGGTTTTAATGAAGAACAAGGAGAAATGATGAAAGAAATGTTTAATAATTTTTTATATAAAGAGAAAGCCACATCTAGAACAGGAGTAATGTCAAACTGCAAATTTTCTCAATTCAATAAATATTTTGGAGAATGTGTTCAATATTATAGTCCTGCCAATCGTCATTTAAATCCTAGAGGAATTGAAACGTTTCATAATTATGTTTATTACAATTATTTTCACGAAGCTTCAACAATTGGACACTATTGTTTAATTAATAAATCTCATAAATTAAAAGCTATTACAGAAATTGAAAATAATTTCAAACCCATATATAAAACAGTTACTGATGAAAATCTAACAACGCGTCCATATAAAATCATAACAAAGAAAAAAATTGACTATGGTTCAACATATATTTGGGATCTCGAAACTTTTCCTGATCCTAACTGTTCAACAGCTCATCCTATTCCTTATGCTGTAGGAGCTATTAAATTTAATAAATTTATATGTTGCTTACCGAAACAAAGATTGAAAGAATTAGAAACACGTTTGTTAAGTGATATGATTAAAATTAAACGATCAAAAGATGAAGATGAAATTAAAAAACTTAAAAAACAGATTAATGAGTATAATAATTTAACTGAATTAGAATTTAATAAACTTCAAAATTGTGTGAAAATATTTACGAGAACTGAGGATGATGAATGTCCGATCGGGGGAAACCCAGAGGACGTATGTCCGATCCATCAATTTTTTAAAACTCTAGGAAAATTTTATTATTCGAAAGTAACTTTAATAGCTCACAATTCATCAGGTTTTGATTCCTATTTTCCGATAAAAGCTAATTTTAAATTATCTAAACCGCCTCCTAAAACTTCAAGAGGAATATTAACTGCTTCATTACAAAATCCTTATACAACTGAATGTGTTAGTAGATCCATTCAAAAATCTTTTAGATTTAAAAACAATATGAAAAAAGATTCACCTTCAGTTAAATTAGCACTTCAAACTATTATAATGAAATGTAGTTATCAACATGTAAAAACAAGTCTTTCTAAATGGTGTGAGAATTTTAAAATTCCTACGAATGTGTGTAAATTAAATTATGAAATTGGAGACATAACACATGAAAATTATAAAGAAAAAGAAAATGAATGGAGACCATATTTAGTTCGCGATATTCTTTCTTTAGCTTTTTGTATCTACAAATATAATAATGTTATGCGAGATTTAGTTGGTGAAGATATAACTACTAATTTGACATCCTCTGCTTTAACATTTAACGGTTGGATGAAAAGCGTACAAAATGACAATATAAATATTCATTCTCATATAGATTTATGGGCTAGAAATTATATTAGAAAATCTGTTAAAGGTGGAAGAGTGTCAGCAAATATAAGAAAATACATATCGCCATTTTGTAGCATCTTGTTACCAATATTAAAACAGTATTTACCTGGTCGCTGGGGGGGCCTTTTTCCCCTAGTCGCTCCGCTGGGGGACTTTGTCCCCTGGTCGCTACGCTGGGGGGACTTTGTCCCTTGGTCGCTACGCTGGGGGGACTTTGTCCCTTGGAAGTAATTTAATAGATTTAATGAAACAGTATCGAGATTTAGGAGATAAAACTGAAATTTGTAAGAAAATTTCAAATCAACTAGAACAAAAAAATGAATTTCTAATGGCTTTTGATGCAACATCTTTATATCCATCAGCTATGTATGATGAAAATTCAGAATACCCTAAAGCCTAATCCGCTAGAAAATTTCGTCAAGAAGAAGAACGAGAAATAGTATATAAATTTAATACTCAAACATTTAGACCTAAAACTGGAATATTTACAGTTGTGTTTCAATATCCCAATGATATGTTTTTTCAACCAGTTCCTATAAAAGATAAAGTTAAAAATCAAAATAATAATTCTCATGTAAAAGTAATCAGGTTTAGAAATGGTATATGTTATGATGTTTTAACTTCTTTAGACATACAAGAAATTGTTAGATGTGGGGGAAAAATCTTACATATTACTGATGGTATAATTTATGAAAAAAATTATCAAGTTTCACCATTTCGAAATTATATTGAAAAACTTTTTAATTTGAGAAAAAGATATAAAACAGAAGGAAATACTGTAGGCGATGAGTTAATTAAATTATTGATGAATTCACTATATGGAAAAACCGTACAAAAAGATTTCACCACTAAATATCATTTATGGAATGAGAATACATTGAGAAAAAATTTCACTCAAGAAGTAAAAGATTATGAAAAATTAAATGATGAACAATATTTAGCGAAAGTAGAAATGGAAGATGATGAATTTCTTAAAACTAATATTGTAAAAGATGGGAAGACGTCATTCATGCCATCACACTTAGGTTCTTTCATTCTTTCTCACTCTAGAAGAATCATGAATAACTTTATTTTAGAAATTAATGGTTTCAACGAAAAATACATTCATTATACAGATTCAGTAACAGCTGACACGCCTGTAATATTGAGAAAGAATAATTTATCATTTATTTCTAGAATAGATAGTATTGTAAACAACTATAAAATTAATCCGTTTGAAATTAATGGTGATAATTTAGAAATTTCATTTGTTGATAATTTAGAAATTTATACTCATAATGGATGGAGTAAAGTAAAAAAAATTATTAGACATCTTACAAATAAACGTATTTATCGAATAAGAACAAAAATGGGAATAGTAGATGTTACTGAAGATCATTCATTGTTAGATGAAATAGGTAATGAAATAAAGCCACAAGAATTAAATATAGGAACAAATTTACTACATAATAAATTATTTTTACACGACAATACAATCACATTGAAACAAATTGTAAGTGATATTTATGTTAATGATCCACCTAATTTAAGATGTAAGCAAGCATTTATAGAAGGGTTCTTTTTAGGAGATGGCTCTGCTGGAATCTATAATTATGAATCAGGAGTCAGATATTGTTGTACTTTATATAACCAAGATCTTAACCTCTTAATTAAATTAAAAACATATATTAATGAAGTCTATAACAATGATTGTAAAATATATGATACGATGAGATCATCTAGGGTATACAAACCTAATTTTCAAAATCCAAAACAATATGCCACATACTTTAGTGAAAATTATTGTAATCAGTTTAAAGAAAAACGTGTTCCTTGGTATGTTCTAAATGCTGAATATAATATTAGATATTGGTTCTTTGTTGGATTTTATGCAGCAGATGGGAGCAAGAAATCTTTTTTTACAAGTAAATATGCAATTATTCGTTTTACACAGAAAAATAAAGAAACCTTTAGTGGTTTATACAATTTGGCATCATCTCCAGGTATTAATTTGGTAGTAAGCGAAAGACAAGATAAATAATTATGCTTTAGTGCGTGTCAAGTTAAAAATAATATTACCAAAGATGTCACCACTGTAAGATACTTAAATAATAAACCACAATATGTTTATGATAATGAAACAGAAGATGGCATATTTAATTGTGGTTTTCCATTAATTGTAAAAAACACTGATTCAATATACATTTCTAATGAACTCTTCAATAAATTAGATGCTGCTGGATATGTTGGGGGAGAATTGTGTCAGGGAAAAAATGATCATGGAAATGGTGGAATTATTTTTGCAATGTTTATTGCTCCTAAAATAAAATATTGTATTACTGTAGATGAACAAGGGAGACTTAGTGAAAAGAAAACATTC